>JASAOG010000007.1:2722500-3257500 GCA_030265305.1 Biomphalaria pfeifferi | reverse complement strand
TAATATGCATGACTAGATTGACCTAGGGACACGCGTGGATGTAATCATCTTTTTTTTAAATGAAGTAACATATCTATTTTATAAGATAAGATAAGATAGAAGAGCGGATATGGTCAGTGAAAGTTAGGGCATAGCTGCCTGAAGTAATAATAATGGGATGTTTGTTTTAAAATAAGATAGAGAACGGCGGATATGGCTCGTGAAACTTAGGAAGGGCATCACTGCCTTAAGTTATTATAGTAAAATGTTGGTATTGCAGTTAAAAGCTGTGAATAGCGTAATCGTGTTTCATCTATGCAGCCAGATATTCAGAGATGGTTTTGGATAAACTTCATACATCACACTAATTTATGTAAGGAGGTCCACAAATAAAACTATTAAAAATAGCTTATTGTATTTTTTTTTCTTTTTGGTGATATGGCCCGCGACACGAAGGCCAAAAATTAAAATGGCCCGCAGACCAAATAAGGTTGGGCACCACTGGCGTAATCTAATGAATTTACTCGGAAAACAAAATGTCTTATGTTCCGTGGTTCGTCAGCTTCAACTAACAAGCTCAACTTCTAGTGGCGTAGAAAAGAGGCTTCCATGCGCCCGGGGCCTATATAACCTACAATGGGCATTGAAAAAAAAAAGTACTCATAAAATGATCGTAAGAATTTACACATTTACATCTTGTATTCATTTAATTCTCCGTCGAAACTGACTTTAATAGTAAAAAGAAGAGTTCCTCTTTCAGACGCTATAATTCACGGTTAACGAAAATGTCATGCGGCCAGCACAATGACCAATCGCTTTTACATTTTCCCCCAATTAATGTCAGGTATTCATTAGAGCTCGGTGGACTCAGAGGCGCCCTAAAGATCTCGAAGTTAAAAATTCCAGTCTTCACCAAGTTTCGAACGCGGGACTCTCCGGTTCGGAAGCCAAGCGCTTTATTTAGCCACCGCGCCCTTACTAACATTAATAGGCCTACTTTGAAAAAAAAAACCAACTAGTTCCTACATGGGAATGATTTTTTTTTTTTTTTAATTTACTGACTCATTCAGGATGTATGAACTGGCTTTTATTGTATTTACCTTGAACCTGGTCTTCCTGTTAGCTTGCAACGCTCCTGCGATAGGGCTATAAGTAAGGCTCTGGTAGGCTCAAATGTAAACAATGAGAGTCTAAATTTAGTTTTGTTTTGTTTTTGAGAAGTGGAAGACGGAAACCTGGACACTTATATTCAACGATCCCCGCAGGCAAATCCGTCGCTTTCACCGTTATAAAAAAAAGCAAAACAAAAGCCAAGAAATATTTAGTTATACGAAGTGTAGTGGCATCACTTCGGTTTGGGTCAGTCGTGTAGCTAAGTATGTCATAGATCTTGACCAACAATAATACATCTGTGCGATTAGAAATATTTGAACCAATTGTTTTTAGTTTTAGCGCTATGGCGTGGCTTTTTAGCTTTCTCGATACGCTATGATCCTATCGCTGTCTGGACAAGTTGGGAAAATGGTGAAAGGGAGATGGGGGGGGGGGGGGAGGGAGATCTGGGTAGATTTTAACGTAGCGGTGGGGGGGGGGGGACGACCTAACTCATGACTCAAGCCTCCTCAAGCCTACATTCTAACCACTCTGCTCATGAGGTATATATGAATATAGAAGATTGTATAGTTGTCTATTGTTTTTTTCAAACTTACTTTAAAGCGTTAAAATATAAAGGGGACTAATTCACCTTATACCAACACCTCAATCAAGTACAATTTCTTTCCCTTTTTCAAGATGCCAAACAAAATGGTTAATTACCTATAGTTAATTAACTTGTTGTTTTTTTTTTATTGATTCTTGTGCTGTTAGGTAAAATTTCAGCTTGATCCGAAATTGGGTGTCGGAGACATAACGTGAAAAACTTTTTACCAGACAGACAGAAAGACGAACAGAGTGAGTAAATATAAGCTTTGAAGAAGACTACAAAAGTTATTGAAAGTCGTTTTTAACCTACGCAAAGCTTATATTTTAACTCATTCTATCTGTTTGTCTGTCTGGAAAAAGTTATTTCTCCCAAATCCATTCTATGATCGATCTGAAACTTTGAACATTTATTCATTGACATAGACAAGACATGAATCAATAAAATAAAGTAACAAATTAGAAAATTAATTAATAGTTATTTATTATTTTGTTTAATAGCAACAAAACAAATATTCAGTAATCAATGATATGACTACATTTGTTGGGTTTAGTCCCCTTAAATAATTGTTAACGCCTATTCTCCCTCAGGTATTCAAGTGGATACTTTCAACAATGATTTATTGTCCCAATCAAAACATGAATAAATAAACACACAAAAAAAACGAAAAACAACAACTCAATTACCTAGTAGTCTATTAATTATAGGTAATTATTTTTTTCATATCGAATAAGGGAAACAGCTTGTACATTATTGGTAGAACCACTGGCATATATATCCTAATATCGCATGAATAAGCTCCCTTTTTCTATATCAAACCATTTTAATCTCCACTAATTGGTTAACTAACTGGTTAATTGTTTTAATTGATTCGTGTATTGAATGTATTAACCGTCAGCCATAGACAACCCTTACATCATCGGCCCTACAGATCGCAAGACCTGAAAGGGAGGGAACTTTACTTATTTTACCATATAGTTAAGATCAGACAAGATGGACACATGGAAAGCGTAGGGCGTTATTCTCTTCTTTTCTGAAGTAACGTCTGCAATGTATAAGACATGACTAAGACATGACTAAGACATGACTAAGACATGACTAAGACATGACTAAGACATGACTAAGACATGACTAAGACATGACATGACTAAGACATCAGACAATACAAACAACTAAAAGGAGTTTGTACTTTTACGCTAGCTTTTTTTTCCCCACAGAGTCAGTTTGTCGCCTGTGCCTTAAGTTTGAATTTTGAGACACCAGCTTGCCATTAGTAATGCTTCTCTTTTTTCCTTTCATGGCTGTGGCATGTTAAGTGTTGGGTCGGCATGTTACTCAAACCTAAACAATTTTTCAATCGAAACACGTTCGTATTATTTTGTAATATTTGTTTTATAAATAATAAAATTATCATTCTCTTAATTTTTCTAATGTAATAAAATCAAAATCTATCTTTTTTTTAAAGATGTCATGGAGCTGCAGAGCTAAAGATCATAAAGGCAATTATGTTTATCAAAAACACTTTACCTCTTCAATAGGCTTCACTTGCATGCACAATCTTATTTAAAATCATTTAAACAAAAACACATTTCAATTTTTAGTTAATAAAGGGGATACAACTTTAAATTGGCTCAATGTGTAAAATCAAAATTTAAACATAAACAACAAAATAATTAGCTCATAACTTAAAAGAAAAGTATTGATCTCAATTAATCCCCAATATATGTTGAATCCCAATACCTTAAATATATGATAACCATATTTTTGGTAACTAATTATTTCAAAATGACATTGATATTTATAATAACCATCTGCACAACTAACCTTCCAAATTGATCAGGCTACCATCCCCACACCCCTTACCAGCAGATACAAATATGTATTTATGTATATATATATATATATATAGGGAGGGAGATGTATATGCGAATCCACATTGATAAATGTGCACAATGCATATATACACGGACTAGAGTAAACACATAGACTCCTTGTACGAAGGCACGTAAAAACGTATCAAAACAAAATATAACACTATCTAGTTTCCTGCTTACCTCTGTCATTCATTATACTTATGTCTACTATTCAACTCATAAATCGCTGCAGTAGTGTAACCCAATTAGTTCTACCCATTAGATCTAGATCTCTATCAATCTACATCTAGATTCTAGACTATAGACTAGGTACTCTAAGTAGTCTAGCCATTGAATCTAGACTATATGGATCTATATAGGTCCGTGAATCAATCAGTCGCGGATAAGAATTTGTTTACGATTTCCAGTCTAGATATAATATTATGTCTATGATAAAAAAAAAAAAAAAAAAAGATGTGTTTGTATTACTTGGTTTTAATTCGTTTTACAGCTCACTAGGCTTTATTAGGAGGGGAGGAGCTTAATTGTGTTGGGCTATGGTAAGAGGGGAGGGGAGAACAAACGATGGGGTTGTGTGTGTGTGTGTGTATATATGTGCGTGTGTTTGTGTTCAGCGCTATACCGGAGCTTAATCTCCCGTGCAGGTAGTGAACAGTGTCCCGTGCTTACTTCGCAAATAACACTGCGTACAATTTTATGATGTTTTTTTTAAAGTGTCGTTACAGTTTATTTAAAGATAAGAATGCGGTGTCACATGAAGTCTGTATGTACAGATTATATGCGTATATAAAAATAGACCTATGATAGAGAAGCAAACAGATAGACACCTGACTAAAGTGGGTTTTCTATAATCCATTCGTAGATCGTTGAAACACAGATTTAAAAATAGCAACACAGAAAAATCGGCGATTTCCGATAATCCATTCAATAACAGATATCCATGACGTAACGTATATTAACTCATATTCTCTGATCTCAATTTAAGTGTTATTTTAAACTCTTAACCTAATATAACCCAACCGTAAATTCAATTCAAATTGTTCTTCCTAGCGTTCCCATTATAAAGTCGCAGGGTTCATGGTTTATTTGGGACATACAGCTGTATAGCATATAGGCCTACACTTTGTCATCTAGTGTGGAATACATAAAACTACAATTATATATTAATTCTTATAAAGCCATCATTATAAAGTAGGCAGCTTTTTGAAGATGTGATCAGCATTCTCTGGACACACTCTGCAAGGGCATGTTTCGCTTGATTCAATTTTTACATTCCGAAACAAGTGTTACCTTCCAATAAAATAGAATGACATAAAGATAAAGGCACATTTCTTATTCCATACGCTAGGACTGATTCGTAGAAGTGCCCCTTCTTCCATGGTGTCATTAGAGCATGTAACTGGTTGTTTGAATGGGTCAGGAAAACTATGACTTAGAGAGTATAAGTCTCTAATTAACATGAACGACTAGATTAGCATATAGATAATAGTAGGTCATAATTATCTACCATTATTATTTTGAAAGGAGCTTGTGTTATATTTAAGACAAGATAAAGTTGGAGACTCTAGATAGTCTGTCCTATGTCTGAGATGAATTGCTCTGTGGTTTCCATAAGGATTGTCTTCCAAATTGGTATACTGGGGCCTGTCAAACTGTCCTCTCGATGGTCCATGGTTCAAAACCGTGTCCGCCGCGATCCCCAGTCGTCCTTCGGGAGGTTTGGGCTAGAATGTAACGATCTTTAGTTCTAAAGGAACAGATGAAACACAGAGGAAAAACTCTGGGCCCGTCTCATCTTCTTATCCTATCTTATCTTATAAAATACAGACGTTATTTCAAAAAAAGATGATTACGTCCTACGCGTCATGCATGTTAACCAATGACTTAAATTCTGACAAGTCACTAGTCTTTCTGGCTGGCTCAGACAACCCATTCCATGCTCTAATAGCACTAGGGAAGAAGGAGCATTTGTACAAATGTGTCTTAGCATATGGAACGAGGCATGTGCCTTTATCTTTGTGTCTTTCTGAGTATTTTATTAAAATTTTGTTTTTGTATTTGAAGATTATGGTTCAGTGTTTTCTGTATAATTGCTACTTTACTTTTGAGTCTTCTATCCTGAAGGCTTTCTAAATTTTGTATGTTCTTTCTGGTTTAAAGTTTACATGTCAACGTATTTAGCCTCTAAAAGTTAATGGAATGACGCTTTACGCTATCTCCTGCATTACATTTGAGCATTTTGAAGTTACTTTTCTATTATTTCTATATAGATAACTTAAGTCTAGCCGTGGAAAGCGCCATATTTCTTTTTCGTTGTACTTTCCAATCAATTTCCTGAATTTCTGTTTTACAAAGCTGATACTAACTCATTATGTCTGTCTGTCTGTTTGTCTGTCACAAATGTTGTACACTTTATTTCATTTCTCCCACTTTCCAGTCTCGGATCAAGTCGAAACTTTGCACATATAATCATTGTCCTTAACAACACATGGGTCAAAAAACAAAAGATTATGTCTGTCTGTCTGTCTGTCACAAATGTTGTACACTTTATATCTCCAACTTTTCAGTCTCGGATCAAGTCGAAATTTTTGCACAACTAATCATTGTCCTTAACAACACATGGATCAATAAACAAAACATTATGTCTGTCTGTCTGTTTGTCTGTCACAAATGTTGTACACTTTATTTCTTCCCCTTTCCAGTCTCGGATCAAGTCGAAACTTTGCACAACTATTCATTTTCCTTAACAACACATGGATCAATAAACAAAAGTGGTGATTGATTAATTTTATTTGCTTTAGAAAATAAGGAATGGATCTTACAATAAAAGAATGTGTTTTATTGTCCTACTTTCCCCCCCCCCCTTAGCTCCCCGTACAGGAGCTGTTTGGGAAAGCGAATGTCTGGCATGCGGACTACGTGTCCCGCCCATCGATATTGGGACCTTTTACTATGGCATAGATACTGTTCATGTAACACATAGCCCTAGAATCAATCATATCCAAGGCACCTTCTCATATAAGGCACCGCCACGAACGAGCTAGGTATGAGATGGTTTCTTCCCATAAATATATTTTTTTAAAAAAAATCCTTTTTTTTTCAAATTTATTTTCACAAGCTAGCAGATATTGATTTTTTTTCGATTAGTTAACAAATTATTTTACACCCAGAATGACCCCCTAAGAGTCCCAAGATTTATCTGATAATTTCCATTTATTAATCTGGATAATAATACTGGATGGCTGCTTGGTCGTGCGGTTTGCGCGCTGGATTGTCGTTTGTATTTATCGATGGTCCCGGGTTCAAACCCTGCCCGCTCCCATCCCCCGTCGTCCTGCGGGAGGTTTGGATTAGGAAGTAAACTATCTTCAACTCTGAAGGAACATCCGAAACATGTTAAACATTTTACAAACAAACAAGGCTTGTCTTTGGGTCCGAAGATTAATGAGGAATGCAGTGCTTGCTACAATGCTACGCAGGCCCAGCTGTGACCTACATATTTTGCTGGATTTATCATTTAATATGCTGACAATGACTCTTTTGTCTCATTTGTCTAGACAGTGGTCGTCTTTTGTGTTTTAGTTCAAGGTTTATTGTAACATAAACTGGTCCCTTTCACCTTTTACAATTGTGTTTAGCAATTGAAAAGACCATTTTAAAAAAATACTGTGTGAAATGTCTTCCGCGACACAGAGAAGTAATGGATCTACATGTGCACACACTCACACAACAAGATGGTGAAAACTGGTAGACAGCAAACGATTGCTCGACACACCAGTGAAATTTACAACCTTACGCGAGTTACTGACAGGAGAATGTGCTTTTAATTAATGAATTTTATATTTCAAATGTCCTATAAAAAGAGTATGTAGCAGGACCACCAGAAGCCATTCCATGCTCTAATAGCACTAGGGAAGAAGGAGCATTTGTACACATTTGTCCTAGCATATGAAACGAGGAATCGTTGTCTTTCTGAGTTATTTTCTTAGATTTTGTTTTTGTATTTGAAGATTATGGTTCAGTGTTTTATGTATAATTGCTACCTTACTTTTAAGTCTTCTACCCTAAAGGCTTTCTAAATTTAGTGATTTGACTAAAGATGTTACTCTAGTCAAATGTGAATATTCGTTTGATGTGCTTCACTGCTCTGTTTTGTGCCTGTTCCAGTTTCTTAATGTTTTCTTGAGTTGAGGGGTCCCAAACAGGTGATGCATATTCTAGTATTGGCTGTATGTGTATCCCTATGTTAATTTATTCGTGCAGGTTAATTGGATACTTTAACACGGCTAAGTTGTTGGTTTCCAAGGCTGACTCAGGCATTCCAACCCATGCTCTAGAACAGTGTTTCCCAAAGTGGGTACACGTACACCCAAGGGTATGGGAAGTCTTTGGAGGGGGTATGTTTTCCACCTCATTAAATATGCTGATTTAAAAAAAACAACAACAGTTCTTATGTTATGTTAAGAAATTAAAGTGTTGAGGGCAATTTGTTAAGTTGTGTATTGAATTTGTATGTTACGGTTCATAGTTTTATGTATGATTTCTAATTTAGGCCTACTTTTGAGTCTGTTTTCCTGAAGTGTCTCTAACTTCAGTGATTTTACTAAAGGTACTACACTAGTCTGTTCTAGTTTCAACACTACACTCAGGCGATAACCAAACCAAAAAAATTGCTGGCTAGTCACTTTCCAACGCTCCGTTAGTATTTCTTAGCTTAATGTGCTGTTACCCTGTGTCCAGTCTTCACAATAGCTAGGTCGTTCTGCACGGTTGACCGATTCCACAAAGTGTACAGTCCGTGTTGCAGGGAAATAAAACGCCCATATTTCCAATGCTGAATAAACAGATGTCTGGTATGGGGAATGCAAAACAAAAAACAGCAACTTAGATTCAGCAAGTGCAAGTTTTAGAGGCCTACATGCACTTATAATTTTAGCTTACAAATTAAGCCTATTAGTGTTACATTAACACTGTGATAGCTTAGCTCAGACCAGTTGCCCTTCTTCAACCCTATGTGTCGCCAAATCTCCAGTCGCGCGACGCAAAGGCATTAAAGATACAAGTAACATTGGCCAGCCCGCCCCCATACAGTCCTACCTGTGACTTCACGATAAGGTATTTTTTCCCAGATATCAACAATTCGCTTAAACGCATTTTTGTTTAATCGGGTTAAAGCTCACAGAATCTCACATCAAGTTAAATTTTTTACCTTTTATATTATGCCTACAATAAATACTATTAAATCTAGATCTAGTCTTTCCACCCAGAAAAATGTCAGTTGTTAAGAGTAACAAAAAAACTAAAACAAATTAATTCCACTTATCTTATTCATGGCAAACCAGTAACACAGACTAAAAACGCAAATCACCTAGGTGTTGTAATAAATGAAAAACTGTCATGGAATCCACATATTGATGAAACTACAAAAAAATCCAACAAAGCATTAGGGTTTATTAAAAGAAATTTCTATAAATCAAATAAGAACATAAAACTAAAATGTTATTTAACCTTGGTTAGGCCAATAATAGAATATGCATCCACCGTTTGGGACCCCTCAACTCAAGAAAACATTAAGAAACTGGAACAAACACAAAATAGAGCAGTGAGATTCATAACAAACGAATATTCACATTTGACTAGAGTAACACCATTAGTAAAATCACTAAATTTAGAAAGCCTTCAGGACAGAAGACTCAAAAGTAAAGTAGCAATCATACATAAAACACTGAACCATAATCTTCAAATACAAAACTTAATAAAATACTCTGAAAGACACAAAAATAAAGGCACATTCCTTGTCCCCTATGCTAGGACAAATTTGTACAAATACTCCTTCCCTAATGCTATTAGAGCATGGAATGGGTTGCCTGAGCTAGCCAGAAAAACCAGTGACTTGGCAGAATTTAAGTCATTGGTTAATATGCATGACTAAATGCATGACGCGTAGGACGTAATCATCTTTTTTTTTGAAGTAACGTCTGTATTATATAAGATAAGAAGATAAGATCTAGCTAAAATTACTAAGTTATAAATAATATAGTAAAAAAAAATACATTTAAACTTATTTGAAAAACTTTAAATTACAGTTTCGGTCTACCGGTAGAGGATTATGTCCATTAGACGCTTTGAGATTATGCGTGTAGCTTTCCTATCCGGGCACCGTGTCGCGTGAAGTTGTCGCGAAGTCACGTTATTCTTTATTCTTACTTCCGCCGCCATCTTTAGACAGTCACCTTGCACACGTTTCGGAAAGGCAGTCCGGCTGCACACGACACTTTAACTTTTCCATCAATCAACGATTAGTCCGTCAATTTACGCGTTATTGAAAAAAAAAAGTTTTTGTAACAATTGTTTTGAAAAAAAACACACGAAAAACAAATTCTGTAAATTAAACAAATGTTTGACATTAACTTTTTTATCATTTTTGTGGCTGTCGTAACTTTAAAATTAGGTCAGCCTACTAACAGCCAACGCCTTGACGTTTATAGTAGATTACTTCATGCAGGCAATAGCTTTTTAACTGTAGAAAATGTTGATCACTTTGCGGACACTTTGTTTGGTCGTCTAACTTGTGAAGTCCGAAATCTGACCAGTGATAAAGGATGCAACAGAAAAATAGTAAGTTCTTTTTAAAATTCTTTTTTTTTTTAATTAAAGGTATACATTGTAACCTATTTGCACTCTTAGGCTCGTGCAAATAATACTATCTAGATCTATAACAGACGCTTCGGACCACCTAAGCCCATCAACAAGCATCCACATCATTATTAATTATAATATAATAGCCTAGAAAAGTAGAAGAAATACTTATTTTACTGTCGTTATAAATAGACATATAACTAATCATAGAACTAAAAGAGATGTTTAAATATTATAATCAGCTACCATAGACATGCGCAATACAGATCTTTGATAGACTTTTTTTTTGCAAGGCCATGGTACACTACTGCATGTCTATAAAGCTAAAAGCGTGTGTGTGTGTTTGGTGGGGGAGTTATGAAGTTTGCCTTATTTGATTAAGACACTGGAAGCAAAAGATACGTTTAAGTCTGTGCCAATACTAGTCTAATATTAAATTATTATTATAAAAAAAGTAAACTATCTATTAAAAGTAGTAATGTACTCATTTCAGACCTTGCGATCCATATAGGTCAGATGATATACAGGTCATCTATTTCTGTGGCCGATGGTTAACGAGGGTGTCATGTGGCCAGCACAATGAGAGACCGCTTTACTTTTCCCCCTGTCAAGTACCCATTAGAGTTGAATGGACTCAGGGGCGTCCTAAATATCACGAAATTCCTATTCCCAGTCTTACCTGAGGTTCGAACCTAAGACCCCTCGTTTCGGAAGCTAAGCGCTTTATCCCAGAGCCGCAACGACCCTTACTGTAGTAATGATACCCAATACTATTTATCCACTAGTAGATGTGTGATTATTCAGTCCTCTTTATCTGCTGTTACATCTCTTATGTGCAATGTCTAGCCTTTTTTCCATCCGGGAGCAATAAAAATTTTCCCACTTTCCTTTCACGGATCACTAGATACGGAACAAATCGTCGAGTAGAATTAATCTTCTGTAGCTACCTGTGGGTAGACGTTTTGAGGGGTCGGATATTGCCCGCAGGTGATAGTTTTGGAATCACTTGAACATACTTATTTAGATATATAATCATCATCATTAATCTCCATTTGAGTGAGGGCTTGAGAGTTTCAGATTATCTCTTGCAATAGCCCTGGACAGAAACCCAGCTGTTTTACGTAGTGCATGTATGTCTTTAAACAGGTCGAGAATTTTTGGTTTCCCAGACCTGTCTGGGGCAGTCAAAATAACTATGAGACACTGTTAACTCTTCTTCCCAAAGTGGGGTCAAATGTGAATTGAAGTTTGGCAGCAGGGTCAAATGTGAGTCGAAGTTTGGCAGCAGGGTCAAATGTGAGTCGAAGTTTGGCAGCAGGGTCAAATGTGAGTCGAAGTTTGGCAGCGGGGTCAAATGTGAGTCGAAGTTTGGCAGCGGGGTCAAATGTGAGTCGAAGTTTGGCAGCAGGGTCAAATGTGAGTCGAAGTTTGGCAGCAGGGTCAAATGTGAGTCGAAGTTTGGCAGCAGGGTCAAATGTGAGTCGAAGTTTGGCAGCAGGGTCAAATGTGAGTCGAATTTTGGCAGCAGGGTCAAATGTGAGTCAAAGTTTTGCAGAGGGGTCATATGTGAGTCGAAGTTTGGCCCTATCCGTGTAAAATATGAGCCAATAGATAGCCAATGAGAGGCCCAATAAATAATTCTGAATGGCACTATTGTATGTCAACGGTTAATAAAAGACGACTATGAAAATTCAGGTCATCCGTTCCATGTTTTTCCTTTTTTATAAATTCAATGGGATTGTAATATTTTATTCTGCCTACATACTGGAAGTAGTTTGTGGTTATTTATTATACAATTGCAGTTTGTGATATTAGCTCACTTTTCCTAAGCAGGCCTACGTATTTTATCGAGCGTGTGTCAACTCTTGTAGAAAAGTTTGAACACGTAATTTCTCCTACACACACTCTCGGAGCAAGTTGAAACAATTATTTGTTGGCATAGACAGCACGAGGCGCGGTGGCTGAGGGGATCCTGGGTTCAAATCCTGGTGAAGACTGGGATTTTTATATAGGGATCCTTGGGCGCCTCTGAGCACCCAGCTCTAATGGGTACCTGACATTAGTTGGGGAAAAGTAAAGGCGGTTGGCCGTTGTGCTGGCCACATGACACCCACGTTAACCGGAGGCCACGGAATCAGATGACCTTTACATCATCTGTTCTATAGACCACAAGGTCTGAAAGGGGAACTTTACTTTTTTATAGAGAACACGTGACTCAATAAAAACAATTGACCAATTAGTCAATTAATTATTGGTTATTCAGTAGTTTCATAATTTTTGTTTGCCATCAACAAGAGAAATTAATCCTTGAAACGGAACACTTCGCACATTGTGAGTATTTAGCAGAACACTTTGCTTATATTTTAGAGAGATTAATTCACGTGGTGTCCTACTAGTTAATTATTCCAGTAGTTCGTGGAACAACTATTCAGGCCTCGCGGAAGACTAGGGTTTTGCGGAACACAGTTTGGGAAACACTGCCTTAAATAATTACAAACGCTATTTCTCCCACAAAAATAAAATAAAAAATAAACCAATTAGTCAATTCATTATTGGTAATAAATTACTTTGCTTGATATCGAAAATGAGCAAAGGCTTCTACATTATTGAGTGATATAATTGTAAGTGCGGAGTTTTTCTCCGTAAATAAGCTTTGTTGTTGTTGATTTTTTAAAGGGATTTTTTTATATTTTACTAGGCTGTATGGATCTACTACTTCACGGAACTTCGACTTACGCTTTGATATTTTAGGACTAAATTTAAGTGTAAAGTTATCTACGGGCCTACGTACTAACAACGCGTTACCATTGTCACTATGAGAAGCAATATTTAGATTTTATGTATTTGTTGTCTTGTTCTCATACATACGTGTTTCCCAAACTGTGTTCCACGGAAACTTGGTTCAGGAGGCCTGAATAGGTGTTCCGCGTACTATTGGAATAATTAACTAGTAGGTCACCACCAGGGGCAGACTGGGCATCAAAATCGGCCCGGGCATTACCATTTAAAACCCGGCACACACGTGGCATGTCATATCATAGCATAGCATAAAGTACGGTCTAACGTTTTGCAAATGATAATACGTACAATGTATAGTGTACATGTTTTTATATTCTTGTTGAATTTTTTTTTGTTAAATTGTAGGTTAACAAATAAACAACAAGAAAACGTGTTCGGGCACATCTGTGACTTACTGCGGTCAATTTTCTTTTAAGGTTGTCTGCATTGAAAATTTTTTTTTTCTTTAGTTGCGACTAGGCTGGCCCATTTTTGCGCACGCCCAACGGGCATTTGCCCGTTTGCCCGTATAGCCAGTCCGCCCCTGGTTACCACGTTACCAAGTGTTCCGCTAAATACTTAGAAAGTGCGAAGTGTTCCGATACGGAAAAAGTTTGGGAAACACTGAGAACATGATCCGGGCGACATGTTGTTCACAGAATTAAGTTACAAATAAAGCAGGTTGATCTACCTTGTCTAAGGTGAAAAAAAAACAGTTCCACTTTCAGACCTTGCGATCTATGGGGCAGATGACGTTAAGGTCATCTGTTTCTGTGGCCTACGGTTAATGAGGGCGTCAAGTGGCCAGCACAACGACCAACCTCCTTTACTTTCCCCCAACTAATGTCAGGTACCTATTAGAGCTGGGTGGACTCAGAGGCACCCAAAGATCCCGAAATTAAAAATCCGAGTCTTCACCAGGATTTAAACCCGGGACATCCTTGTCTATAATGACTCTTTAATTTACTTTTTTTTTTAGATAGAAAGTTTATACGACGTTGTCAGTTTCTATGTTTAAATGTTTCTTCTGGACTTTTAATTAGATTGTAGACACCATTCCTAAACCTGTAATTCATCACTAAACAGCAACGAGCAGATGAAATAGTCTATATTTAATTATGAACTGGAGAATAATGTATAGCGTTGGTTCTTCAAAGAAAGAGTGTATTTCAAATAAAATGAAGAAAAGTCGTATTTAAAAATACTTATTGTCAGCGATAAAGAAAAATGGCATATTTGTAATCTGAATTTCTTAATAAGAACTTTTACATGTTTATGGAAATCCAATTTCATGTTTACTGTTAAACCTACCGTTTGTTCAGTGTACCGTGTTGACTATGTTGAGGTAACTGTTGTCAGATATTATTGCAACTCTAAGGCAACTCAATAAGAAGATAACTAATCTGTATCAAAAATGAGTTAAATCTGTCAGATATAGATTTTTTTAAAAAGTTCCCATATCAGATCTTACGATCGCTAGGTCAAATGGCGAAAAGGTCATATGTTTATGTAGTCCATGGTTAACGAGATTGTCATGTGGCCAGCACAAAGACCAACCTCCTTTACTTTTCCCCAACTAAAGTCAGGTACCCATTAAATCTGGGTGGAATCAGAGGCGCCCTATAGATCACGAATTAAAAAATCCCAGTTTTCAGCAGGATTAAAACCCGGGATGAATGTCAGAAAGCCTTTAACCAGATCAAGCAGATATTATCTAGCTCCCCCATTTTGATGGCTCCTGACTTCGGAAAACCTTTTAGGTTAGCTATTGACGCCAGTGACACAGGTGTTGGGTCAGTCCTTTACCAAGAAGATAATTTCAAAGTAGAGCATCCTATTTGTTTCTTTTCCAAGAAATTTAATAGACATCAAAGAAATTATTCTACTGTGGAAAAAGAATGTCTTGGGTTGATTCTTTCTATACAACACTTTGATTTTTATATCAGTGGGTCCAGATGGCCACTGGTTGTATTTACTGACCACAATCCCCTTACATTTATCCACAAAATGTCTGGCAAGAACCAACGACTTCTCAGGTGGAGTTTATTTTTACAAGAGTACAACCTAGATATTAAACACATAAAAGGCAGCGAAAATGTTATCGCCGATGCCTTATCTAGATTGTAAAAAGTATTTTGATGTATATATTTTTTTTTATATATATCATGATAAATACATTCTGTAATGTAAATATTTTTTTTAGTTCTAAAAAGATTTCCATTTCGTGGAAATGTAATCTTTTTATTTTTAGGAGGGAGGTGTTACGTATCTAGGCGTTGTTTTTTTTCTTTCTTTGACCTGTTGCGGTCGAGAGACGGGTAGGTTGTCCGCCCCTTGTGTAATAAGTTTTTTTTTTTCTTTTTTTTTATTCGTCAAGCCACACAGACAGTGACCGGTCCTTGACTTGTGTGTGTACCTCTGGTTGAAAGGAGGGTGTTTTTTTTTCTGTCTCTTTGAAGAGCGTTCTAGATCTGGGAAATTGATGACGTATTTGGTTCGAGAAATTCCTAGATTTGTCTTGAGATCGACGCGCGGTAGATTATATAAAGACCGCCCGCGTAACGTTGACAGACAGACATACGGAGACAGCCGTGAGACAGAATAGCGGAGACATTGCGTGATCCGTGCGTGGTATACCACTTGATCGTGTAAGTTAAGATTTTTTCTTTTTTTTCAAGGCCTTGCTTGTATTTGTAATTATATTTTCAAACTCGGGTATTGTAATATTTTTACATGCCATTTTTGTAAAAGGGTTTTGGTCAACCCTTCCATTTTGTATTGAGTTATATTATGATTAAACATTAAGTTGATAGTTTACCTTCCGATTTCTTGTGTCATTTTTTTTTTGTTATTCATTGTAAGTCTTTGATTAAATTCAGACTTAAGATAAGTGACACAACTGCTTTTCTATTGTCACGTTCCCCTAGGCAAGCCATTTTAAAAATTAGAATTCAATTCGTAAAACGTGACAAAAGAAGTTTGGGGGCTCGTCCGGGATATTTTTCTGAACCTATTTTCGTCTTACTTGAGTAATTTTGTAAAGGCGAAGTCGATTTTTTAAAAAATTTTTTTGTGTCAAAGAGTCGGAAGTAAAGTATCAATAGTGTTGACCAAACTCTCTTAAGGTTTTTTGTTGTACTGATTTTGTACTGTATATTTACATTGTATACATATTTTTGCTTGTAATAGTTGTTAGTTAGTCATGGATATTCAGGTTTTTCTTGCAAATCCCTCTGTGAAAGAGCTTGATGCTTTTACTAGGAAGGAACTGGTCCTTATTTCTAAACATTTAGGGTTAAAAATAAAATCAAATGCCCTTAAACAAGAAATCAGAGATAACATTGTAATCCATTATGTAGACGAGGAAGTGTTTTCTGAAGACCTTTTAGAAACCCTTAGACCCGATGAGGGTAAATCAGATTTAGAACTTCAGATAAAATTAAAACAAATGGAAATAGAAGCCCAGACGGCTAGAGAGCAGAGAGAAATTAAACAAAAAGAATTGGAGCTTGCAGCGGCTAGAGAGCAGAAAGAAATGGAAATAGAAGCCCAGAAGGAAATTAAACAAAAAGAATTAGAGCAGAAAGAAATGGAAATGAAATTACAAATAGAGTTAAAAAAATTAGAGTTAGCTGCTAATGTAAGACCAGATTCTTCCCCTGCCAGTCATACTGCTGAAGCAACAAAATTTTTGAAAATAATTCCACGCTTTAATGAAGCCACAATTGACAATTATTTTCCACAATTTGAACTTGCTGTGAAAAATTTTAATGTACCTGAAACTTTGTGGCCCACTTTGCTGCAAACAGTTTTGACTGGTAGAGCTGCAGAGGTATTTTGTTCTCTGACCATTGAACAACAAAAAGATTATAATGTTGTTAAGGCCTTAATTCTTAAGGCATATGAACTTGTTCCGGAAGCTTACCGAAAGCAGTTCAGGGATTGTCGCAAATCAGATGGCCAAACCCATGTAGAATTCCTGCGGGAAAAGGAGCGACGCTTTGAGAAATGGCTCACTTCCAGGGAAATCGGCACCGACTTTGCAAAATTCAAGAACCTAATGCTGATGGAAGAGTTCAAGAGTTGTGTGCGGCTGGACGTCCGTACGCATATAGCTGATCGTGGCGAGGAAGATGTGCACAAGGCTGCAGTGTTGGCAGACGATTATATAATATCACATCAATTTGCCAAGTATACGACGGATGTCAAGCCAAAACAAGTCAAACAGCCTGAGTCCATTGCTAGCAACTCCATCAAGAACAGCAGTACAAATGACAGAAAACCTACTACAAGTAAAGCTACTTGTTCCTACTGCAAACGAGAAGGCCATAAAATTGACGATTGTTGGAAATTGAGGAAGAGAAACGAAAAAGCTCCTTCAAAAGTCAGCGCTTGCACAGTACAGTGGTCGGCGAGGTTTACTCCCTCATCATCAAGTCATATCAAGAATACCTCGACACCACCTGTTTCAAATGTATTGACTGTACAAGACTCTCCGAAAATGTCTCCACGATGTTCCAATGACTCAATCAAGAGTTTTTCAAATACATCAAGCCGATGTTCCAATGACTCAACCAAGAGTTTTTCAAATACATCAAGCCGATGTTCCAATGACTCAAACAAGAGTTTTTCAAATACATCAAGCCGATGTTCCAATGACTCAAACAAGAGTTTTTCAAATACATCAAGCCGATGTTCCCATGACTCTATCCAGAGTTCCCACAATACATCATCCCGATGTTCCCATGACTCTATCAAGAGTTCCCATAAGACATCACCCCGATGTTTCAATGACTCTATCCAGAGTTCCCATAATACATCATCCCGATGTTCCCATGACTCTATCAAGAGTTCCCATAAGACATCACCCCGATGTTCCAATGACTCCATCAAGAGTTCTCCAAATACATCCACAAGATGTTCTACTGACTCAAGAAAGAGTTTCTCCACTGCGTCTCCTAGAGATGTCAATGACTCCAGCGAGAGTTCGACCCAAGTCCAGTCTGCATCAACTAAAATTGATGTTTTATAAGAGGATTTTAAGCCTTTCATTTCGGAAGGATTTGTATCACTACCCGGTGATTCTACAAGTCTACGACCTATCACCATTTTGAGAGACACAGGTGCCTCACAATCGCTACTTTTAGAGGGTATCTTACCCTTGTCAAAATCATCATCGACTGGGAAGAGCATCCTGTTACGAGGCGTAGAGCTTGGATGTATAGATGTGCCTCTACATCTAATCGACATAAAGTCAAATCTCATTACTGGACCGGTTGTTGTAGGTGTCCGACCAACATTACCATTGGAAGGCATCTCGTTGCTGTTAGGCAATGACTTAGCAGGTGGAAAGGTGATAGCCGAACCCATCGTCACTCAAACACCCGACTTATCTGCCACACCCGAGGAAGACCTAGAGTTATATCCAGCGTGTGCAGTAACAAGGGCAATGAGGTTGAAAGCATCTCAAGAAGAGAACGTCATCAAAGCCAACAGTAACCAAGATGATGTGGACTTGAACACCACATTCTTTGCTTCTCTTGAAGAAGAACCAACGCCAAATTCTGAAAAGCCGGCATCAACTCGAAAACAGTTGATTGAGGACCAAAAGAAGGATCCAGAGCTCGCCAAACTCCGAGAAACCGCAATGACATCACAAGAGGCAGAGCTAGCATCAACGTGCTACTACATCCAAGATGATATGCTCTTCAGGAAATGGAAACCTCCAGACGCATCCAACGAAGAAGAATGGAGAATATGCCATCAAATCGTGTTACCAGAAAGATACCGAGCGTACATCATGAATCTGGCTCATGACACACCAATGTCAAGTCATCTCGGCATCCACAAGACATACCACAAGATTATGTCACACTTCTTCTGGCCACGTTTGAAGAAAGATGTCATCCAGTACTGCCGATCCTGTCATGCCTGTCAGATGGTTGGCAAGCCAAATCAAAAGATCCCTGTTGCTCCTCTGAAGCCGATTCCAGCCTTTGAAGAACCTTTCAGCAGAGTACTTATTGACTGTGTTGGTCCTCTCCCAAGGACAAAAGCTGGCAACCAATACCTGTTGACCATTATGTGTGCTTCAACTCGTTTTCCTGAGGCTATTCCTCTAAGGAACATAAAAGCATCAAACATTGTAAAGGCCTTAATCAAGTTCTTTACTCTATTTGGTCTACCAAAGTCCATCCAATCGGACCAAGGAACGAATTTCACGGCCAATCTTTTCAAGCAAGTCATGACTCAGTTGGGCATCAAACACTGCATGTCGAGTGCGTATCATGCCGAGTCGCAAGGCGCTCTTGAGCGATTCCATCAGACTCTCAAGAACATGATCCGAACCTATTGCTTTGAGCACGAAAAAGACTGGGACGAAGGAATCCACATGCTGCTGTTTGCAACCCGTGAATCCGTCCAGGAATCGTTGGGATTCAGCCCTTTTGACTTAGTCTTTGGCCATTCGGTGCGCGGTCCCTTGAAATGTATAAAAGAGACTTTGTTGTCACCAACAGCCACTGAAGGACTTTTAGACTATGTAAGTAAGTTTAAAACTAGACTTTATGATGCTTGTGTTCTGGCCAAAAATAACTTACAAAACACCCAATCCAGCATGAAACGCTGGTATGATAGAAAGGCCCGTGTTAGAGAATTTTCTCCCGGGGATAAGGTGCTTGTGTTTTTGCCCATACCAGGTCAACCCTTGCAAGCCAGATATTTTGGTCCATATGAAATTGAGACCAAAATTAGTGACCTCAATTACACAATCAAAACTCCTGACCGTAGGAAAAAGACTCAGCTATGTCACATAAACATGCTGAAGCCTTATGTATCTCGGCCAGATCACTCAGAGAAGAATAATTGTGTTTTAAATACAGTCAAAAGTTGTTCAAATAGCCATGTTTCTCCTATTGATGATGATATTGTAAAGGAGAAATTTGGACAATACAAAATACCTAATTCTTTTGTATTACAGAATTTGGATGTAAAACTGTCTCATCTGTCTTCGACAGAAAGGCCAGTTATCATGAAACTCATTAATGAATTTAATGACATTTTTTCTGATGTACCAAAACAGACTAATGTTATAATGCATGATGTAGATGTTGGCGAGGCTACTCCAGTCAAGCAGCATCCTTACAGGGTCAACCCTGAAAAACTTGCCATACTTAGGTCAGAAATCAAGTATATGCTTGAAAATGACCTCATTGAACCAAGTTCCAGTAGCTGGAGCTCCCCATGTGTCTTGATACCTAAACAGGACAAGACTTATCGTTTTTGTACAGACTACCGTAAGGTAAATGCTGTCACAAAAACTGATTCGTTTCCTATCCCTAGGATAGACGATCTCATAGATCGTATTAGTGACGCTAAGTACATCACCAAAATAGACCTACTTTCAGGTTATTGGCAGGTTCCCCTGACTGATAGGGCAAAGGAAATCTCCGCCTTTGTCACCCCTGATGGTCTGTACCAATATAAAGTGATGCCATTTGGCATGAAGAATGCTCCTGCCACTTTCCAGAGAATGATAAATGCCCTGCTTGCTGACATGGAGAATTGCCACGCATACATAGACGATGTAGTAATTTTTAGCCAAGATTTTTCTAGCCATTGTAAACAACTGCATTGTCTTTTTACTAAACTGTTACATGCAAAAATTACTGTAAACCTGAGTAAGAGTGATTTTTGCCAGGCTTCAATCCAATACTTAGGCCATATTGTAGGACAAGGCCAGGTGAAACCTGTAATGGCCAAAGTAGAAGCTATCCAAGCTTTCCCTATCCCTGCTGATCGGAAACAACTCCGAAGATTTTTGGGAATGTCTGGATATTATAGAAAATTTTGCGAAAATTTTTCTGTTATTTCCAGTCCTTTAACAAACCTCCTGAGAAAGAACGTCCGATTTACTTGGACGGATGAATGTCAGAAAGCCTTTAACCAGATCAAGCAGATATTATCTAGCTCCCCCATTTTGATGGCTCCTGACTTCGGAAAACCTTTTAGGTTAGCTATTGACGCCAGTGACACAGGTGTTGGGTCAGTCCTTTACCAAGAAGATAATTTCCAAGTAGAGCATCCTATTTGTTTCTTTTCCAAGAAATTTAATAGACATCAAAGAAATTATTCTACTGTGGAAAAAGAATGTCTTGGGTTGATTCTTTCTATACAACACTTTGATTTTTATATCAGTGGGTCCAGATGGCCACTGGTTGTATTTACTGACCACAATCCCCTTACATTTATCCACAAAATGTCTGGCAAGAACCAACGACTTCTCAGGTGGAGTTTATTTTTACAAGAGTACAACCTAGATATTAAACACATAAAAGGCAGCGAAAATGTTATCGCCGATGCCTTATCTAGATTGTAAAAAGTATTTTGATGTATATATTTTTTTTTATATATATCATGATAAATACATTCTGTAATGTAAATATTTTTTTTAGTTCTAAAAAGATTTCCATTTCGTGGAAATGTAATCTTTTTATTTTTAGGAGGGAGGTGTTACGTATCTAGGCGTTGTTTTTTTTCTTTCTTTGACCTGTTGCGGTCGAGAGACGGGTAGGTTGTCCGCCCCTTGTGTAATAAGTTTTTTTTTTTCTTTTTTTTTATTCGTCAAGCCACACAGACAGTGACCGGTCCTTGACTTGTGTGTGTACCTCTGGTTGAAAGGAGGGTGTTTTTTTTTCTGTCTCTTTGAAGAGCGTTCTAGATCTGGGAAATTGATGACGTATTTGGTTCGAGAAATTCCTAGATTTGTCTTGAGATCGACGCGCGGTAGATTATATAAAGACCGCCCGCGTAACGTTGACAGACAGACATACGGAGACAGCCGTGAGACAGAATAGCGGAGACATTGCGTGATCCGTGCGTGGTATACCACTTGATCGTGTAAGTTAAGATTTTTTCTTTTTTTTCAAGGCCTTGCTTGTATTTGTAATTATATTTTCAAACTCGGGTATTGTAATATTTTTACATGCCATTTTTGTAAAAGGGTTTTGGTCAACCCTTCCATTTTGTATTGAGTTATATTATGATTAAACATTAAGTTGATAGTTTACCTTCCGATTTCTTGTGTCATTTTTTTTTTGTTATTCATTGTAAGTCTTTGATTAAATTCAGACTTAAGATAAGTGACACAACTGCTTTTCTATTGTCACGTTCCCCTAGGCAAGCCATTTTAAAAATTAGAATTCAATTCGTAAAACGTGACACTCTGCATACGCATGAAGGTTTAACATTTGAATGAACCTTCTATTAAACATTGAAACTCTAACTCTTCTCTGTCCGTCTCATTCAATGTTTGACCATCAATCTGTCAAACTAGAGATCCTGTCCACCCTGCATTGTCAAATATATAACCGCTAAACCCAACCCTATAGCCTTTAACCTTAATTTCACCAGTTGACAACAGGAACCAGAAAAAAAAAAAGATAGAATTTCCCCCCCCCCTCTCCCAACCATATTCTCAAACTGACGATCTATGCACGTAAATAAAATTCACAGAAATAGCGAACAAAAAATTCAGTTTCTGAAAACTAAAAGGGGGTGGGGTGGGGAGTCATTGCTCCCCCCCCCCCGGGGGGTGGGTAAATTAACGGCCTAAATCCAGCAAAGTTTTTAAAAAAAAAAATGTTTTCACCGCTCCGTAAGGTCAGGGTTCAGTTCTCACTATCCGTTACACAATTACCTCATGCCCGGGACGCTGATACTGTTTGAGAATCACTGCACGTATTTTTGAATGTACGTATGTAACGATGTTACGTTCTTGCCCCACAGTAACATCCTGGATGTTGTTTTTTTGACCTGCTGCGGTGTGGACATGACTTCACAATGAAGGGATTGGCTTTCTTGTCATTGGCTTTCTGTTCAAGCCAAGGGGAATGTACTGCGATTTTCCTTGTCCCTCTTGACGTCTCAATAGCTCATTGCGTTAAATGTCAAGAAGGCGACGGTGATGAGTGGCCTAGGCTGTGAGTCTATCATGTCTATGGGCTTTTTACAAAGATGATATCAACTTCTGTCGGTCTTCTACACATTTTAAACACATTATCTCTCCTGCACACTTCTCTGATCAAGTTGAAACTTAACACAATTATTTATTTCCCTTGACACGAATGAATAAAAAGAATTAACCGATTATCAATTAATTACTGGTATATAATTATTTTGTTTGATACCAAAAAAAAAAAAGATTAATCCTTCAGTATTAAGAGATATGGCTAAATATGTGGCATGTTTCTTGTCACTCATTAATAAATGTGTACGCTTTTTCTCGTACACCCATTCTCGGATCAAGTTTAAACTTTACACCTAACAAAAAATGAATCCATTTAAAAATTATAAAAACATAGTTGATTAATTCTTGTGTTTGATATTGAACAAGGTAAATAAATTATACATTATCGAGATATATAGTTGTAAATGTGAAGTTCTTCTCTAATAAGTTTATTTATTGTTTTTTTTTTTTTTGTTACAAGCTCATATTAGTGCGACTGTTTCGGTATTGTTATGCTAAATGGCCCAAGATGATGTCTATGAGTTTCACACCCTTAAAGGCACTTCTTTTTGTACAGTTTTAAGTTCGAAAAAGCTGCATGGAAGTGCGAGCGATACTTCCAGGGGTGATAAGAAGGTGCGTGCGTGTGTCGAGTATCTGATCTATGTCTACCTTTGAGCAAGGTTACTGAAAGGTAGCATGAGCATGGGTTTGGATTTACGGAACTGTTTTAGCAGTATGGCTGAGGTGGACAGTTGTAGTCAAACTGAATGTCCACTTGTTTGCACTATTAAAAGTATCTTATCTTATATTGTATCTCTAAACAGTCCATATAAACTGTTGTAGGCGAATTAATCTTTAAATACCGAATTCTAATCACCCTTGTACAGACTCGTTTTAAAACAAAAACGAACACAACTTTTAGTGATCATTTTTACAGGTTTTTTTTTTGTTTGATGGGATTATATTATTGATGTTGTTTTTAGTTTACCCCCTAACTTCAGCTATCCATTAGTCTGTTGGACCGTTGGGGCCCCATTCCTCTCTTTCTTTTGCCTTGCATAGAGCCTTTTTCAATGGCAGGCCCGTCCATTCTTATATGTTGTTTTCCCATCGCTTTCTCTGTTCGCCTCTTCTTCATTTTCCTGTTACTGTTCCCTGAAGGAAGGTCTTTGCGAGCCCCGAAGATCTTGTAATGTGACCATAGATTTTTAGCTTACGTTTTTTTTTAAGATTGTTAGCAGGTCGTCATGGGGTTCAATCGCTGTGGTAACCCTGTCTCTAATCTCTTGGTTTGTGATGCGGTCTTTGAATGTGATGCCTAGGATCCTTCTGTAGCATCTCAATTCCATTGCTAGGATTCTCCTCTCTCCAGCTTATAAGAATGTGGCCATGACCTGATTATAGATTTATTAGAAGAAAAGTAGGTTCCACTTTCATACCTTGCGATCTATTGGGCAGATGATGTAAAGGTCATTTGTTGTGTTGTTTTTTTGGCCAGGGTTATCGAGGGTGTTATGTGGCCAGCATAACGACCAATGCATTTACTTTTCCCCAACTATTGTAAGGTACCCACAAGAGCTGGGTGGACTCAGAGGCTCCCTAAAGATCCCGAAATAAAAAATCCTATTTAAGACAAGGATTTGAACCCGGGAACCTCCGGTTCTAAAGCCAAGCGCTTTACCACTACGCCTCGTTATGATAATCATATAATCGATCAAATTGTTTATGAAATCGATAAAAGGTTTATTGCTGAAGTCACAGAAAGAGGGAGGGCCCTTACAAGTAATCGTGTCTCTAACGTCTTACGCGTGCTTCTCTAGTATCGATACTGTCACCCAAGTCTGGATGTCATAAGGTCTCAATAACACTTACGGATTCAAGGCAACGTTAAGTTCAGACAGTTGAGGCATGTTGAAAGTGAAGTGTCTACTCAGAATGAATAGGTGCATTCTCGACACTGAGATTTCTCGTAAATCTGGTGACAGTGGTTGAGACATGTTGAAAGTATTGTCAACTCGAAAGAATAAGGTGCACGCTTTACACGCTGAGTGATTCTCTTCAAGTGATATCTGTAAACATAGATCTAGTTTCACTTATCTTATCTTATAAAACACAGACGTTACTTCAAAAAAGAAGATGATAAAGTCCTACGCGTCATGCATTTAGTGGTGCATATTAATCAATGACCTAAATTCTACTAAGTCAATGGTTTTCCTGGCTAGCACAGGCAACCCATTCCGTGCTATAATAACACTAGGGAAGAAGGAGCAATTGTACAAATTTATATATAATATATATGGTTGGAACGATGTCACCCACAAAGCAGTTTCCCCCCTCTCCACTGATGTGACCATAAACCATGCCCAGGCTTTCATCTCGCTTGTTATCGAGATGAACCCTAGTCGCTCTATAACTTAAGGAGGTTAACAACATCAACATTTATGTACAAAGAGTTTGTTATAATGTATAATAAGTATAATAAATGCAATTAACATTACAGCTACTCTGCATATGCCATGAATATCAGAGATAATGTTTAGGTTATGTGTTTTGATAGACCTGATTTTTTAAAATCGGAAAATGAGAACTGTAATTTTAAAAAATAAAAAAAAAGTTATTATGTTGTATTAAAAAAATAGTATAACACCGAATGAAGATTGTTGCATTAAATGTTATATCAGTGGTCAGAATTTTTTGATGGGATAATGCCTAACAAAATTTGTTCCCACTCCTAAAGTGCCTGCAATGGACTGAAATAAAGACAGAGACTTTCGTTCAGTGGAGATGTTCCCAGTAAGTCAAGGATAGGCCTACATGTTGTTTTTATTATGTTACAACTGATTCGGGGTGTTTTGACATGTGGTTGTCATTTGATACCTCGTCGTGTTTTTGACATGTGGTTGTCATTTGACATATTCTCGTGTTTGGACACGTGGTTGTCATTTGACATATTCTCGTGTTTGGACACGTGGTTGTCATTTGACATATTCTCGTGTTTTTGACACGTGGTTGTCATTTGACATATTCTCGTGTTTGGACACGTGGTTGTCATTTGACATATTCTCGTGTTTGGACACGTGGTTGTCATTTGACATATTCTCGTGTTTGGACACTAGGTTGTCATTTGACACATGATTGTTATTTGCAATCAAAATTCATTAGATTTAAAACACATTCAATTTTGTGTTGTTGTTTTTTTTTTTGTTTTGTTTTGTTATTTAGAAATGAATTTGAAGAATTTTTTTTTAATGTCAAAAATTTCCACCTCCCCTTTTCCCCTTTGACCTTTCCACCCATTTGTGGTTGACATTTCTAACTCCGTACGATCCTTTAAGTGCGCTGCGTCGTCACTGGAGGATCAACAAACAGAGATGTCAGTAGACTTGGGTTTGACCTGGACCCTTTGAAAGAGTACACTTCAAGCCTATGACATTTACATCATTAACGCATAAAGCCTGGGGGTAAAAAAAAAACAGAAAAAAAATTTGCTTTCGTAACCTGGTGGCCCATATAAGACAGTTTTCTCAACCTTTTTTTTTTCTGTGGGCATGTGGAAAGTGGGGATCGAGCCAGGGACCATGGGGACAACAGTTCGAATATATATCATACCATCAACATGGGCGCCCGCAGAGGCTGCACACACACACACACACACACACACACCCACACACCCTGGATTCTGAGAAGCCGAATTCCAGACCATTTTTACACTTCATATCTATTAAACTCTTCAAAGTGGCAACTGTAGTGCTTCTACTGAAGTACAGTTGTAAGGATAAGATATTGTATTAGTGTCTATTAGACTAAAACTACCACTACTATTAATAATAATAATCTTTATCATCTATAAAGAAATTTGTCTAGGCTTATCTGGGCTTGATGCGGACCATGTACGTGCACCCCACCTCTCCCTTCCTGAATTCTTAGTACCCACATTTTAGACAAGGAGGCGTGGTGGCTGAGCGGTAAAGCACTTGCTACCGAACCGGGATCCGGGGTTCGAATCCTGGTGAAGGCTGGGATTTTTAATTTCGGGATCTTCGGGCGCCTCTGAGTCCACCCGGCTCTAATGGGTACCTGACATTAGTTAGGGAAAAGTAAAGGCGGTTGGTCGTTGTGCTGGCCACATGACACCCTCGTTAACCGTAGGCCACAGAATCAGATGACCTTTACATCATCTGCCCTATAGACCTCAAGGTCTGAAAGGGGAACTTTACTTTTTTTTACATTTTAGACAATCTTTTGCACCTTCAAATCAATTAACTTCTTGAAAGTAGAATTTTAACCACTGAAGTACAGTTGCCAGGATACGCTGTTATTGTAATAAACTAGAATAAGCTAATCAGAAGTTGTTTTGTCTTCTTCCTAAAAAAAAATTTAAGAGCTGGAACGTGAAGAAGACTCTCACCACTGCGCACAAGAAGCGTTCCTCCTTAGTTTGTCTGTCTCGACAAGAAGCAAGTCATCAGTAATGTTATAGACAGTTTCGGCATCCAAAGTCCGGGATCCCCGGTTCAGAAGCCAAGCGCTTAAATTTACCTCCCAGTCACCGCGCCTCATCAAGTATTAATTAAAATAGTTTAAACTAATAAAAACATGATGCAAGGAATATGGGATGTGGGGGTTTTATAATTACCACCACCAAACTGCAAGCTATAGCTTAGTGCCCAGCGGTTAACTAGGGTTTCATGTGGCCAGCACAACCGCCATAAGTTTTCCCCAACTAATGTGAGGTGCCCATTAGGGTTAGGGTTAGGTTAGGGTTAGGGTTAGGTTGACTTCCGAAATAAAAAAGAAATCTTCAAGTCTTCACCAGTATCCGGGACCCTTCATTTGAAAACCAAGCGCTTTAGCACTTGGTCGGCAATGACCACCACTTTGTTCTGACCGGCCCGAGCCCTTTTTTTTTTAAAGCCTGAATTGTTTTCTTAATTAGAAACCTTACATTAAGAAAATACATTTATAAATTGAGAACACGTGTTACCTCGACGCCTACACATGGCTAGACTGCCAAGTTTTACGCTGCCAGCTGCCCCCTCTTTTTATTACACATACACACACACACAAATACACACACATCTTTTTTCTGTACCTTCCGTCCAAAAGGAAAAAGTGTCTGGTAAATTTAAGGTCAAATTGATGTCAGAAAAAGGAAAATAAAATAATTGAAAACATTTACATGTTGTCTGATGTTGGTAAAATGAATTAAAATGTAAGTATGTAATTAATTGATGTTATATAATTGGTTTCTGAACCGAGGGTGTCTCGAACTCAAATCAAGAGTTATAAAATGTTTCAAAAAGTCAATGACTCCTCCCATCTCAGAGGAGCACCTAACTTTGTCCAGGCGATTAGTCGTTACGCTGGCCATATAATGCTCGTTAACCTTTGACCTTATTGACATGCACATTTTACATCACCTGGTCATACTAGAGGATCCAGAACTTTTGAGTGGGGTGTGTGTGTGTTGTTGTTTTTTTTCCAAATCCTACCATGGAAAACCCTAACCCTGTTTATATTCGAATTACAAGAATTAAGCGGGGTCTATATTATTTTTTAAGCAGTGTTTCTCAACCTTAGTTGACAAACTAGGCCTGTTAGGGAGTCAAGCATTTTTAGATTCACAAACGGTTTTTTCTAACATCTGCAAGTCCTATTTTTGTATTAATTCAAATCAAATTTAGTAGAATAAAAGTAAGATGGGGACACAGGATGATACCAAACTGGGAGTGACAATCGAGGCACATGTACTGTAAGTATGAATTCCCAAATCCCAGGTTAATCGAGATCTCTTGTAGCAGGCCTGCATTGGTCAGCAAAATAATAATAATGATTATCGCTTCTATATAGCGCTACTTTCATGCTTATAGCATGTTCAGGTCCAATCTCATTTGTGGACCAGTGGGGGGGGGGGGGTCCTTTAGGCTCTCAGTAAGCACAACTCTGCCCGAGTAGGGTGTCGAACCTCGAGCCCCCTTCATAGGTATCCAAGACAAGCCAAGTTAAAGCGTACTTAGCCTATGGACCACGCTTCCCACGCCAAATTGAATGAGGGTAAAAAGCTCTGGGGCAATGAGACCAATTAAGGCGCCCAAAACGAGTAATTTTTGGGGGGTTACTTATTTAAATATATCTTAATCATGCTTTTCTTATATTTCTTTGTTAATGTTTGTATTGAGGATACTATTACAACAATAACACTCAATATTTTTTTATACTCAGTGTTACAACATCTCCGAGATACTGGGTCAGGTTTCTGGTAATGTCTCCACTACTGAGGTGTCCAGGGAGCAGCTGGCCCATCTTTCTGTGCTACTAATTTACTATGTCGGACACATCGACTCAAAGTGTGGTACGAAGATGGATGCAACCAACACTACCGTGGCCGCAGCTCACGCCTACATGACCAACATGACAGCCACGCCACACGGAATTGGAGACTTCCTTAACTCTGTCAGGGTGAGTCATAACAAGCTCTTGGTTATCACCCTTTGGTACTTTTTAATTCATCTTACCAACACAATATTTCTTGTAATTTGGCTTCCTGTTTCCTGTCTACTGAGTGACACACTTCTCAGTGTTGTTGTTAATGACACACTTGTCATGGTTGTTGCACACTTGTCAGTATTGTTGTTAGTGACACACTTGTCAGTGTTGTAGTTAGTGACGCACTTGTCAGTGTTGTTGAATAAAATGTTATACATGTTTCGGATGTTCCTTCAGAGTTGAAGATAGTTACTTCCTAGTCCAAACCTCCCGCAGGACGACGGGGGATGGGAGCGGGCAGGGTTTGAACCCGGGACCATCGATAAATCTGAACGACAGTCCAGTGCGCAAACCGCACGACCAGGCAGCCATCCAGCCATTGTTGTTAGTGACACACTTGTCAGTGTTGTTGTTAGTGACACACTTGACAGTGTTGTTGTTAGTGACACACTTGTCAGTGTTGTAGTTAGTGGCACAATTGGTAGTGTTGTTGTTAGTGACACACTTGTCAGTGTTGTAGTTAGTGAAACAATTGGCAGTGTTGTTGTTAGTGACACATTTGGAAGTGTTGTTGTTAGTGACACAATTGGCAGTTTTGTTGTTAGTTACACCCTTGTCAGTGTCATTGTTAGTGACACACTTGTCAGTGTTGTTGTTATTGACTTACTTGTCAGTGTTGTTGTTAGTGATGCAATTGGCAGTTTTGTTGTTAGTGACACACTTGTCAGTGTTGTTGTTAGTGACACACTTGTCATTGTTGTTGTTATTGACTCACTTGACAGTGTTGTTGTTAGTGACACAATTGGTAGTGTTGTTAGAGAATTATTACTTCATTACTCAATCGCAAAATGCTATCGTTGTTCCTGAACCAAAGGTTGTCAAACCAAAGGAAATGAATGACTTGAGCCTTGTTTCATTTACTCCTATTGTGTCTAAGTGTTTTTAAAAAAGTTTGTTAAAGTGTTTCTTTTGAATGATCTTTGTACTAAGTTAAATTCTTTACAATCTGATTACCTGAAGGATAAAGGGGAATACAATGCTATACTATATACTTTAAATAGTGTCTACAAACACCTAACATTTGCATGAGATTGTTCTTATTGATTTCTCATCAGCTTTCAATACCAAAGAACTTCATTTACTTATTGAAAAAATGAAAGCATTGCAAAATAGTCCATATATAATACTATAGGTTAATGAATTTTTGACACTTGAGACCTCTAAAACATGCCATTGTGGTACATTTTATGCACACATAATATTCAATCAGAGTCTTTTTACTCTTTGACAATATTTGATGATGATGTGGCTCTCCTAAACCTGCTGTCAAAGAGCTCAGACCTAAATGACAATCTTAGGAAAAATTAAAAAAACTCTAAAGAATACTGCAATGATTTTTTAAAATAATAATTGTAAAAAATAACAACAAAGAAATGATAATTGATTTTCCCCTGACAATCTAATCATTGAATAGAATGGATCTATCTAAAGTTAATATTTCACATGTAACCTATGAGTCAATCTAGTGTGATTGGATATTTTGTTTCTTAAGTTATAATGTATTTTTCGATGCCCAAATTTTAAGTCAAATCTCCTCATGGATAATAAAAATTATTATTATTATTGCACATGTTATTATATTATATTGTATTATACTCTGCTATGTTCAACACCATGGTCTGACAAAAGTCAAGGGACAGACAATAATGATGAACTTAACAAAAAATCATTCAATATAATTTAGTTTTGTCATAGGGGGTGCTGTGACAGTTTGCTAAATCAAGTCCCTCCATTTTCTGTTATCTAACAAGGCATTAAATTACAATATATCACATTATATTAAGTTATATCCCCTTATTTAATATAAGATTATAAACATAAAGTAAATAAACGAAACAAAATAGTACAGAGGGAGATAGGTTTAGTCACAGTGAGGTATCTCCTAGGTTGGCAATGGCACAAGACTTTCAATTTCAAATGTAGATTGTTTATTCCAGAAACATCTTGCTGAAACAAACCACAACCATACATCAGAAGGAAGTGAAACTAATTCTTTAGTACTTAAAGAAAAGGTAAGAAATTTAGTTTTATATTCTTAAAGGAATGAAAGAATTTTCTTTGTACAGAATTATTGTATCCTTAACTGGAGGGAGGGTTAGAGTTCTGTGCAAGGCCCCCACCAATCAGACCATTGCTGAGCACAGGTGTAGACAGCTAAAGCAGAATCAAAATTGATTACCAGTAGACAATGGTCTGCACTATGTGGTTCTTAGCTGAGTCTGCATAGCCATGTGAAATACTGCCCTCCTCATTAATCTTCCAACTCAAAGACAAGTCGTGTATATATATATATATATATATATAGATAGATAGATAGATAGATAAAGATATATAGTGTCTATATATTATGAAATCAGGGTAGTCTCCTGCAATACAAATAATATGTTGCTTGCATATTTCAGAGATGTTCCTTTTTAAACTATTTCTATTTTATTAAGACATCAATCACAATTTATACTCCTGTACATTTGTATAAACATACAATTAAACTACTTCTAATTTACATATATAAATGAATGTTGTGTGTATTTGTAATACATCTAGTGTTTAAGTGAAGACGCCATCAGCTACTACCTGATGTCAGATGACAGAGACATTGATCAGCTTGCCACTCTGCTCTCCTATATGATTTATGCAGGTAAATTTAATGCAAAGTAGCTCGACCAAAAACAAAACTATTTCTTGAATATATGTATGTAGTAATGGATACAAGTGTGGTGACGTGCTGTCATAGAGTATTATGATTTATCCCAAGAAGCCAGCATTTAGAACTAATTGGCTTACACTACTGCAGTACTTTATGAGATGAATAGTATGTCAAAATACTTCCTGTTCAGTGTTGTAAAATTTATGCATACCTTTTTTAATTTAATAAAAACTGTATGAGCAGGGCCCTAATCTTTGAGTCTTGCAGCAGTTACAGATATTTAAGATCCTTTGGACTTTTAGACATGAGTATAATGACTGGCGGAGATTAAAAAGAAACCAGAGAGAGTTTTATTTTGCTTTGATACATTTCAAAGAGTTCTTCATTATTATTCTAATCTAGTCCAAGCCTGCTGCAAGATGGCATGAAATGAAAGTGGGTAGGGCTAGAACTCATGAACTAATTTGTCACAACAGCCAGAAGCACATGACACCTGACCAGGAAGGCAGGTGTAAAGCATTCTTATAAGAAATATTTTAGCTCAATTTGTCATGTAAATTAAAGTAACCTTTTCAGACATTTGATTATGTAAACATCATTTTATTTGGTTGATGGTTAACAAGGATGTCAAATGACCAGCACAACAAACAACCCCCTTTATTTTCCACATCTAGTGTCATGTACTTATTAGGGTTTGATGGACTCAGGGACATTCTAATGATCCTGAAATTGAAAATCCCAGTCTTAATTTGAGACCCCCTGGCTTGAAAGCCAAGTGCCTTGCCACTCAGTCAACACATTCCGTAATATGTCATGTACTGCACATCCCATAATTTGCCTTGTACAACACATCTCATAATTTTTCATCTACTACGCATCCCATAATTTGTCATGTACTACACATCCCATAATTTGTCATATACAACGCATCCCATAAGTTGTCATGTAATACACATCCCAAAATTTATCATGTACTACACTTCCCATAATTTATCTTGTACTACGCATCCTTTAATTTGTCATGTACTACACATCCCATAATTTGTCATGTACTACACATCCCATAATTTGTCATGTACTACACATCCCATAATTTGTCATGTACTACACATCCCATAATTTGTCATGTACTACACATCCCATAATTTGTCATGTACTACACTTCCCATAATTTGTCATGTACTACACATCCCATAATTTATCATGTACTACACATCCCATAATTTGTCATGTACTACACTTCCCATAATTTGTCATGTACTACACTTCCCATAATTTTTCATCTTATACACATCCCATAATTTGTCATCTACTACAAACCCCATAATTTGTCATTTACTACACTTCCCATAATTTGTCATATACTACACTTCCCATAATTTGTCATGTACTACACTTCCCATAATTTTTCATCTTATACACATCCCATAATTTGTCATCTACTACAAACCCCATAATTTGTCATTTACTACACTTCCCATAATTTGTCATATACTACACTTCCCATAATTTGTCATGTACTACACATCCTGTAATTTGTCATGTACTACACATCCTGTAATTTGTCATGTACTACACTTCCCATAATTTGTCATGTACTACACATCCTGAAATTTGTCATGTACTACACATCCTGTAATTTGTCATGTACTACACTTCCCATAATTTGTCATGTACTACACATCCTTTTAATATGCTCATAAATACAAGTAGAAATAGATGAACGACAAGGCCGATATACAAAACACACACAGAGGCTTTTTTCCACTATATTAGATAATGAACAGCTACACACTCTTCCTACTCCGTTAAGGGAACTAACTCTCACACAACATTACATCATACATCAACACTTCCCATAATTTGTCATGTACTAAGTCAAAGGTAGAGCTTTTCATTTGTTATCTTCTTTATGCAATCATTTTCAAAACATACTTACACAAGGTGTTTCTAAATAAGAACAATTTCAAAATTTAAATATAAGCTTTTTTGTGAGATGACTTATGTGTATTGTTACATACAGATTATGAGATAGAGGACAAGTGTCGACTACTCCCAGATAAGGATGCCTTTGCAGCAATGCTGATCAAAGAGTTTGGGGATGGTAGCATGATCAATTTAGAAGGTCAGTTGTACAGATGGTTTTATGCATATCAATGTTGTAAGTTTTTAAAAAAATATGGCTATCATATACTTAAAGTTTTGGAATACAACATAAATTGTAATTAATTGAGATCGATTCTTTTCTTTTAAGTAATGAGCTAATTATTTTGTTGTTTAAGTTTAAATTTTTTTATTTCACATATTGAGCAAATTTAGAGTTTTCCCCCCTTTATAAATTAAATTTTTTTTCAAGGATTTTTATAATCATTTTAAATATTTAATTTGGTCTTTAATTCGGTAAGAAGTTTTTAAAAAGGTTTTTCTTTTTTTTTTTTACTTTTAATTGTCTAGCATTCAAAGTGTGCATGCAAGTGAAACCTATTGAAAATGGATATGCCTTTTGATTAACATAATTGCCTTTATGAACTTTACCTCGGCAGATCTATGACTTGTCTTAAAAAAGACAGATTTTGATTATATTACTTACAAAAGATTAACTGGTAATAATGTTATTTTTATAATAGGAAATTTTAAAAAAATACAAAATATTTTTCGATTTATAAATTTTTCAGGATTGAGTAAATTGATGGAAACTCTAGGCATTTTGCCGACCCCGCATTCTACAGCTGACGAATCAAGCCACAGCCATGATAGGAAAAAGAGAAGCACTACTAACGGCAAGCTGGTGTCTCAAAATTCAAACTTAAGACACAGGCGACAAACTGGCTCTGTAAGGAGAGATATCACTAGCTGTAGTGTCAAACCTCTTTTAGTTTTTTGTGGGGTAAATTCATACATGCTATGTTGTAATAATGGAAATAATGTGTTGTATTTGAATCCTTTACAATGTTGTTCTGGACAGTCTAGATGAAACTTTCACCATTTATTAAAATCAGTTTTGTATATGTCGTGCAACAGCCATATCAGAACCATTATTATATATATGTAGGTCTATGTTCTGAAATAGGTGAGTGTTGGTAGAATGGTAAAGTTCTTATAAATCCTGGGGTTTCTATTCATATATCCATATATTTACACATATAAACATATATATACATATACATATATATACATATATATATATATATATACATATATATATATATATACATACATATATATATACATATACATATATACATATATATACATATATATACATATATATACATATATACACATATATACATATATACACATATATACATATATACACATATATACATATATACACATATATACATATATACACATATATACATATATACACATATATACATATATACATATATATACATATATATATATGTAGGTCTATGTTCTGAAATAGGTGAGTGATAGCAGAATGGTAAATTTCTTATAAATCCAGGGGTTTCTATTTAAATTTTAGTAAGGACTGGGATTTTAAACTTAGGGATTTTAAGGATACCTCTTAGTCCATATATCTATATACATCTATATGAGTACCTGACATACGCTGAGGGTGTAAAAGGGGTTTGTTGTATGTTTTACTATTCACATGACACGTTTGTTAACCATAGAAACACATTGATAGCCTGGTTCAAAAGAGTTAACTTTACTTACTCTACTTTATCATATCTTATATAATACAGACGTTACTTCAAAAATGAAGATGATTATGCCCTACGATCATACATTTAGTCATGCATATTAACCAATGACTTAAATTCTGCCAAGTCACTGGTTTTTCCTGGCTAGCTCAGGCAACCCATTCCATGCTCTAATAGCACTAGGGAAGAAGGAGCATTTGTATAAATTTGTCCTAGCATTATGAAGATTATGGTTCAGTGTTTTATGTATAATTGCTACTTTACTTTTGAGTCTTCTATCCTGAAGGCTTTCTAAATTTAGGGATTTTACTAAAGGTGTTAGTTAAATTTTTTGTTTCCTTTACAGGCAATCAAAGAATGTTTTTCTCCTGCTCAGTTGATGGCAATCTTTAACTCCCAGTCTGGTCTGAATAAAACTAATTTTGAGCTTCTTTGTCCTGCCTTGATAAATCAAAAATTGTATGGTACCTGCTCAGAGTCAACATCTGTGAGCAATATTTCTGATGCTGAAAGTGAGCATAAAAAGAAGTTTCACATAGTCAAGAATTAGTTTTAGATTTTCATTATACTTTGAAATTGTCTTTGTAATAATTGTCTTTACTTTTCTTTTATAATAATTAGTTTGTAATCTTAAAGGTTGTGTTATCATACAGGTAATCATATTGAAAGTTTCTGAATTGAAATATTAACTGTATTTATCTGTTTATAAATATGTTTTTATAAAATGTACTATTTGTTTTGTCCTTGGATCATCAAGCTCATTACAACCCTAGCTAAGTTTAATTCGCTAATTTTTTGTAAGAACTGTGATGTCTGATTGTCAAGATGACACATGTTTGCATTACACACTTGTCAGAAACTAGCAATGATATGAAACTATTTGTTTGATTATGTTATAATTACTTGGAAAAATCAACATTAATAAAAAAAAAAACACAATATAGGAAAATATTTCTTTAAAGATTATACTTAATTTTACTTAAGAATTGAAGTTGACATTATTGAGAATACAAATGTTTCATATATGTTTATACATTTGTCTTCAAACAGAATTTGGTTATGGAACCTTGGCAGTATTCATCATCTGTCTGTGTTCAGTTCTTGGATTGATTGTTGTACCATGTGCATCCAAGAAAGTTTATAACTTTATTTTGTCATCATTTCTTGGCTTGGCAGTTGGCACTCTTTTTGCTGATGCTATATTACATCTGATACCTATGGTAAGAAAATATAATGTAAAAAAAAAAAGTTAAATATTTGTTAATCCAAACTCAACCCTGGCAGTGCCAGAGAATGAATACTCAATCATTTCTAATATAATATTAGGCCTCATGGAACACTAGTGTTTTGCAGAACACAATTTGAGAAATGCTGGTTTAATATAATATGAGCTTAGTTGTAATTGTAATTACAAAGAAGACAAGAAGACATTGACAGTATACAATAAAATGCCTATTTCCTCAACTTTAGGCAATGGGAATACATGATCATGGTGAAGAAGGTCATGGTCACTCACATGAAGACAGTGATGCAATAGTTGTGGAGGAATATGTCAAATATGGCTTGGTGATAATTGGAGGTATTGAAAACAATTTTTTTTTCTAATAACTTAGTTTTTGTTCAGATCAGGTTTGGATTGTAATTTAATAACCTTTAGTCATTATTCTGGCCAGATGACAATCACAAACATTAAAACCAAGCTAGTGCTAAATCTAATGCAGTTGTCTGCTGGAGGGTATGCCTTTCCTCTTTTCTAGCAATTCTTTGAGTCTTAAAGTGATCTGCTGCAGTCTTATGTTTCCTTTGCAACCTAGTTGCTGCCAATTGTACTCTTCACTATGCCTGTTAAAGTAAGCTAACTTGTAATCAGGCCTTCTTAAAAGTACCTGTGTTAAGCTAACATAATTTTCTTTTGAGCTTAATGAAAAAGATTGCCTTTGGCAAGATGTCACATGTTATAGATATAATGAACATGTAAATCTAAATGGATGTAAATTTACCTTTGTAGTGGCATTATTGTATTGCAATTTAACTAATATTCAGAATTGAAGATATTGCCATTATATGACTTCAGTTTGTTATGGTATCAGTGTATTGAATGTAATTGTTGTTATATACACCAGTCTGTCTAATAAAAATCTTCCACTAAGGAAGATAAAATTCTATTTGATATACATCTACTACTGTGGCCTCCTTCATTGTGCAGTGACTATGAATCATCTCATAAAAATGGGATTAAAGTTAAAGTCACATAAATGCTGCCCCCACAGCAGTTCCCTCCTTCCCAGGCAGTGATAGATCTGAAAGAGTTTGGGACCATCAACATTGCAGGTTCTGCCAGCTCCTAATTTTTCCTCAGGGTTGACTCCCAAAGCCTTTCTCTTATTTGAGTATAGCCACAAGGGAGAAAAGGTTTGGATTCTGAGTCTTACTACTCCTCAGTAAGTAGACAGCCAAGGCTAATGACCAGTAATAAGTTTACTGGTTTAGGTATAGGTGATAGTTGCTTGCATTTAACCCCTTCTGTTAGTGATGACAGTTCCACCAGAAGCAATATTTGGGCCACACATGTTGGCCATCTAGGAGTTGCAATGGCTCAGTTAAGTTGTTATCACCAAAAGTGATTATGGATATAAGCACTCCACTATCTATAAAATGCTTCCAATGGCATGGGTCTTAAATTATTTATATATTGCATTATATTTTCTAAACATTTAAAATAATTGTATTATTGTTCTTCAGGTCTCTACTTGTTTTATATTATAGAACTGCTGATGGAGAATCTGGGTCACCATTCAGTAAGTGAAAACATTTTAGTCAAATATACATTTTAGTAGCTCATTACATTTCCTATTAGCTATCCTATATATGGTATGCCTTTTACAATGTTGTTGTGATGGTCCCAAATTAGAGCCATAAATGATGCCATCCTGAAAGAGACAAATATGCAGTAATATATTTTGTGTAAATCCATTATTTAATAAAGAGAAATAATGCAGTATTTTAAAAATAGTTGTTTCATGAGATTATTACCCCTTATTGGCTTATTAGATATTAATTTTCTCCTGCACTATCTTCTTTTATTCATCACTTGGTCTGGAGAGTGTCCAAGAGCCTTTTGTGTAATTGATAGGAAAAAATGTCACAACATTGTATTGATTTTTTTTTTTTTAAAGGGGAAAAACGCTAAATTTTCTAAATGTGTTAAAATCAACATTTTTTACATTGAAAAATTAGATACGTCATTTTTTTTAAATAAAAGTATTGCTTTATATTTATTAAAATTTATTTGGAATTCAAATAGCTTAAATATTTCATTATCATAAATTCTAAAAAAAAATGTATGAAAACTACATTCATATTTATACACCCATCTGTGAAATGTAGCTTCCAAATACATATTGCTTCAATCATTAAACACTGTATTGCGTATAGTAGTCTCCAAATTCTAATGAACTACTTGAATCATTAATGGTTAGGTAGTATGTCTTTGATATTAAATAATATTATTATTACTGTTACTATAATTTTAGGTTAATCAATTTTCAATTGTTTATGATTTAATACTTGTGGATTATGAGAACTTACAAATAAAAACTTATTTATATAATAAAAAAAAGAAAGCCCACAAAAGAGGCAAGATGGCCCATACAAGAGGCACATTAAGCCCAAAAAAGAGGAAAAGAAAAGAGGCCCAAGGATTCCTATGATGATAAAGCTAACATTGAATAGCGCAAATTCTGAGGTTTCCTTTAGGAAAAAAAAAAAAATTATCTGGAGGGAGGATTTGTCCTGACATCATAGTTAAATGTATTGGTTTCTCTGAAGTTCACGAGGCTTCTTGCTGCTATATTTTTGACACTTATTAACTTCTTATTGGGCATGCCACAAAAAAAAAAAAAAAAAAAAAAAAAAAATGAATTATTAACTAGTAGGCCACCATGTTAATTAATCTCTCTAAAAATAAGCAAAGTGTTCTGTTAAGGAAAAAGTCTGGGAAACACTGAATTATTAGAATAAATCTTTTATCTGTCATAAATACACATTCTGAACAAATATTTAATAATCTGTAATTCTTCAATTCTATTTTCAGCACAGCCACAGTGAACATGATCATAGTGAGAATAGTTATCAAGTCACAGAAATTTCTGAAGGGCCTGACAAATTGGTGAGAAATATGTGTATGACTTAATGGAAAAATTTGAAAATAATCAAGCACAATACAATGCATTTGATCTTACATTTTGATAGCTAAATACGTTTCATCCTGAAACACAAAAGACAATAATAGAAAGCAAGCAATTATTTTTTAATCATTTATGCAGCATTTGCATTTTAATATTATATGTAAGCAAAAACACTGTGTTTAAAGTTTTGGAGGCGAAAAAAAACTCTAAATCTGATATTAGGTTTCCACCTTTGTAGAAATATAATTTGAATCTAAAATCATTTTTTATGTGGCATCCAAGGGTAACAGTTTATATGTCTTGGGTTTTATTGGTTTAATTTCTTTGGTCGTTTTTTGTTTTTCAAAGAACAAATAAAAAATAAAGACAAATGACAATATTTCCCTAATCGCTAACAAAAGAATACTATAAATATGTTTAATCCATTTTTTGTTTAACATTATTTGTGACTTCATTACCTAATAACAGTTCATGGTCATTTGCAAAATTTTGAAATATACATTTTTGTATTTAACTCTTTCTCTCCGTAATTATTTACCACATTCTGGTGGAATCAATGCTGGTATCGTCAGTTAGGAGAGAAAGAGTTAAAACCTTAAAAAAAAATTTGATGCCAAAACATCATTTTGTTTTAATTGTTTTTATTTAGTTTGCTCTATCATCTAACTCTATAGAAGTTTGAAAAATTTCTGTCCAGAACCATACCACTCAATAAACTAATTTTTAAGTATTTAACTCGACCTATGCATTCCCTGAACAAATAGTATTAATATCTCTAGACTTACACCAGGTTGGTTGCTAATGCTTTAATAAAATTGTTTTATTTTTTGCTTTTTCAGAAAACTGAAAATGACAGCCATGGGATTAAGACATCAAAAAATGGTAGGAATTTATCTTTATCCATTTTTCTATTTATTATTTAAAATGTCTTTGACTTTTCATGTGCTCTGAGAAATCAATATAATATGGCTTTCTTATTTAAGATAAGAGATAAGATAATTTTATTGATCCAATGTAATAAATAAAGTTTGACTACAATTTACAACCTCAGTGTAACTACTTTACAAAAACAATATGGATGAAAAATTCAAACAACATTCACTCACAAAACGCATACACATTCACAACCAGCGCTTTATGAGTTTGACTTCTATGTACTTCTCGATCACGACAGCTTATCTTGTTACACTCTGACCGATAGTGGGATAAAGGAGTTTTTCAATCTTTCTGTTTAAGTCCTAATGGGAGGAGATGACCACTTCATTCAGATCTTATGTAACAGTGGTTTAATGGGTGCAGGTTGTCTTTAAGAATTGTGAGTGTTTTGGAAATGCATCTTTCTTGAAAAAGCTCTTCAAGAGATGGTAGCTGTATTTGAGTGATATACGATGCTTTTTTAATTAGTCTATTAAGTCTATGTCTTTGTGCCAGTGAAGTATTACCATACCAGCAGGTGATGGCAAAGTTGATTAGACTGCTGATAGTTGTTAAGTAGAAAAGTTTGATTTGTGACTTTTTTAGCAAAAATAAATGAATTATCATTAAAACCTTATAAAATACTCAGAAAGACACAAAGATAGAGGCAAATTTCTTATTCCATATGCTAGAAAAAATTTGTAAAGTGCGCCTTCTTCCCTAGTGCCACTAGAGAATGGAATGGGTTGCCTGAATTAGCCAGGAAAGAAAAAAAATTAGGCATTGATTAACATACTTGACTAGATTGACGCATGAAATATGTAGGACTTAATTATCTTTTTTTTGAAGCAAAGTCTGTAATCTATAGAATAAGATAAGATTAGATGTAATAAAAGTAAAATTCATTAAAAATTGTATTCCCTAATGCTTTTACTAAGCTAATCATGGTTTTGTAATCTTCAGGAGTTACTCCCTTGGCTGTGATGATTATTCTCGGGGATGGTCTTCACAACTTAGCTGATGGCCTAGCCATTGGTGCCGCATTCTCTGGTAGCATATCTGTTGGAGTTGGCACCTCTATTGCTGTGTTTTGTCATGAGCTTCCACATGAACTTGGTAATGACAAACAGTTTATATGTTAAACCATTGTTAAACACATATACATTTTTTATAGCTCAATTTAGCACTTTTTTAATTAGCTGTTTTGGAACTGCAAACAATACAGATCTAGTATTAATTTAGCACATTTTAAATTAACTGTTTTGGAACTGCAAACAATAGATTTTTGGTTTAAATACTTTTTAAAATAATAATATCTGCTTGAAGAATGCTTAATTGTAATTACATTTTTTAAAGAAATTAATTTTTTAAAAGTGTATTCTTTAAGATACAAAATCAAATAAGAAATATTTTAATACCACAAGTGTATCTTGTTACCAAGGTGATTTTGCTGTATTGATCAAGTCTGGAATGAGCATAAAGAAGGCATTGGGCCTGAACTTTCTGTCAGCACTTACAGCTTTCATTGGCCTATATGTTGGCATTGTAGTCTCAGCCAATGATGTAGTCAGAGCTTGGATATTTGCTATAACTGCTGGCATGTTTATATATATCGCCCTTGTAGATTTGGTATGTCCCTCTAGCTTAAGTCTAATATGATATACAATTATAAGATAGCATAAGATTTTTTGTTTTAAGTCCCACTTTCAATAATTTAAATCCCTTTATTTGTAGAGCAGTTCACTCTCAATGGCAGCAATGGCAGTTTGTTAAGTAGTTTTATCAGTAAGAAAGTAAACTTTTTAAGATTAATAGCTGCATTGATTAGCAACTAAATTAAAAAATCAATAACCAAAATGAGGCTTTACCATGAGGGCTTCATCAGTGACAAATTAGCCTGTTTTCTGTTAATTCTTTCATATTCAGCTAAATAAAGAAGTATAGGTACCATTTTCAGACCATGCTATCAATGGGGACAGAAGGGAAAATGATGTAAAGTTTATTTGTTTTGTTTTTTTTGTCAACAGTTACTTCCCCAACATTAGAAATTTCTTAAAAACTAAAAATCCTGAAGTTCAAATTCCAAGTTTTTATTGGGATTCAAACTCAAGACCTTTTTGTTTGGAAGCAAAGCCCTTTACCACCCTACCCCCAATTCATAACTAACTTAACTTTAAAAAAATTGTTTCTATTTCTACTGAATTTTTAATTGTTTTTTTTTTAAATGTTCCTTCTTCAGATGCCTCTTCTCATAAAAAGCAAACATGTATTGGATCTTGTCTTGAGTAACATAGGCATTCTTACTGGATTTGCAATTATGCTGATAATTGCCATATTTGAAGAGCACATAAAAATTTAATTGTTCAAAAAATTGTTCTTTGCTCTACTGGCTTGAATTTGTTTCCAGAACCATTTAGATATCAGCGAGTGTCCAGTCTTTCAGAGCTTGTTGTTACATAACTAAGAGACTGTATGTGAAATATGTTCATACACTTTTATATCAATCCGTCCAAAAGCAAAAAACAAAATTTAATCTGAAAAAAAATGATAAAGTATTTTCATGTTTGGAAAATAGTTGTTAATTTTATTTATTACTGAAAATCTTTGAAAAAAATATTTACAAAATTATGTTGGATTTTTTTTTTATAATTTAAACAATAAAAAAGCGTTTGTAGAAAAAAATATTAACTTTCAAGAATAAGCAAAGATAAGCCTTCTTACTTTAATGACTGTATTTATACCGTAATGATCATTTCAAGGCACAAAATCTTTAATTTATTACAAAAAACTGTTTAAACATATTTATAATATGTCCATATCATTCTCACTTGTAACTGGTATAAACACATATTCAAGATAAAAAAGAAGAGGTTATAATTAAAGATGTATGAAAACTTGCTTTAAAAAAAACTGAAAACGTCTTGTTTACCTAATAATAAATCACACAAATTTGTAATTAACTTTTTTTGCTTTAAAAAATATATTATGCAAAAACATAAACCCAATACATATTACGTAATTTGTATATTTATCAGAACCAATATTATTTGACCTTTGGCTTCTAATTAGGCAGTACTGACTGAAGTTATCTTCTCTTACTTAGCAGAAGTCATCAGCATTAGTGTATCTATAGATATGCTGGTGCAAAGGAATTTTTGTCTAGCCATTTCTGGACAGATTTCCTTTTCTGTATCTTTACCTTGTCTCTTATTGTTGATACGTTGACCAGCTCCTTACATTTTTTTTATTTCTTGCCATGCAGAGTGTCTCAACTAAAACTAAATCTGTCCATTTATTCCCAATGTCTCTTCTAATATTTGGTTTGTCCAGGGCCAGATTTAGACTTGATAAGACCCTAAGCTATTTGAGATATAGGGCCCCTTGTATCAACTTAAGGTAGTTTATTCCTTTGCTTTTTCTTCAAAACAATGTTTTGGGGGCCCCCAGGCAAGTGGGAGCTTTAAGCTGATGCTTATGTTGCCTATAGGTTAAAGCATTGGGTCTGTCAATTCATTCCCTATATCTTTTCTAACATTAGGTCTGTCATATTCATTCCCAGTGTCTTTCTAGCATAAAGCCAATCCATTCATTCCTAATGTTTCTTCTAGCATTAGGTCTGTCAAATTCATTCCCAGTGCAGGGCCAGCCTTAGATAATTGGAGGCCTTAGGTGAAGAGAGTTTGGTGGCCCCATAGGAAATAAAAAGCAAAAAAATAAAAGGATGAAATTTTTTTAAAACTTAATGTACTCCAACAAAAACATTGGGCAAAAGTTCGCTATTTTTTCTCTTAAACATTGTTTTGAGTCCTGTGAGAGGCCACCCACCAATCAGGGTTTGACTATGCCTAAAACTGGCCCTATGCAGCGTTTCTTCTAACATTAAATCTGTCCATTCATTTCTAGCTGTATGCCTGCCAATTAATCTCACTTTTGTTTTCTCTGCCTCTACTCTTTATTTTTCTGGAAAAATTCCTCGTAGGATTGTCTCTCTAGGTCTCAAGGAATCTTGTGAAATGTTCTGACCATTTGATTATGTATTAGCTTTACAGCGGTAAGGAAGTTCTCATTATTCCTAAAGAACAATATGTTCCAAGTCGCTGTTAGTATACTGAAAAATAAACTGGTGCTTAATAATGTAGGTTATTTTATTAATATAAACTATGAATATAAATGTGCAACTGTTCAATATCCATTATTATAAATTTCAACTAGTAATGGGCTTTAACTTTTTTAAGAATTTAGTATATCAACCAGTTCTAGAAAAAAAAAACACAAAAATTATTATGTTAACCGTCACAGAATTTGACTTTTATGTTACAATTAACACCTGGTGTCAACCCAGCACTGATCATTAAGTTCCCCTTTCAGACCTTGAGATTTTTAAGGCAGATTTGTTTCTTTAGCCAATAGTTAAGGAGCAGGGAATCTTGTACCAGCACACCAACTAACAGCCTTTATTTTCCCCAACCAAATCAGGTATCCATTAGAGTTGGGTGGATTCAGTGGCATCAATGGAGGTTGATGCTGCGCAATATTGTGTTGTATTTTATTATGTATAGTGTTCTTGTTATAAAACTTACTGTTGTAATGATGTGTATATACAACATTTTGTTGTATTAAAATAATAAAACATAAATTCTTTCACAATATTTTTTGGTAGAGTGTGAATTTTAAAGTTTTATCTTATCTCAAAGTTTTATCTTATTTCAAGGTTTTATCTTATTTCAAAGATTAAAAGAAAAAGACCAGAATAAATTTAAAATACTTTTTTCAAGCAGCTATTGAAATATTTTCAGAGTCACGTGTTTAATGTATGACATATTTAATGTATCGACATATTACAAGTTTGTGTCAAGAAGCTTTTCAAATTTTAGATTTTTTAAATCAATTTAGCTCTTAACAAATCGGAATAACTCGCCGTCCAAACGTTAAACGCGTGACGGCAAAACACGATTACAACTCTCCACCAGATGGCGCTGTAGGCCAACACAAAAAATGCTTATCGGTGAAAATCCTACCTATTAAGATTCGGCCCATCGCAAGTATATTGATTGGACCACTAGAATGAGCTGCGCAGTTATTGTAGGTTTTAATTAAAGTAAATAAAAATGTCACATTTTTAATAACAGTCTCGTCAACGCTCTTTTATTGGCGATTATCTAACATGTTGAGACAATAGCGAGACGAAAAACTATTTAATTATATCTCTTAGCTAAATCATTCCTAAAGCCGCATAAAGGGGAAAATGTTTCTTGTCTAGGCCTAATAATGTAGGTTGTAATGTATAGTTCGTCCATCGTGGTTCGATGATGACCACTTTGTCATCCAGAGGGGCTGAGGGCTTTGTATTGGGGTTTTATGCCTCCTCATGTGGCTGGTGAAACCTATGTGAGCCCGGAATGTTCGGCCGCACACTGAGCAGGTTATTCCAGCTGGATCTAGAGTCGTTAGCCTTGCTTTTTCTTCTATGGCGTTTTTCTTCTGCCAGCGTTGTTCTCTTTTCCTCAGCAACCTTTGCGCCAGTTTTCACAGCGCGACGCCATGATGCTCTGTCATGTGCCTCTGTCTCCCAGGTGCCTGGGTCTATGCTGAACGCCTTTAGAGAATCTTTGAGGGTGTCCCTGAAGCGCTTTCTTTGGCCACCTTGCGAGCGGTTGTAATGTATATAATAGCAACTAGCTTTATTGTTCTCTATCATTTGAAAAGTCTACGCTAAGGGCCGACTTTAGAGGAGAACATGCGGTGCTACAAACCAGCCTCCACAAGTGTGGGACCCCAACAATAGATAAAAAAAAGAAAATCCATATTTTGACGTGTCAGCAACTTTTATGGTTTTATTTTATTTTATTTTTTGCATTTTTAAGGACAATACTTTAAATCGTACAGTTGGCATCACTGTCGTGGTTATAACAGTCCTCTTATGGTAACTATATTCCCTTGTTATATATTCCGGATTAGTTAGATTGCATAAACCCTAAAAATGTACATTTTTTTGGTTACTAAAATATGCATATTAAATAAAAAATTGTAACGAAAGACAATCAAATTTAATTTAAAAGTACCCTCTTTCCCGTATGGCATGGCATGCTGTTTGACATTGCTATTTTTATTAATGAGCGGATTAAAGTTTTAGAAAAAGTTTAGGTGCCTTCACACACTTAAATCCGACCCTGTCTACACTCATCCATTGGCGGGGCTAAACAGATGGGAACAACGATAACGTTGCAATTAAGAAACGCTACAAATCTTGACAACACCTACTCCAGAAAAGGTCAATATATAATTCAATAATGGATTGGACTCCATGTAAGAACATTTCCAAAGGAAGACTTCCACGTCGTTTAATTAATTGATGTAAGATTTCTCAGAGAAACTGAAAACTGAGGACCATTACCATATTCATTTTATTGTGTTAAACGCCCAAACTCTTTATTTAAAACTAGATTTAGTTTGAAGAGAACCACTGGCCCACGAAGACCTAGTCACCTGATAATGACGTGATTTCAATTAGGCCTATGGTGTTAACGCTTTAAGTTTGTCAAGTGACTGCTCACAAGAGCAAGATTCTTCATAGCAAAATTTTTATTCGTAGATTAGTTCAATATTCATCTTTTACCAAACCAAATATATTACATTTTTTATTTTTATAAATTGTGTTATCTTCTTGTGTTAGTAGTATGTGCACATCATGGGAAGGAGTCTAATGAGTCATTAAAAAGAAAATGTTTTCTTCAAGGTCGAGGCTCAATTTAGTCTCAGTTTCCACTGATTGATCTAAATCTATGGGAAATATTTATTTACTTGCGTTTTCTTTTGGAGTTTCGTTTCATTCGGATTTACTGTTTTAAACTTTCTTGTGTTTTTTATAGCAGTGTTGGGTCTCCAATTTACTTCTTAAGGAGTGTGTTTTATCTTTTTTTTTTGTTTGTTATTTTTTCTCTTTCTTTCTAATAAGTCTATAAAGACATTCCTTATAGAAAGAAAGGATCTGGAGGATGGTTTGGTCCACCAACCAGGTACCTTGCTAATAAACTTGTCCGGGCAGGGAGCAGTTCGAGCTTCGATGGTGTCCATCATCGCAGCCTTGAGGCTCGGGCCAGAGGAGGTGGGTTCCTTCTACCGGTTTGAGAACCCTTTCCTATGGTTCCTGGGTGTTTCCTTACCAGTGGTGAGGAACAGGATTATAGGAAAGGTCTTTGGAAGCGAAGACACCTGAGGAGGAGAAAATAAATGTAACTCTTCGCTGGGTGTCACCCACCATTTCAAGAAAGAAAAATTTAGATTTTCAGCACTCTCGCCGAAGAAGGCTCCAAAAACGAAAGCTTTGAGGTTAGGGGGTTAGTGACAAGTGGGTGGCTTGGATTAAACCCCGCAAGGGTACCGAGCTACCCCACTACATACAGCTGAAGTATGAGGAAGACCCCAGAACTTACAAGGTCCCAATTACTACACCAGGGAGAAGGCAGCAATGTTGGTTCTGCCAAATGGAAGATCATTGGTCAAACCAATGTCCCAAGAGGGCTGCCCTTAGGGGTCCCAAAAAGGACTCTGTGAGGTCCTTGGAAGTTAGAAAAAACATTTATGCGATGGCCTTAAAAAAGGGTAGTGAAAATGGGCAGACCAAGGCTATAGCCCCGGAGGTAGAGGAAGACGGGTTCGAACCCGTAAAAATTAAAAACAAAAGTACAACACCTGAAAAACGTATGGACAGTGGGAGGGGTACCCTTTCTACCCCCCCCCCCCCCCCCAAAAAAAAGGCGAAAGTGGCACGGGGTCTAGTACACAAAAAAAAATGAAAACCACCGGACACGCTAGATCGGAGCCTAGCTCTCCAAATAAAGCAAACCGGAAAAGAACTCTTTCTCTGTCCTCTACCTCTGATGACCAGGGGGGGGGGGAAAGGCTCTGGGGTGAGAAGGGAAAGGGGGAGAAAAGGAGAGGGAATGGAGGATTTGAAGGATGTCCCAAACTCTCCTGCACCTCTAGTTATTGACGAGGGGGAGGACCCTGACACACCCCCAAACACATGAACATTTTTAAATAGTAGGCACACACACACACACACAAACGCAATAACCCACCAACACACAATCATGGCAGACATTATAATTACATACTCAAGTAGTGGCAATACAGGGAGGGTGGTTATAATCAAAATAGAATCACAAAAATACACATTCGTTGAACTAAGGTTACATACACACATACACAAAATTAAGTCATCAACACACAATCATGGCAGACATTATAATTACATACTCAAGTAGTGGCAATACAAGGAGGGTGGTTATAATCAAAATAGAATCACAAAAATACACATTCGTTGAACTAAGGTTACATACACACATACACAAAATTAAGTCATCAACACACAATCATGGCAGTTCTTTCATTTAACATTCGTAGCTTAAACAACAAACACAAATATATAGTCCATCTAGCCAACACACACAGACCAGATTTCATATTTCTCTAAGAGACCAATATAAAATCAAAATATAAATCTACTCAATGTATATCAGACATAGGATTCAGGAGAGGTTATTTCAGTTTAGGGGGGAAAGGAAAGGGAGTAGCTATTCTACAGACATCAGATAGATTTAAAGTAACATATACACATAGCGATACTAGTGGGAGAGTGGCTCATAGCCAAGGTAGTAGCATACAAACAAGCATACACACTTATTAATATATACGCTCCGGCTCAGAGTAGAGAGAGACCACACTTTTTCGAAACCATGAGCGAAGCAGTACATAACAGACAAATAGGGGGGAAAATAGTATTGGGGGGAGATTTTAACTACATAGAAACACATTTAGACAAGCAATACACAAACACACAGGGTCCACTCCCTCGGTCAACAGGGGAAACTAATGATTTCTTAAGAGAAATCAAAGGAACCTTCCGCTTGGTGGACGCGGTAGAGCGGTACGGTCAAAGGGAAGTGAAACTACTCTGAAACATAGCTCATACTTAGTGGAGACAAGAATAGACAGATTCTACACACCAATAACTTGTAAAGTATTTGGAGTTACACACATCCACGAGAGGTTAGATTATATGGATCACAGAAGAGTGCTATTAAGGCTAGGAGGAAATAAAAGCGTCAAAAAACAAACGGACACACATTGGAAGTTAAATAATAGCCTTCTTCAGGATCCATTGATAGTGGAATCAATTAAAAGAATGATCGAATCTGTAGGAGGAATTAACCAAGGAGAGTGTCACTTGATCCAAATCTGGCCTATAATGAAAAAGTCACTAAAGCAGCAAATTAAAATCCTGGCTGCAACCAAAAGTGAAAAAAAGACGCCAAGAAGAGGTAAGACTAAAAGATTTATTACAAGTTTCACAAGATGAAATAGAAAAGGCTCAAATAAAGGAACAATTGGAATCAATAAATATGTATCACATATTTAAAGGGGCCGAGATGCGGTGTAAAAAAACTAAAATAGCGGAAGAGCCTAGTAAAGTGTTCTTAGCGATAGAACAGAACATACAAAAACGACAAGACAATTAAAACCATAAAAAGACAAAGACGGAATGGAAACGCAAAACGGTTCTAAAATCTTGGAAATAATGACGGAACACTTCCAACAATTGTATAACAAAGAACTGACAGACACAGACAGACAGAAAAAATTCACAGAAAACTGTCAGACAATTACGACGACAGAAAAAACATTTACAGACAGTCACCTTGACCTTAGAGGAATTGAGAGCTGCCCTTGACACTACACACAACGACAGACAGTCACCTTGACCTTAGAGGAATTGAGAGCTGCCCTTGACACTACACACAACGACAGACAGTCACCTTGACCTTAGAGGAATTGAGAGCTGCCCTTGACACTACACACAACGATAAAGCCCAAGGTCCGGACGGTTTGACGTACGAATTCTTCAAAACTTTTTTCCCACATATAGGGTCCCTACTGCTAACACTTTTATAAAGCAATGCTTGAAACAGGGAGAAGAAGAAAGGGTACACATTTACACCTGGCTTCCGAAACGAGGGGTCACGAGTTCAAATTCCTGTGAAAATTGGGGTTTAAAAAATCTTTATTAATAGAACATTCCTAAGTCCAACCTATCTGTGCCTGACATTTTTTGGGGGTAGCAAAGGAGGTCGGTCATTGTGCTGACCCTCCTGTTAAACGTCAATTAAAAAAACAAGCCAATCAAAAAGTACTAATTAAAATACAGCTTGGTCGTGCGCCTCGGTCTGTAGTTTCGATGGTCCAGAGTTTGAATCCTGCCAGCTCCTTTTTCACGCCGTCATGCCGGAGGGCCTTTTGGGCTAGAATGCATCATGTAATAATCTTCATTTCTGTAGGAGCGTCGGAAACGAGAGGCCAAGTGCGCTTGAACTGGGATTGGCTTGGCTACCTAGAAGGGGGCTTGAGGTTCGACACCCGACTCGGGCAGAGTTGTGTTTACTGAGCGCCTAAATGCAGCACGGATACCCCCCCCCCCCCCCCCCCCCCACACTGGTCCACAAATGAAATTGGACAAAAAAGCCTTTGAGCATGCTATAAACATGAAAGTAGCACTATATAAAAGCTATAATAATAAAACGTATAAAGCAAAACAAAATGGAAATATTTTGATTGCTATAAGCGCCCGTACATAACATGACAATGTCAATCATATCTGTCATTATTAGGCCTACAGACTGATAAGAAGCTTGCAATTTAGTTATCTAGCAATACGATGAAAGACGCCCCGTTTCATCATAAAGTATAAGAAATAAACCTAAGCACTTAATTAAGTGCCGCAATTCTCATTATAACGTGTGATAAGTTTGAAATAAACTTATTTTGCTTCTGGCCTCGACTTCAAAAGACTGGAACATATAAAGATGCAGATGTCTCAGTCCTAGAAAGGAGTCATTCTCCAGTGCTTTGAGAATAAGACTGAAGTAAGTCTTTATGTGTATCTTAACTGTCATGTACTTCTTTTCGAAACCTTTAAATGTTGATTTGTTAATTGATATTTTAACATGTTCTTTTTAGCTTTGTTTTGAGCAAGTATTTTATTGTAAATTGGTCAATAGGACAGAGGGTGTCATGTGGACAGAATCAACCGCCCCAACTTATGTCAGTTAGAGCTGGGTGGACTCAGAGGCGCCCAAAGATCTCGAAATTTAAAAAATTCCAGTTTTCAACTGGATTCGAACCGGGGCCGCCCGGATTGGAAGCCAAGCGCTTTACCACTCAGCCACCGCGACTCCAAGTCTTGTATTGAGCCCAATGTAATTAGCACATAGCATTGAGATATGTACAAGTTATCATGATTATCACACAGCTTGCCCCACATCTAGGTTTATCAGTTTAAACTTCCTTCCTCTTCTTCTTCTTTGTTATAATTTTTATGTTGAAGCGTTCAGATGACTAGACCAATATATGAGATGAACTGCGCAGTGGTTTCCAAATCAGGGAGCTCTCCATATAGTTCATTCAATTTGTGTTAATAATCTGACTTGAATTGATCTTTAAAAAAAAAGCACATGAGTATATTAAAAAGAAAAGCTTAGATATAAATCGTTGGTTTTATGAAAAGTTTTAATTAAAAGACTCCATGACTCTCTCTCTCTTTCTCTCTCTCTCTCTCTCTCTATCTCTCAGTCTCTCCCTACAATAGTAGAAAATCGCCAATTATAGATGCCAAGAAAAAACGGATAAAAGGGTTACGCCTAGGAGTTTATTTATCAGTACACTTATAAAACCATCTCGGACAGCCCTCAAACTGACCATTTATCTGGCTAACGGGTTCGCGAACGCATTTTTGTTGTCTAGGAGGCTTCACTGTTAAGTAAAGTAATGTGCCCCTTTCAGACCTTGAGATCTATGGGCAGATGATGTAAAGGTCATCTATTTCTGTGACCCACGGTTGAGGGTGTCGTGTTGCCAGCACAAAAAAAACAACAAAACAACAACCGCCTTTACTTTTCCCCTACTAATGTCAGATACCCATTAGAGCTGGGTGGACTCAGAGGCGCACAAAGATTCCGAATAAAAAAAAAATCCCAGTCCTCAGCAGGACTCAAACCCGGAACCCCCGGAAGCCAAGCGCTTTGCCTCTCAGCCTCCGGCGTAACAGTGAATAGCTTGAGAAATACCGCTATAGTGTGTCTAAGTAAAGGCGTATCCAACGCCTTGCGTGCTACTCCACTTTAATAAGAGACGTGTCTTTTGTCTTATGTATTAACATCTCTCTCTCTCCGTAATGTCTTGCATCCTCAAATAAATGGGCTAATAAAATATTACTGATCGAAAATCAATAACAATAAAACAATTGAGTTAATTACGTTTTTAGTCAATAAACATTTTTTTTTATTTCTCTGTCTCTCCCTCCACTCTACGCCCTCTCTCATACACCCTCTCTCACCCTCATTCTCTCTCTCTTTCTCTCTCTCTCTAGTTAACGCCCTCTTGTATTCCACTCTCTCTTTCTCTCTCACGCTCTTTCACATCCTCTTCCTTCTCTCTCCCTCTCTCTCTCTTTCTCTTTCTAGTTAACGCTCTCTTGTTTTCTCTCTTCCACTCTATCTTTCTCACTGTTTCACTCTCTCTTTCTCACTGTTTCACTCTCTCTTTCTCACTGTTTCACTCTCTCTTTCTCACTTTTTTTACTCTCTCTTTCTCACTATTTCACTCTCTCTCTTTCTCACTTTTTTAAATCTCTCTCTTTCTAACTGTTTCACTCTCTTTCTCACTCACTCTCTCTTTCTCACTATTTCACTCTCTCTTTCTCACTGTTTCACTCTCTCTTTCTCACTGTTTCACTATCTCTTTCTCACTGTTTCACTCTCTCTGTGTCACTTTTTCACTCTCTCTTTATCTCTCCTTCACACGCTCTTTCACACACTCTCTCTCTATTTCTCTCTCATTCACTTTTACTCTCTCTCTCTCTCTCATTTTCTCCTTTCCTGTAACTGATGTACCTTCTCTTTATGTAATGTAAAACGCGAAAAGAAAAGCAATAAGTAACTTGAATAAACCAACGCTCCGTAGGGCAGACAAGGGAGGTAAATGTAACCCATAACAGTATCAACCTATCATGCCTATTATTTGTGTTGTATGTTTTGCATTGACTAAGACTAAGACTGCTTTATTGATCCTTGCGGACATTTGTTGTGATTACAAGGACTCTTTTCTCATATAAAGACAACACAACAGAATACTTTGCGATCTAGTACATGGCATGTGCCTAATACTATTTTTTGTTATAAGATTTGATAGGCAAGTTACGATCGCTTGTTGAGACATCAATAGGCCATTCATATTTCAGTAGAGGCGAACTTATAGTAAAAGAGCGATTACATTTGTAATATGTATTATTTATGGTGCTCTGATTACAGTAATTACAGTAAATTGTTGTTTTTTTTTGTTCTTTTCTAATTAAGTGTTTTAAATATTTTAATGTAATGTAATAACTGAAGGGAGGCAACTCAACGAGACATAGATGTTTATTTACATGGAGGCATGACAAACACATAGGACATCTGCCTTGAGCACGGCATCTTCACCTCGTCTCTAGACTTGGGCGGAAATCGTTCTCTCTCTCTCTCTAATGCCAACATCCTTCCTAGTCTAGTCACTAATAGTGCGCACCTTCAGCACTGTCTTGGATGGCGGTGCGCATGGCGGGGTTATAGCAGTAATTTATATTATGATCACTAAATACTATAAACAATCTTAATACTTGACGTTTGCTATATAGAAAACTAGTGTCATTTAAAGCGTCAGTAGATTAGCTAGCTAGCTTGAGCGGGGTACACAAATTTTTTTTATTTCTTTTTATCTATCATTTATATCATAGGAAATTTTTTCAAGAGCAAAATAATCGCTTTTACAAACAGAGGCTTAGAAAGCGAAACGAGAGCCCGGAGTTAGAAAGTTTATTGTCGCCCCGATCTATTTTCCACGAACACCCCATAGAAATATAGGTTTATAAATAAAAAGTATTTAATAATAATATATATTATAAGCAACCTTGGAATGTATTATCTGACTAAAATATCTAAAATAATATTTTTTGTTGGCTCCTCTCTGCGTGTGGCTGCCCGGGGGGTGACCCAAGCACCGGAGCCGTAAGCGTAGACTTGTTTCTGTGATGTTGATCGGACGTCGGAGGTGCGATTGCTAAGCTTGGCTTCCGAACCGGGGGTCCCGGGTTCCAACTCTGGTGAAGACTGGGATTTTTTATTTCGGAATCTTTGGGAGAGTACCGGACATTAGTTGGGGAAAAGTAAATGCGGTTGGTCGTTGTGCTGGCCACATGACAACCTCGTTTACCACAACAACAGATGACCACAAGGTCTGAAGGGGAACTTTTACTTAGCCGTCTGATCGGACGTTGACTTGTGGCACCGGATGGCTATTATATTTTAAATTATTAAATTTGAACTGACTTGATTAAACGTCTTTTGTGAACAACGGAGGTATTACTTTAATTACTATATAGACAAATTCAACTTAAGACGAAATGCAATAAACTGATTTTAAAACAAACTCACGATAAAAGCTATAAGATCAGATCCTAGAGTCGTTTCTCGTTCTTAACATAGATAATATAACAGAGCCGCTTATCTTGCGTCATTCTACAAGACTAAGAATTAATGCTCCCTTCATCATCTTCATTCTACAGGACTAACAATGAATGCTTTCTTTCTTCATCTTCATTCTACAGTACTAACAATTAATGCTCCCTTTCTTCATCTTCATTCTAGAAGACTAACAATTAATGCTACCTTTCTTCAGCCTTAGAAACACACACACACACTCCCTAACTATATACTATAATATCGCTAACGGGCTCGTCTGCTGTATTCCTTATTATTGTTTCAAAACATAGTACCATACGAAGGTACTGGCAATACGGTATTTTGACCCCCCCCCCCCCCCCCCCCCCCCAAAAAAAAAAGCTTGATAAGCGCTTTGATAGTGATTGGTGTCATAGAGTCCTCGGTTATGAGAACTTATTCCGAAGCTGACAGTGACAAGGGAATCTCTTAGTGCTGGCCCCTCATCAGGCGCGGCCTTGGGGCTGTTGCCTCACTCGCCACCATCTAGGTCTTAGGCCGCCTCTGCCTTGAATAATAAAACGCAATATTAACACACACAAAAATTCAATTAATGAAAGTGGAATTATAATGAAAGTGAACAAAAAAAATGCAGCTATAAATGTCTTTAGTATCAAAATAGATGTAAAGGAAAAGAGTATACATGGCAAAATTAAAACTTTGCTAACGCTTAACTCATTTCATTTGAAACTAAAAATTATTGAATTAATATAAATAGTTTATAATATAACGTTTATAATAAAAAAATGCTTAGATAAATATATAAATTGATGTAAAAACTTCTTTGTTATAAATTGTATATATTATAAATATATATTTAATATGCAAAATAATATTAACGTTTAAATCACTTACAATTTTTGTTAAATAATTCGGAAACAAATAGTTTTCATTATCTGCTCCGACCGTTAATTTAAAAAAAAAAGATGTCAGTCCTCTTGGCTAAGATCAAATTATCAGCAACCAAATGGATATCTCCAGCAAACTCAACCAGAACTTTATATCTTTGGCATTATATTTACATAGATCCAATTTTTATTTTCCTCTTCAACTTATAAAAAAAGTCCTCATTTCTATTATATTCACCATAACATTAGAGAAAAGTGATAATATATTATACTTAAATGTATTATTGATTTATTTTTTTTTGCTGACTGCTAGTTCGAATTGAATTATTGATTAAGACATGTTTTAATATCTATTATCCTCAAGTTAAGGTTTTAGGGGATACTAGGAAACAATAAACAATCATATTTTGCAACATCAAAAAAGAAAAAAAAATATATCATATGTTTATATTAAAAGCCTCAAAGACCAGATTAGGTGACAACTTTTCGAGGCTGACATAGAAGAGAGCACCTGGTTGCATGCGGCCTCAGAACGAGACAGCTGGAGGTCACTCACGAAGGCCGCGCGATACACATTTGAGACCAAAAAAAAACCTGCTGCCTAGGACAATCTAAATCGACCACCTGCGGACAATAGTTATGCTTGCCCTGGATGTGGAAAAATATGTAGGTCACAGCTGGGACTCCGCAGCCACGGGAAATACTGTATTCCTCACTGATCTTCGGACTCGAAGACTAGCCTTATTATATTAAGGATATTAATTAGGGAACCGGACTTTATAATACTTGAGTCTCCCCCAACAATTAATGAAGGTTTGCTTGTTTCTAAATCAAACTTTATTGTAGTTGGGATAGAGAATAAGAAATTGTACATTGCACAAGTGACAAAGACACGCAGTCAATCGATTCATTGCGATCTATTGATTTTCTCTTTCTGCATGGGATGTGGTTGACTTCCAAAAATTGGTTGGTCATTCAAACACTTAATCATGTTTGCAAATTGGGGCCACAATGCTGTAGCAGTAGACCTTCCAGGATTTGGTAAGAGTATTTGTATTTTAGAGACAGAACTGAAAGGAGCATTTCTGCAAGGTTTAATTATAACGATTAGGTTGCATTGACCAGTAATTATTTCTCAATCTACAAGTGGGGAGTTCTCTCTGCCATATTTATTTGAAGATCCTTCAACTAGTACAGAAAGAGCTATTGGTTATGTACCCGTAGCTCCAGTACTTACATCGAAATATATAAATCCAATGAGTACCCGTAGCTCCAGTACTTACATCGAAATATACAAATCCCATGAGTACCCGCAGCTCCAGTACTTACATCGAAATATACAAATCCAATAAGTACCCGCAGCCCAATACTTACATCGAAATATACAAATCCAATGAGTACTCGCAGCTCCAGTACTTACATCGAAATATACAAATCCAATGAGTACCTGTATCTCCAGTACTTGCATCGAAATGTACAAATCCAATTAGTACCCGAAGCTCCAGTACTTACATCGAAATATACAAATCCAAAAAGTACCCGCAGCTCCAATACTTACATCGAAATATACAAATCCAATGAGTACTCGCAGCTCCAGTACTTACATCGAAATATACAAATCCAATGATTACCCATAGCACCAGTACTTACATCGAAAAATACAAATCCAATGAGAACCCGTAGCTCCAGTACTTACATCAAAATGTACAAATCCAATTAGTACCCGTAGATCCAGTACTTACATCGAAATATACAAATCCAATGAGTACCCGTAGCTCCAGTACTTACATCGAAATATACAAATCCAATGATTACCCATAGCTCCAGTACTTACATCGAAAAATACAAATCCAATGAGAACCCGTAGCTCCAGTACTTACATCAAAAAATACAAATCCAATGAGAACCCGTAGCTCCAGTACTTACATCGAAATGTACAAATCCAATTAGTACCCGAAGCTCCAGTACTTACATCGAAATATACAAATCGAATGATTACCCGTAGCTTCAGTACTTACATCGAAATGTACAAATCCAATGAGTACTCGCAGCTCCAGTACTTACATCGAAATATACAAATCCAATGAGTACCTGTATCTCCAGTACTTGCATCGAAATGTACAAATCCAATTAGTACCCGAAGCTCCAGTACTTACATCGAAATATACAAATCCAATAAGTACCCGCAGCTCCAATACTTACATCGAAATATACAAATCCAATGAGTACTCGCAGCTCCAGTACTTACATCGAAATATACAAATCCAATGATTACCCATAGCACCAGTACTTACATCGAAAAATACAAATCCAATGAGAACCCGTAGCTCCAGTACTTACATCAAAATGTACAAATCCAATTAGTACCCGTAGATCCAGTACTTACATCGAAATATACAAATCCAATGAGTACCCGTAGCTCCAGTACTTACATCGAAATATACAAATCCAATGATTACCCATAGCTCCAGTACTTACATCGAAAAATACAAATCCAATGAGAACCCGTAGCTCCAGCACTTACATCGAAATGTACAAATCCAATGAGTACCCGAAGCTCCAGTACTTACATCGAAATATACAAATCCAATGAGTACCCGAAGCTACAGTACTTACATCGAAATATACAAATCCAATGAGTACCCGTAGCTACAGTACTTACATCGAAATATACAAATCCAATTAGTACCCGAAGCTCCAGTACTTACATCGAAATATACAAATCGAATGATTACCCGTAGCTTCAGTACTTACATCGAAATGTACAAATCCAATGAGTACCCATAGCTCCAGTACTTACATCGAAATATACAAATCCAATGAGTACCCGTAGCTCCAGTACTTACATCAAAATGTACAAATCCAATAAGTAGCCATAGCTCCAGTACTTACATCGAAATATACAAATCCAATGAGTACCCGTAGCTCCAGTACTTACATCAAAATGTACAAATCCAATGAGTACCCGTAGCTCCAGTACTTACATCAAAATGTACAAATCCAATAAGTAGCCATAGCTCCAGTACTTACATCGAAATATACAAATCCAATGAGTACCCGTAGCTCCAGTACTTACATCAAAATGTACAAATCCAATGAGTACCCGTAGCTCCAGTACTTACATCAAAATGTACAAATCCAATAAGTACCCATAGCTCGAGTACTTACATCGAAATATACAAATCCAATGAGTACCCGTAGCTCCAGTACTTACATCGAAATATACAAATCCAACGAGTACCCGTAGCTACAGTACTTACATCGAAATATACAAATCCAATGAGTACCCGTAGCTCTAGTACTTACCTCGAAATATACAAATCCAATGAGGAAAAAGTCAGATTCCTACACTCTTTGTAGTTTGGGACAAAAGACCAGGTCAATGGTAACCAGAGCACACAAGCTGTGCAGCATCTCCAAACTTCTGGTATGCACCAATAGAAGGAGCATCACATCCATGTTATTTGGACAACCCTGAGGCATTTCATAGATTACTGTACTGGTTTTTGAATAACCTAAAATAAACATGAAATTATCTGAAAAAAAGAAAAGATCATAATATAGTTCAGTGATGCCCAAAATACGACCCGCGGACCATATCCGGCCTCGACGTGGTTTTATCCGGCCCGCCGATATGTCGGTACAAAGTGTAGAAAATCCCCGCACCCTCCAAAAAAAAAAAAGTTGAACAATTTATTTTCCCCTACGTTAGGGCCCTTAATTTTTCTATGGTGGATTGGTACATTGACTTTTAATATTAGTGCATTTATAAAATGGGACTCTGAATGTAAAATCTTCCAGTGAAACGGATCTTTCCTTTCTGAAGAACATGAACACAAAACAACAACGTTGACTGTAAAGAAAGTGTCTGGCTGTTTTAAAAAAGAACGATATAAAAACGGCATTATAAAACAAATATTCCGGCAATCTTGGTTTGAGCCGCAAATAAAAGATTGTTAAATTACGCCTAGAGATACAAAATTAAAAAATAAGACAAGAAAATGGTTCGGTTGTAAAGCTAGCTGCACACAGTGTTGTTCATATTTTAAGTAGAGAGCCAGTTACTGACGCTTGGAAAAAAAAAAAAGATAAATTTTTAAATATCCCATTAATGAATGAGTACAGGATCTATGGGTTTCTAATCAAATAGTTTCAGGTTAATTTATTCCGTTTTTGTACCTTTTCGTTCTTGTGGCCGGCGACAAGAGTATCGGAAATTAAAATGGCCCGTATGTTGAACTAGGTTGGCACCACTGATGTAGTACCTGTTCGTATCAGCTTAATATTCAAATTATTCAAAGTTTTCCTTTTAAGGGAATCGATACTTTTGAGTACCATCAGTTACTTACGCTCTTAGCATAATCCTAATGATCCAGTATGCAAGCGTTTGCGACACATACATTGCACTGATAACGCAAGATCTTCGATTCCGAAGAAAATTGATGAATGCAATAATTCACTTGACAACGCAACCTCATTTGCGACCTGAATGTTTCCCACACCTGATGCAGACAAAGCCGTTGTCTATTGAGGATCAATTTAAGTTTTCTTTTATAAATAATCTGTTTTAACATGATCATCTTTGATGTTGTGATGGAGCTTAAACTTTAATTCAGATGAAAAATGCATCAATAAATGATCCTTATTTATATCTCTTGTCCTTTAAGACTTTGCAATTCAATGGGGGTAGGTGATATAACGTTCTTCTGTTTCTATCATGATATATTAATTTTTAAAAAAGTAAAGCACTGCTTTCTGACCTAGCTATCTATGGGGCAGATGATGTCAAGGTAGCCCACGGATAAAAAGGGTGACATAGGACCAGAAGAACGATATATCGCCTAACTTTTCCCCAACAAATATCAAGTACCCATTCGAGCTGCACGAAATCAGAGGCACCCTAAAAATTTCGAAATTTAAAAATCCCAGTCTTCACCAAGATTCGATCTCAAGACAATCGGGCGCCTTAGCACTCAGCCACCACGCACCTGAACATATAAATTAATAAAATAAAGTATTTTCATAAAAAAAAGTATTTTGTATGTCCGATAGCCAGTGGTCATGATAGTGACTTGTGTCTGAACGACTTCGGAGCTTGTCGATGAGTCTGATTTGTAAAGCTTATTTCGTATCTCAAGGGAGGTAAACAAGTATATCGTTAATACATATACAGATTGGAGGATTACGGTCCAGTATGTACATAGATAATTAGATAGACAGACAGACAGAGATGTCTCTAAAAAATCGGAAAAATCATGGAAGACAACAGCCATCCGCTCCATTATAACTTCGTCAAGTCGTCGCCAAGTGTGCGACTTCTATCAATCAAGACTAGAACCGAGCGGTACAAAAACTCTTTCGCTCCTTACTCGGTCAGACTATATCAACGCCACTCGTTAATCAAGAAACATGTAAAGGACCAAGATGTCAGTGTGTAGTCGCTCAACGAACTCTTTATGTTGTGTCTGTTCTAATTATGTAAATGTTTCTGTCTTTATGTGAGAAAAGATCACAACAAATTTCCACAAAGATCAATAAAGCAGTCTTAGTCTTAGTCTTTAGATAGATAGATAGATAGATAGATAGATAGATAGATAGATAGATAGATAGATAGATAGATATAGATAGATAGATAGATAAATAGATAGATAAAGCAGTTTTAGATAGATAGATAGATAGATAGATCAAACATTACTAATATCATACATATGCTTACATATATTCATACATAATTTAACAAATAGACTCGAAGACAAGACAAAAGCTGGTCTATTAATTACTAAATCGACTGAAACATCGTCACGTAATTACGTTTTTTTCGAAGATTGGCTTATTTAGCCCTAACAAATTTAGCCCTAACAGATTTAGCCCTAACAGATTTAGCCTTAACAGATTTGGCCCTAACAGATTTCGCCCCTAACAAATTTAGCTCTAACAAATTTAGCCCTAACAGAAATAGCCCTGACTCGGTGTCGAACTGACCCACATCAAAGAATCCTCTGGACACATCTGTTATTTCGCCTCACAAGTGAACCGATTAAGTCACTTGTGTATGTAACACTATGAAAAGCTACATATTAGACTCTAATCACTAAGACAGAAACATTTCGACTGGGCGTTCTTTAGTGTGCACCCATTCTTTGTTATTTCACAAATTAATTAATTCAAGAAACAGGGAAATGACCATTTTATACGTCGATATGTGTCATATCACAGTACAACACATTTTTTGGTTCACTTGTTTCTCATTGTAAAGTAAAAAGATGGAAGACGGAACTTTTTTACGAAATAGTATCATTTTATTGTTATGCACACATGCTACTCGTCTACTGTGTGTACCGCACTGTTCCTGGTATTGATATAACCCACAGGGTTATTCTCATTAATTAAAACCTCATGCGACACCCTGCTCCCCCACGTAATTAAATCTTCGAGTGGCTTGGAGCCCCCACTTCATGGCGTCCATATTGTGGGTAATATAGATCTACGTCAATGAATCAAAAAAAAAAAAAATTGCCACTTTAGTTATTAGAGTTATTACAACTAGGACTGACTTATGTTCAGTGTGGTGATAAAATACTGAAGACATTCCAGTTATAAGTAAATATATACTTTTACTTTTCTTCTTTATTTATGCAATAGAAAAAGTTTACCATTTTTTTTTAATCATAGGTAGATCGAGGGTTTGTACAATTTAATAAAAGCTATTACATTGAAAGAAAAAAAAAACGGAGAATAGAGAATCCAGTATTTAAAGATTTGTAGGGCGATTGAGAACATACTTGCGCACTCAGGGTTCTGAAACAAGGTAAGATTATGGTTTTAGTTTTATTAGTGCTTTAGTCAAATAGAGGTTAGGTTATACTCTGTTACTTAAAGAAGATATTTTTCAAAAGGCAATTTCTCTGTCATATATGACAAACCTTGTTTAGGTCTATGCCAGTGTTTCTTTATCACGTGACAAAGCGCTTTTTTTTTTTAATTCATGTATTTAAATATTTTACTATTGATAGGTCAGAAAAATAAGTGGAATATTTGGAGATTTTAGCGATAAAGCAAACAATGTCTAGGACGCTAAATTGAAGGTCACTGTTGCCAACTTAATAAAAAAGAATTGTGCTTTAATTTTAACACTATCCCAATGCGTGACAGTTGATCTCCTATCAAATCTCCTTTCTTACCTCTAGTTAGTTGCTCATTTGTTTTTAAATAATATTTAACTCTTTCTCTCCGTAATTATTTTTCCACGTTTTGACGGATTTTTTTTTTTCATTTTTCCCAATACTATTTCACTCCCCTGTTATGATTAAGCTTCAATAGCTTTGTCGTTTGTTATCATAAAATGTTTATTTGGTATAGAGTTAAAGGAGAATGCATGCTCTTTTTATATAACTCAAAATAAAGTTTACAAAATTAAACATTTAATGAGGTCATTAACCACATTAGTTTGTTCATGGGTCACGGTACCTTAAGTCAACGCAACGGGCTCCCTCGACTCATGCGAGGCCGGAGGCCAAGCGAACGAGTGGACAACTCATATTCCAAGAATGTACCGTTGCTTTCCATGGGGGGGAATCACCGCCGCATGGACTCGTCTAGGGAACTGTACAATGGATGCGGACTGATTAGCAAACCTTTCTCACATGTGCAAGTCCACTCGCTAGAGCTTAACTGGTATTCTACTGGAGGCCTTGTTACTTCATTTTCATAGCCTTTCGCTTCCCCGGGCAGACGTTTCCACTGACGTGCCACGCTGAGGCGACGGGAGCTGAAATCCTTCGGGAATGTCTCTCCAATAGAGGGCTCTATATGAAAAAAATTGATCCCACGAGATGAACCATAGTCGTCTACGTCTGAAAGAGGTGAATGACCTCTAGACCAGGCATTGAGCTTCAGTCAGCTTTTGAATGTCACTATATTTTTTATCCATTTCAAAAATCATTATTTTCATTTTGCAACAGAGGAAACACAGGAAAAAAAGTGTCTAAGACAGAAATGCAACAGGAAACGGAAGCGGAAAAGACACTTAATTAAAGAGGAATAACAATAATAATTGTATATAACGGGAAAAGCAGCGATTAGTTTTGCGTGGTCTGTCTGTCCTTTTTCCGTCCCATTTAGGATATCAAAAACTATTTTTATAGATCTGATTTTGTGGTATCTTTCATTTTGCAAAATGGCCACTGGGATAATGACGCCTTAGGCGCCGATTCCCTGCTGGAATTTTCGACTATAAATTATTTTGTTTGATATCGAAATGATTTCTAATTTAGGTTCCAATAACATATCCTACAAAATGTTCATATTTCATTGACATAATAAAAGTATGGGCCAGTATGAGGGTCGAGTCCACGACATTATTATGAGATAACCATAATGCAGCCACTCTTCCGTGTTCGAAATTTTACCTTGAAATAAATTGTCCTTTTTTGTTTACTTCCAACGTTCATAGTCTATTTTCCATCCATGGAGAAAGTGTTAGCTAATAGCAGGAACTAGCACAATGTTTACCTCTGAATGTTTACCTGTGAATGTTTACCTCTGAATGTTTACCTGTGAATTTTTACCTGTGAATCTTTACCTGTGAATCTTTACCTCTGAATGTTTACCAGTGAATGTTTACCTCTGAATGTTTACCCCTGAATGACCTCTGAATGTTTAACTCTGAATGTTTACCTCTGATTGTTTACCTCTGTTTCACGTTCTCTTCATGTGTTTCTTCTGCAGATGGTGCTATCAAGTGTGATAAAACTGATTCCCTTATTGTTGCTGGTCCTCTCATTTAGCCTTGGAACTCCAGTCAAAGATGACCTGGAACCACCCACAACGCTTGAGGTAATCACATCTATCACTTGATAACTTATTGTCAGAGGCTTCACTAGGGTTGTGTCATCTGGTGCGGTTAGCTCAGGATGTCAACCCCCCCCCCCCCCCAACATCAACATTCTCCAGTAAACATTATTATTAGTGGTGTCACCCGGTGCGGTTAGCTCAGGATTTCAATCCCCATCAACTTTCTCCAGTTAACACTTTCATTAGTGGCGTCACCCGATGCGGACAGCACCCCCGAACCCCCCCTCCCCCCGCTCAAGTGACGCCATTGGTCATTGTAGTGTATCGTGTACAAAACCCTGCGAAGACTGGGATTTTGAGGTTCAGTATTGAAGAACGTCCCAGAGTCCACTTAGCTCGGGTAACGGTATTAGACCTTAGTTGGGGACGATAAATGTGATTTGGCGTTGTGCTGGCTACACGACACCCTCGTTAACCTCTGCCTAAAGAAACAGAGGATCATCACGTCATATGTCTCATAGATCGCAAGGTCTGAACGTGAACTTTACGATCTCAATAACCTGAAGATTTTTTTTCCCTGATTAATTCCGTAAATGGCCTAAGAACAGACATGTCTGATCTCTGCAAATTAAAAATAACAACAGATGAGCCTCATAGAAAAAACAATTTATTCCCAACGACATTACTTTTCATAGCTTACATCCCGGGCATGCTACCCTGCCTCATAGTGGCGCCCGGGTGGAAACGATCGTAAGAGGAAACGATTAGGCTAAAGGGAAGCAAAACAAGACTCCCGTGGGGGTGCCTAAGGGGGTGTGAGAGCATCCTCATTGCACTGTGCGGGAGTTGTAAAAAAGCTCCCACAACCTTGTCACAATCCAGGCGCTGTTCTTCATGTGGCCGTTACTTAATGGCGTGTCCCGCACAGTTAGCCTGGTATAGAAAAGGAAAATGGCGGGGGTCTTTAGAGTACGCGGTCTCTTGCCGCGAGTCTAACCCACCTAGTGTACACTGTTCTCATTCAGGCCGGTGAGAGGGAGCTCTTGTTCATTTTTGCTGGCCTAGAGTTCCACGAGCAGAAGGCTCAACTCTACCTGACAGTTTAGGAAGAAGAAGAAGAACTTAAAATAACAATTTTAATGTATCTGAAAATATTTCTTATTCTTTTAAGTGTAAATTTTCATAATGATTCATTAAAAAATAGAGACACAGAATTGTATTACATATAATCATATAGTTAATCAATTTGAAACTAATTGGGTTGTTCTTCCTCATTGAGTTGAATCGAATACTCTTGGATCTCTAAGCCAATGGGATCTCCCATTCATCTGCCTGTCTGAACAAATTATTCTGTCTGGGTTGGATCCAAGCAGATGTAATTTGTAACATTCCAATTGCCGATGGCCCATATCTCAACATACTCGGGGCAGAGGCGAGGCTAAAGGCCGAGCACACAGGGGGAAACGCTCCCATATTTCTTCTTCTTACCCAGAAGAGCCGTGCAAGTGTGTGCCATAAAATGACACAGTGAAATATTGTGTACGGACATTGACATTTTTGTTGTCAGGGCCGCCTTTACGAATTACGGGACCCTATGAAATGGATGCTTGTCTCTCTTCTCATTTCTTTTTTGTGTGCAATAATGACTATTACTATTAATTAGATGATACTATAAACATGCCTAGGAAGCAACTCAAACGCAATAAGCGCAAGTGGCCTAATTAATTAAATTTACGTCACTGGTACGATACGCTAAATATGTTAACCTTTTAAGTCCTACATCTTTAAAAGCCTGTGACAAGAGCCATGACTGATAGTGATATGCTTAATGTAAATTACGGGGCCCTTGCCAGGCGCGGGGCCCAATTTGGAGCAATCGGTCAAATCGGAATAAGGCAGGCCCTGTTTGTTGTGGCTTTCTTCTATACCCACCAGTACAATGGACTCAAACTTAAGGCACTCCAACCAGGGGTTTGGTTTGCTTCTTTATTGGCCTAATTGTCTATATTAAAAACCGTTTCCAACCTGGGCGCCACTTCGAGGCCGTGAAGCATTTCAAATGGAACTACTGTATTTTAAAAAAGCAACTATTTTAATAACAGTTTATAGGTTGTTATTTTTTTCAAATTTACAGCCCGAAACACCAGCGCCACCTAATCTAGAAGAGTCTGTAACAAGCGAGGAAGTGGAATCAAATGAGGAGTATGAGGATGCAGGAAGTGAACAAAGTCAAGTAGTAGAAAGGGAGCTAAGCAGGTAATTAAAATACTTATATTTATCTAATACATATTTTCACACTAAAAGTAACTAGCAGTAATCTGATCTTTGAGTACACCTTTCAACAGCTCTATTGCGTTCTTTAAGGAACAAAATGCAGTAGGAAAGAAAACAAATCGATATGAAGAAATGCGGTAGCAATATAATGAAAGCAAATGATAAACGTAATGAAACTAAAAGAGGAAGATTTAAGAGATTTTGTAATAAATTCACAAACAAACACTGTCAAAGACGCCCTATAAAATTCGAAAAATCACTGTTGCGAATTCATACCAAAAAAGTGTACTTGGTGTAGCAATCTAAGGATATTGGACATTTGATTCTACAGTTATGAGAAGCGGAAAGAAATAACTATATAGTGTATTAAAATACGTTCGGTCTCAATACTGTCGTATTCCGTACACCAGAATCTGAGCCATTCAAGATGAAAATGAGAACTACCAAAATAAGAAAGCTACAATTTGTGTTAAAATTTCATAATATGTAGATGTGGAATAGGACGCGTGGTGGATGAGCGGTAAGGCGCTTGGCTTCCGAACGAGGTCCCGGGTTCGAATCTTGGTGAAATATGGGATTTTTAACTTTGGAATATTTGGGCGCCTCTCAGTCCACACATCTCTAGTGGGTACCTGACATTAGTTGGGGAAAAGTAAAGGCGGTTGGGCGTTGTGCTGGTCACATGACACACTAGTTAACCGTGGGCCACAGAAACAGATGACCTTCACATCCTCTGCCCTACAGATCGGAAGGGGAAAGGGGAACTTTACTTTTTACTTATATGTGGAATGTGTAGCCGAGAGGCCGACACCGCTTGGCTACTGATTGGCCACCTAACGAGAGGGCTTGAGGTTGAATCCCAGAATTGTGTTTGCGCAGCAAAGAAACCTTCTCCCAGATAACCCCCTCCTCCCACCCCCTACCCCCCAACACTTGTCCACAAAAGAGATTGGACCATAGCACTTTGTGCATTCTATAAGCAATTTGAAAAGAAATTTAAAAAGCAATTTGAAAAGAAATTTAAAAAGCAATTTGAAAAATGTACTCTAATAAAGTTAATACAATCAGGGTCAAATTCTAGTTTCGGAAACGGGCTCACTATATCTCGGCGTCGACTTCACTGGACGGTGTGGGGTGGGGTGTGTGATAAATATGAGACAGTGTCTTACATTACAAGCGTGAGACTGACACAAGTGCAGACATCAACAACAGACAAGCACTATGCTTCGCTACCTTCATGGGACGTAGGACAAAAAAAATGACTTGTTATTACACACGGGCTCCATTGCGGGCTCGGAAATGTGGTAACAGGTGTATTTGATCACCATATCTGTATGTATAGAGATAACTTTATAAAATAAATATGTAATAAAAAATGTGTATATGACCAAATTCATTAGCCTTCTCCGAGAGATATGCAGTTTTACACTCCCAAACTTCAGATAATGATGTATTTAATACAAATAATATCTGAGCAATTAACAAAGAAAATATCTACACTATTTTATGCTAAAAAAAAAAGAAGGTCGCAGTGACATAGTTGTAGAGTGCTTGGCTTTCGAGCCTGAGGGTCCTGGGTTCGAATCTCGGCGAGGACTGGGATTTGAACTACGGGATTTTTAGGGCGCCCCTGACTCGGCCCAACTCTAATGGGTACGTGAATGTAGTTAGTTAAGTTGAAGGCCGTTAGCCCGTTGTGCTGGCCACATAACACCCTGCTCATTAACCGTGGGCCACAGAAACAGATGACCTTAACATCATCTGCCCTATAGATCGCAAGGTCTCAGAGGGGAACTTTTACTTTTTTACTTTACGTACGCACACAATGCTCATTTTAAACATTAATTATTTGTTGTGTTGTGAGTCATGCCGCATGCAGGCTGAGTGGTAAAGCGCTTGGCTTTCAAATTAGGGGACTCAAATTCGAATCCCATTGGATAGATGACTGGGCTAGCGGTATGCTCTTTGGAATGTCACGATTGTTTCGGGCTCAAACCCACCCGCTGCCATCACCCGTCATCTTACGGAGATGTTTGGATTTGAATGTAAATCATATTGAAACCTGAAGGAACAACTGATATAAATAAAAACATCGTAACCACCAAAAATAGGGGGTTTTAAGCTTTGGGATTTTAGAACGACCATAATGCTCACCTCCTCCAGATGGGTATCTGATACATGCTCGGTAATTAAAGGTGGTTAGTTTCGATTAAGATACGAATTCCTCGTTGACATTAATGGTTTTAAATTTCCAGTATATTTCAACGACAAATGTATGCAGTGTAATTGACTAATAACGTTAACTTTTAGTTTTTAAATTTTAGATACATAATAATATCTATCTGCTCCAGTTTAGAACTTTAGTTGCAATAATTCAAATTTGTTTCTTTTATAATTTTTTTTTCTAACTATAGCATAGATTCACCTACTTTCATTTATTTTTTTCATAAATAAAGTCTTACGTCGAACATATTCATTCGTCCCTTTTTCTATAATTTCAAGTAGAGAGGTTTGACATTTCCACCAGGAACACTAAGGAACTGCAAGCTACCAATAACCACAATCTTACCTCCCTTAATACAAATTGCTCATTTAAAACCTGATAGCCGAGGAGTCGTGGTGACTGAGTGGTTAAGCGCTTGTAGTCCCAGGTTCGAATCCTGGTGAAGACTGGGATTTTTTATTTCGGGAGCCTTAGGGCGCCTCTGAATCCACACCGCATGACATTAGTTGGGGAAAAGTAAAAGCGGATGATTGTTGTGCTGACCACACGATACCCTTGTTAACAATTGACCTTTACACCATCCGCTGTATAAATCGCAAGGTCTGAATATGGAAATTTAATTTTTTTTTTTTCTAATAGTACAGTGATCCAATATGAACTATCAAAAATAAATGCATAGTCAATCTCGTTTATATAAAAAAAAAAGATAATAAAGGCTTGTCTTCGAGTCCAAAGATTAATGAGGAATGCAATAGTTCCCGTGGCTACTGGTTACATACAATTATTCAGCCAATTAACATAACTTAATGTATAGATGTTACAAGAGGTGCTATTTAATAATCTTTCTTTCTTTATATTAATTCTATGTATTGTTTTAAGACAAACCGGTTCGCTTTTGGAAGACCTACAGTAGCCGTTGCACCTAAACTTAGCACGCTAGATAAAACGGTGATAATAGATTTGATTTTAAATGGCTTTTTTTAGCTTTTGATAGCTGAACGTGACAGATGAAGAGGCGGACAGACAGACTACACACAACTAATAGCTGCTTTTCACCTTACCGGGAAAGAAGGTGCTAATAATAAAAAAAAAACATTGCTAGAAATATTTTTTCTTTATGTTTACCATGTACTGTCTTTGTATCTATCAGGCCAGGCAGTGTGTACAGGATCACTCTAGTGGAGAAGGGCACGACTAGAGGCAGGAGAGCAGTCAGCAACACTAATAAAATCTGGCCAAGGAAGATTCCATATATCATTGAGACCTCTTACAGAAACAAAGGTAATGTCAATCCTGATAACAAACGTAATTATAGGAGACCAAAGCCTCAGTAAAGCCTCAATTAAGTACTACAAGAAAACCCCTCAGTAAAACCTCAATGAAGTACTGCAAGAAAACCCCTCAGTAATGCCTCAATGAAGTACTGCAAGAAACCCCTCATTAAAGCCTCAATGAAGTACTGCAAGAAATCCCCTCAGTAAAGCCTCAATGAAGTACAGCAAGAAATCCCCTCAGTAGAGCCTCAGAAAAGCCTCAATGAAGTACTACAAGAAAACCCCTCAGTAAAGCCTCAGTAACGCCTCAATGAAGTACTGCAAGAAAACCCCTCAGTAAAGCCTCAATGAAGTACTGTAAGAAATCCACCCAGTAGAGCCTCAGAAAAGCCTCAATGAAGTACTACAAGAAAACCCCTCAGTAAAGCCTCAGTAATGCCTCAATGAAGTACTGCAAGAAAACCCCTAAGTAAAGCCTCAATGAAGTACTGCAAGAAATCCCCTCATTAGAGCATCAGTAAAACCTCAATGAAGTACTACAAGAAATCCTCTCAGTAGAGCCTCAGAAAAGCCTCAATGAAGTACTACAAGAAAACCCCTCAGTAAAGCCTCAGTAATGCCTCAATGAAGTACTGCAGAAAACCCCTCAGTAAAGCCTCAATGAAGTACTGCAAGAAATTCCCTCAGTAAAGCCTCAGTAAAGCCTCAATGAAGTACTGCAAGAAATCCCCTCAGTAGAGCCTCAATAAAGTACTGCAAGAAAACCCCTCAGTAAAGCATCAATGAAGTACTGCAAGAAATTCCCTCAGTAAAGACTCTATGAAGTACTGCAAGAAAACCCAACTGAAAATGGCTTCTATTACTTTTAAATGTAAACCTAATAGTACATATACTTTTAAACTGGATTTGGTACAACGACCGCAATCCACGCGAATTCCTATTAAATTTCAAATAATACTTTCAGAGAAATTTTCACTTTTAACAACCCTTCACCAAGATCACTATTTTAAGTGTCTAAGACTCATAAACGTCACTTTGAATTTGGTGCCATAATTTTTCGCGCTTAGATGTGGAACGGATTCGATGAGATGCACCTAGACCAGGGGTTCTCAACCTATGGTTCGCGACCCCCTTGGGGGTCGATTGACGATTTGCCAGGGGTCGCCTAAGACCATCGAAAATATTGATTGTTTTTGTCTATTCTTCAATTGCTGTTTGTGTGTGTGTGGGGGGGGGGGTCGCGGCAGAGTGGGGGATTGTAAAAAGGGGTCATCGAGCTTATAAGGTTGATAACCGCTGACCTAGACTCTGATACAATTATTAACATATTATAATTATTAATTTAGGCAACAGGTGGGGGTTAGAGAATAAGAGGAAGTTTTATTTATAATGCAGTAGTAGGATGACAAATTACATTGACCACCTGCGGACAATGGTTATGTCTGCGATGTTTGTGGCAAAATATGTAGGTCACAGGTAGGGCTGCGAATCCACGTGAAATACTGCAATCCTCATGAAACTTCCACCTCGAAGTTAAACTTCCAAGCCTTATTTTTTAAAATTTATTATGATTAGATGATGAAACACACACCAATTAAAGTTCTTAGGACGCCCCAATTTTATTGAGGATACCACTTCTGACACCAGTTTTTGTGAACAAGCGTAACGAACTCAACGAAAGGGAATCATATTGGATGAAGATATTTATTTATATAAAGTAAAACTTTTTCTCTTTTTGCTTTTCATCCTTTCAATTTTTTTTTCACTTTCTTTGTTTTTCCACTTTTCTTCCAGTTTTTCTCCTTTTTTTTTTAATCAGCTCACCGAAATTCTTACGTTAACTCTTTCTCTCTGTAATTATTTACCACATTCTGGTGGCATCAACGCTGGTATCGTCAGTTAGGAGAGAAAGAGTTAATGACTTTTCCGTATCTGTTTTCGTAAACGATATTTACACACTCCCCCTGCAGGTATCTACTACACGATACTACTGAAGCGAGCCATGCAGTATATCATGGACAGGGTTTGCATCACATTGGTGGACGTGACGGGTCAGATCAGCGACACAGCCTGGTTTACAAACAACGGGTTTGAAACACAGTCTTACATCCGGATTGCTGACAACGGAAAGTAACGAGTTTTTTTTTGAAACAATAATTTCTCTACTTTTCGTGTCATATGAGGCATTTCTATAAAAAGTTTATACAGCTTCCTACTTCTGTAATGTTTACTCCACTGTTACCAAACCTAGGGCCGCGGGCTATATCCGACCTGTATCGCTGTGCGCATCTGGTCCTTCGAAATTACTACCTAAACTTTATATTGAAATATCAGAGGCTGGGTTCCATAAGATTACTGCCTACAATGTATGGTGAAGCCTCAGGGGCTGGGTTCCATAAGATTGCTGCCTACAGTAAATGATAAAGCCTTAGATGCTGGGTTCCATAAAATTGCTGCCTATAATATATGATGAAGCCTTAGAAGCTGGGTTCCATAAGATTGCTGCCTACAGTGCAAGATGAAGCCTCAGAGGCTTGGTTCCTTAAAAATTGCTGCTTACATTGTATGATGAAAAGCTTCAGAGGCTTGGTTCCATAAGAATTTGGCCTACAGTGTAAGATGGAGAATTGACGATTTTTCGAGGCTGTGAGGCCCGTAACGACAGCCTCGGAAAATTTAAAGTCGTCCAAGCCAATCAATGGTTTCATACCTCTTACCAGCTTGTAGATCTATTTCTGATACTAAATGCTTCACATATATTTGTTCTGTTCCTCACTCTAGTTGTGTTGGAGAAATTGGTCCATCAAATTACGGCGGTCGACTTGTCTCTCCTTGTTCGGATTTTGTAAGTATTAAAGGAAAAAAAAAAGAAAAAAGAGCATTGTATAAGTAATGAATTGTAGAATATTTATGAATGAATTATACTGGCTGTAGTAGGCGTCACTTCGTTGTTCGAATTTTTTTCACGTGTTTATCTCATTCATTCACTATATTTTTTTTACAAAGTTTATATCAACTTACAACGTCTGTCAGTCTGTCTGTCCGTCTGTCTATTACAATTTATGTACACGTTATTTCCCTCACATCTCATTCCCGGATAAGTTGAAACTTAGCACATTTTTCATTGTCCCAAATAAATAAAAATTAATTAATTTAAAAAATTTACACATTAGTTAGTTAATTTTCAGTAATTTTTCAATTAGTGGTAATTAATTGCTTAATCAGATTAATTAATTTAGTTTGATATTGATCAAGGGAAATGAATCTTAAAGTATTGATACATGTGAATATAAATACACAGTTCTTTCCATCAGATACATTTTATTTAGCTCTGGTCTTTATCGTTAAATTTTGCTTGCTTCTAGATAACATTAAGAAAATAAGTTTTAGAATTGGTCTTCAGTTAAATCCGATTAGTCTATGAATAATATGAATAATATCTCTAACTCTTGTAAGTGTTCACTCTTCCATTGTACCATTAGAGCATAGAGCGGATTGCCTGAGTCAGCCACAAAACCAATTACTTATAGTCTTTATAATTAACACACACAACTAGATAGAGACTTGGATACGCTTAGGACTTAATAATCTTCTTAATTTAAAGGAACGTCTGTGTTTTATGCAGATTAGTCTGACGGATGTAGCACTCAAATGACGAGTTCCAGTAAAACAGGCGAAATGCCAACAGTAGGCCTATAATTTAGTCGACGCCGATAGTGAAAAGTCGAACAAGAAGTTTAATAATAACGAACCGAACCGTCGAAGCTGAATCTCTATATCCATACAAACACTGCCTCTCTCTCTCTCTCTCTCTGCCTTCAAAAGTTTACATTTCGCTTTTTCTTCCTAAAACCCTACTCTAGTTTTTACTAGTCGCATCATTGTCTCTAAGTTAAAACAAATCACTAATTGATAATCGTGTCACAACGGTGATAGAAATCTTCACTTCTGAAAGAACAGCCTAAGCATGTATAACTATCAAAGCAGTGTGACTTAAGGTAATTAGAGGGCAGATGATGTTAAGGCAATCTATTTCTGTCGCTTACGTTTAACGAGGGTGTCATGTGGCCAACATAACGACCTTTAATTTTACTTTACTTTTCACCCAGTAAGGTCAGGTCACCTTAGTGCTGGATGGACTCCGAGACGCCCTAGGGATCCCGAAATATAATAAATCCCAGTATTCGAACCCTTGACCCCTCCATCCTCATCCGATTTGGAAACCAATCGCTTTATTATTCAGCCACCGCGCCGTCAAGTCCAGAGAATCTCAATAAATGTGTGCTTCTGATATGAAGATTGCTATCAAGTTTTTACAAAAGTCTATATCTAATTCTACAGTGGATCAACCTCCATGAAATGGGTCACGCCTTGGGTTCAATGCATGTACAGGAAAGCTCATACCGTGATAACTACATGACTCTCTACCCAGATAACATTCAGCCAAGTAAGTATCAGTTGTCTGTAGTTCGATCCTGATAATACCATTAATAAGCTATGTTTCTATATAAAAAAGATGCCATGTGGTAAGCCCTGTAATGCAACTCTTCTAGGTGAGGCAGTGTGGCCGTAAGGGGCTACTCTGTTTTAAAACAGCCGCTGCCTTGTGATGTAAGGGAACAGCCGCTGCCTTGTGATGTTAGGGAACAGCCGCTGCCTTGTGATGTTAGGGAACAGCTGCTGCCTTTTAATATTAGGGAACAGCCGCTGCCTTGTGATGTTAGGGAACAGCCGCTGCCTTGTGATGTTAGGGATCATCAGCTGCCTTGTGATGTTAGAGAACAGCATCCATTGTCTTCCGAGACAGAAGGTGCCATATACCTTGCTGCGCACTGCACGCTTTCTCTTGTACCTCAGAGAGTGTTAGATCCTCATTAGAGACCTAAGAATCATAAATCAAACACACTAATAAAAAGTATTATAACGATAATGACGAATTCTAATTATATAAAGTAAATATTTGCATAGAATTAGCATATGTTTGTATCGAGGTAGATTCGTAGAATATTTTTGTTAAATATTTTTGTTTTGTCTTTCGAAGGTCTCCTGTATTCTTACAGAAAGTACGCCAATGCTTCAGCTTTGATCAGCAGTTACTTTGATCCTAAATCAGTTCTAATGTACAGCCCAGGAGTGAGTAGTCCTTGAGTTTGTCACATTAACATAATGGTCAATCCGTTTTAGTCCGCAATCACTACTTACACTTATAAAAAGTGAAGTAGTGAGCATAACTGGCGACGCGTGCACAGCACTTTATTGGCGCCCCACCCCCATATATATATAGAGAGAGAGAGAGAAAGAGAGAGAGAGAGAGAGAAAGAGAGAGAGAGAGAGAGAGAGAGATCTACAATATAAATGTGCATCAAATATAGCATATATGATGCACATTTCTATTGTAGATCTACATATAAAATCTAAATTCATCTAAATATTGTCGTTTTAATGTCTATTTAAGTTGTAACGTTGAACGCTGTTATAACAGTTAAACTCATACACGGTTCATTGAATTACAATCTTCGATCAGATTGTCTATAATTAAACGTGTTCACTGAGAACTTAATTATACACATTTCTAAGTTGTGATGAACACAGATCAATGTATCCAACACGCCGGCGTGCTAATTAGTTTAGAGTTCAAATGGTATGACGGTAAGTTAGAAGACAAATCAAGAAACTAAATAAGTCTAATTATGTGAAAACGTGTGTGTTAATTACAATTATATTTTTGAGAACTGGATTTTGTTAAAAAATTGTGAAAATTTCCAGAAAATTGTGTTTGTCTTCGACATCTTTGGGCACCCCTCAGTTCTGCGAGTTGCGCCCCCCCCTTGTTCCCCTCCTTCCGCCTCTGCTTCTAATGTTATATGAATGATAAGTTTAAATGTGGGCCTGAACCGATACCAATTCGTTATAGAAAGCCTCAACACTGACCTGCAACGTCACAATTGTGGGCAGTTTAGACCAATAGCTGGTTGCCACATCGTACAGACCTGTGACGTGGCGACGAGCTATTGGTCTAAAATGCCAACAGGTTGTGACGTTTCAGGTCAGTGTTCAGTCTTTCTATAACGATGGCTCTCGCCTGAACAGTGCAGAGTATGAGACAATGGGACAATGGTCTACACTTATGGCACCACGTGGAGGCCGGAAATTTCGAGATTTCAAGCCTATAACCATCTGCCCACCAATGTTTCATTCCATAATTTTGAAAAAGCTTGAACTATAGTACTTTTTTAAATGTTCACAGACCTGGTCTCGTAACGGCCTTGACACTTACTCCACGATCAGAGATGATTTCTTCAACACAGCCAGCGACACGTCCACCGATGACGTCATGTTCTACGACCTGTCTCAGCTGTACAAGTGTCGAGGTAAGACAAAGACAGCTTCAGGACAAAGACCTTGGACACTTTTAAACTAACGATTTGGGTCTTACCATCATAGACTAAGAGACGTAGTTCCCTATGTTCCCTCGTTGTTTACATTTTGACTTTTAATTTGATTCTAAAACATTTTACATAAATGTAGTTGTTTTTTTTTCAAAATGTATTGGGTATTAACATCAGAGACTAAGAGACATAGTTCCTATGTTCTAAATCATTCTCAAACTTTTTCCTTAACGGAACACTTCATGTTGCGGTACACTTTGCTTATTTTTCTTAAAGAAATTAATTCACGTGGTGGCCAACGTGTTAATTATTCCAGTAGTTCCGCACAGCGCAGTCTGGGGAACACTGTTTTAAACTTTAAATATTTGAAGATTGCCATATTCTTAAGTTTATTCCTGATCCTTATTTAAGTTTTGATTCTTAAGTCGATTCTCCTATGTTAAAAAGTGAACATAAATGAAAATATATATGCTATATCATCGGCCTCCTTTTATTGTCAAATAACTAAGGTTCATCTCAAACACTTTTTCAAGTGGCTGTAGAGCCCAATTTTGGAGAGACACTACCGTCCAAATATGAGATGAAAGCCTAGGCATTGTTTATGATCGGAATGATGTCGCCCACACAGCAGTTCCCCCTCTCCGCGCAGCTGATGTGACCAAAGGAACGGAATATCCGATACAGTTTGGGATCAGTAGCGCCTCAGGCTCTGCAAGGCTGTAGCATAGTGTGCCACAATCTGCATAAGGGTCACCAGCTCCTGATTTTTCCTCAGGGTTGTCTCCCGAAGCCTTTTCTGTGTTTACGTATAGCCGCAAGGCAGGGGAGGTTTGGATTCAGAGTTTTCCTTCTCCTAGATGGGTAGCCAACCCAGGCTGATGAGCCCCTCCTGCTCTAAGCTTACTGGTTTAGGCGCCATTTGCTCGCCTTTGCCCGTTCTGCTGTCATTTATAACAGTTCACTATCTGAACCACACGTGAAGGCCAGGAGTTGGACTGGTTGTCAGAGGATATTTGAGACGCATGCTATCGGAAGCATTTTATAGGTAATGATAGGCTTAGAAACATTACCACTTCCGGCGTTATGAACCTTGCGGAATATATATATATATATATATATATATATATATACATAAGATGAATAGTTTATCAATACTACTGTTTTATGTATACCGGATACACCAATAAGCTAGCTTTTTATGGATGTGCCTTCATTTTACAAAAATCTCAAATATTCATATATAAGCTACTAGCAAGCTAATGCTAACGCTACAGCAAATTAATTCCAATAAAACAAATGACTGTATAATCAATGGTTAAAAAAAATTCTTATTTCCTAACACAAATGCATAACTGTTCTGCTTTTAGTATCCAAGAAGGATTGTGTCATTAATTTTTGGTAATCACTTTAAAGGGAAACAATCTAAATGTAATTGTAACCAGTTATTGGTGAGCGAATTCTATGAACCTATTTCGTTCGTTACATTTTCCAGAGACATTCTGCAGTGCGACAGACGTGGACTGTTCCCCTGGGTACTACACAGTAATCAAAGGCGAATGTCGCTGTGTCTGCCCCAGCGAAAGAGAGGAGAGCACTAACTGTAAGACTTTAAGGAACGGACGTAAGTGTTTTCACATTTTATTCAAGTGATTACCTCCCCTAGTATGGTTCTGACTTTTTTTTTCTCTTCCCTTCCCTCATCATGTTCAATTTACATTAGCTGACACAATGGAGCGCATTTCAAGGTACTAGGCAGCTACTGTTGAGTACAGACTTTCGAAAAAATAGAGATTCAATCGAAACTTTGAATTACAAAGCTTCTTCTGCGTAAGGTGAAACAAAATATTTAGGTTACATCTGGGTCTATTTTACTATAAAATACAGCAATTTTCTTTAAACTTTGTAAATAATACCTTATATTATTATCAAACCAAATCTATGAGTTATAGGTGGAATGTTTTTTCTTGGTTAATTATGATTATTATAGTACTAGCCAATTATTACTCGTGGCCCGCGGGTCTTAATTTGCTTATCACTGATATAGTCAGCTGTCACAGTCTCGGTTGACATTGCCTGTTATATGTTCACCTCGGGTTAAGAGGGTGAAAAGCCAGTGAAACTCCTGATATAGAGAAAGGAAGTAAAGAAATATATATATATATTTAAATATAGATCTAGAGTCTAGAAACCATTATATATATATATATATATATTTAAATATAGATCTAGAGTCTAGAAACCATTATAATAGATGTAGATCTAAATGTACACATGTCTAATCCTAGGTTCTAAAACTCATAGTACATATTCCTACTTACTTACCTACATAGGTTACTATATATTACATTAATGCAGCTTAATCTTAAACTACTAATTAGGCTATTAATTAATTTACAGCATCTACAACAGCAAAATGGCCACTCACGCCTTTTGTTTTATTTGCTGGAGGGCCACAGCATACTTGTCCCGTCGGATTTACCCCTGGGTGGTACTCTTTCACCGGCACCAGCCAAATAAACCAGGCTGTCACCAAGCCCCCAGTTATCTTTCCTGTCAGTGGTAAGACCAACGACATCCCTCTCTGTACCAAGGACGCACCCAGCGATACGCCTATAGACTGGGAGTCCTGGCCTCCTGGTGGTCAGTACTGTATGGTCAAGCCTGCTAGTGAGTCTTGCGGAGGAGGTAAGATACAAGGGAGGGAGGGAGAGAGAGAAAGAAAGAGAGAAAGTAAAGGATAAATAAGTAATGAAGTGCTTGGGAGAGAGAGAGAGAGTGAGAGAGAGGGTAGCAAACTTATTAATAGAGTGGGAAGAAGAAATTGAGAGAGAGAGGGTAGCAAACTTATTAATAGAGTGGGAAGAAGAAATTGAGAGAGAGAGAGAGAGAGAGTGAGAGAGAGGGTAGCAAACTTATTAATATAGTGGGAAGAAGAAATTGAGAGAGAGAGAGACAGAATAACAAAAAGGAATAACGTGAAGGGAGGGAAGTCACACAAAGGTATATAGAGAGAAAGAGCTGAAGTGTGTGCTATTTGAATAAAATAATGAATATTCTTTTGTAGAAAGATTGATTGATATTTACTACTATTAGTAGAAAAAAATCTACCAAAAAAATATTTGTATTCACTTATAGACTACTTCCCTTTACAATGAAAGCCTGACATTGAAAGAAATCAAATATTTTATTAATGTTCCCCAATGGTATATATAAATAGGCCTATATATATATTTAGTCCTGTTTAAGTATACCCTTCAAATGTTACGAATATTGTAGGAACCTTTGGGGCACCACTACTTAGTCAACATATACCAAAAATTTCCCTCTGATTCCTGACATTCTTAGAAACATAACTATGTTTAAGGTTATGCTAGAGGTGACAATTTTGATACGGCAAGAAGCAAGACAATTTAAAAGATCCAATAAATCTCTTCGGTATTTGGTTGATTTATAAATTTATAACACAAAGTCTAATAACATCTTTAGGCAAGATCTACCCGCAAGTTAACTCGGCGCAACTTCTATATCTGTGTCATAAATTCAATTCAGGGTTTGTGGAGTCCAGACTGGACGTCCAATCGTTGGCAGCGGTCAGGTACAACGGAAGTATTGGTGACACGGTGGTAAATGGCAACAACATCACCCAGAAATACTGCTGCAGGTTTCAGGAATCCACAACTTTCCCAATAGACTTGCCCAACCGTGACCCTTTTAGACTGATGGTTCGAAGTACTTGCCCTAAAATAAGAGGTGAGATTTACATACATGTAGTGGACAGATATATTCTAATAGTAAACTATATAGAATATACGAGCGTATGAGAGTAAGGTTTGCTGTTATTAAGGACTTCTTACCATATACATCATTATGTATATAATTACTATCTTGACATTAACTTTGGCTTTTACACGAGCCAAACTCAGCGTACCCAGCCCCGTAGCATAGGCATGGTCTCTAACCACAACTCTAGCAGGCATAATTTTTATAGGCGAACGTAATGTCATGTGTTTTAGAACTAATGATGTATATATGTATATTATATAATAATATATATTTATGTGTATTGCATATGTTTTTTATGGTGTATAATGTACCTCTGTCTACATGTTACTTTGATAATTAATTAAACAGTTTTTGTGTAACTTTCCAGTAGTCTGGAAAACTAATCGTCATAACATATATTTCAATAATTATTAATAATTTTTTTTATTTGTTATAATTTTAACAAGCAAGGTGCATACTTTTTTGTAGGTCTTAAATCAGTGTTAACAAGAAATAACTTGTGGTCATCATTCTACACACTGACCAATGCCAGCACTTCCCCGTATTGGCCATTCTCGACCTGCTTGACCACATTCTCCTGTTACTATCTGCCCCCTGTCTACGGTCAGTGTTTACATGTATATGTTCAACCTTCGTGCGATCTATAATATACTTTTTTTTATTCGAGGAGGGGGGGTAGCTGGGTGGTAAAAATATATCAAGAAGACTCGATTTCGATGCTCAATTGGAGCTGAGTTGAGTTTGTTGAGCGCCCACTGGTCCACTAAAGAGATTGGACTATAGCAAATTGAGCATGTTAGTGACGCTATACAAAAGCAATAAAAAAAAAATGTTTCTTAGGTCATGGCGGAGATCGTAGTGTATCTTTAATATCCTCCCACAACAGGAGGGGGGGGGAGGGGGCTAAAATTAAAGAAAATATATAAATCTACTTGAATTAAAGAACGAAACGTTTAGACGGAGGGGGGGTAAAGGCAGTCCCCCGGGTCACATTCGGCTAATATATATATATAGCTACAATACTGATCCAAACTTATTGCTACAATTACACTTAATATAAGTTTTTAAAATGTTTTTTATTGTTTATATATTTATTTCTAAATACGTTAATACTAATGTTTTTAGTTTAAAAAAAAATAAATGTTTCATGTATGTATTTGAAATGTAATAGTTTCGAACTAGTTGTCTTGGTACTAATATAAGCTTCTGTCAGTTTGTTTTCAATAAATGTCTTCATTTTTCAAGCTGTCTATGTGTCTCTATGGAATAAGGGATTACTCAAACAGGCCAATATACATATTATTTATGTCGTGTGAAAATACATTCCTTCATTGGGGTGAGTGTTAAGGTGGTCTGTCATGGCCTATGGCAGAAAGCTATTCTACTATTCAAGGGGCTTCAGGCCTCAGCGATATATTCTAGGCCTGCTTTGGGGAAAAGGAAACGGATCCGAGACTTTATTAAACTGATTCCTAGTTCCAGAATTAAAGCTTTGTATTTTTGGTTGAGGGGTCTTTATTGTTTGTAATTAAGAGTTACATTGGAATCTCCGGCAAAACCATATTTTTTGAGTGTTCAGTAATTGTTTAAAAGTAGAAATCTATACTAAATTATATCATCCGAAACGCATTGTCTGATTAAAACCATCCCATCGTAACATTACGTCACAATTGTATCTAACAAATAGCCTTACATATGATTTAACCACACAACTTATCATCGCATTCAGAGAATGGAATTTCTTCAGTTTGCCGGTTAAATTGTAAACTATATCTATTACTATACCAAACATCTAGTGTCTTTGAGGCCAGCGAAATAATTTAAATGGCAATACCAAGGAAAGTAAATGGACTTGGTACAAGACGTTTTATTTTCTTTTTTCCAGGATGTAATCAAGACATAACTCTGGATGCCACCACAAGGACAGCAACAGTTACCACCCCAGGCTTCCCAGCTGCAAGAGAACCCAACAGAAGATGTTTCTACAACTTTAACGTAATGATACACCAGATAAATAAAATGCCAATATCTATTTAGGAAGAATTTAATCTTTATTGTCACTAAGCGTACTTAATACTTTGTATGTTTTTATTAGGTGTTAAAATAATTTAAGTGAACTGAACGGGTTCTCTGTTATTGGATTATTATTATTCTATAGACTTTTAACTTTATTGAAATACTGAACTATTTATTTGATTTTAACACACAATGACTAGCTACCAATAGAAAATACACACTTAATAGCACTATAAGCTCACAGCCTTGTTTGATTGATTTATTTAACACAGCCTTATTTAAGTGACTGATTTATCCAATACAGCCTCGTTTGACTGATTATCTAGCACAGCCTCATTTGACTGATTCATCTAATACAGCCTCGTATTAGTGATTTATCAAACACATCTTCATTTAAGTGACTGATTTATCAAATACAGGTTCGTTTAAGTGACTGATTTATCCAACACAGCCTCGTTCGACTGATTTATCTAACACCGCTTCATTTAAGGGATTGATTCATGTAATACGTTTATTAATTTATCCAACACAGCCTCGACTTTTCTTTTCAGGTGCCCCCTGGGTCACAAATCAAATTAACTTTCAATACATTTGATTTGAGTGTGGCCAGTGATGACAACTTTCTTATCAAACGTTACCACAAGTGGCAGGATCCGTACAGGTCAGAGATCTAAGTAGCTTTTCAAGTCCTTAGAAAAAAATATAAATAGCCATTGGTCCTACAAATCTTATGAGACAGTTCTAATAATGATTTTATATCACTGAAAAGACAGTTTTATGACAGTGTTTTATCTATCTATCTATACGTATAAATCCTTAGAAAAAAATATAATAAGTTATTGGCCCTACAAATCTTATGAGACAGTTCTAATAATGATTTTATATCACTGAAAAGACAGTTTTATGACAGTGTTTTATCTATCTATCTATACGTATAAATCCTTCGAAAAAAATATAACAAGTTATTGGCCCTACAAATCTTATGAGACAGTTCTAATAATGATTTTATATCACTGAAAAGACAGTTTTATGACAGTGTTTTATCTATCTATCTATACGTATAAATCCTTAGAAAAAAATATAATAAGTTATTGGCCCTACAAATCTTATGAGACAGTTCTAATAATGATTTTATATCACTGAAAAGACAGTTTTATGACAGTGTTTTATCTATCTATCTATACGTATAAATCCTTAGAAAAAAATATAACAAGTTATTGGCCCTACAAATCTTATGAGACAGTTCTAATAATGATTTTATATCACTGAAAAGACAGTTTTATGACAGTGTTTTATCTATCTATACGCATAAATCCTTAGAAAAAAATATAATAAGTTATTGGCCCTACAAATCTTATGAGACAGTTCTAATAATGATTTTATATCACTGAAAAGACAGTTTTATGACAGTGTTTTATCTATCTATCTATACGCATAAATCCTTAGAAAAAAATATAACAAGTTATTGGCCCTACAAATCTTATGAGACAGTTCTAATAATGATTTTATATCACTGAAAAGACAGTTTTATGACAGTGTTTTATCTATCTATCTATACGCATAAATCCTTAGAAAAAAATATAACAAGTTATTGGCCCTACAAATCTTATGAGACAGTTCTAATAATGATTTTATATCACTGAAAAGACAGTTTTATGACAGTGTTTTATCTATCTATCTATACGTATAAATCCTTAGAAAAAAATATAATAAGTTATTGGCCCTACAAATCTTATGAGACAGTTCTAATAATGATTTTATATCACTGAAAAGACAGTTTTATGACAGTGTTTTATCTATCTATCTATACGTATAAATCCTTAGAAAAAAATATAACAAGTTATTGGCCCTACAAATCTTATGAGACAGTTCTAATAATGATTTTATATCACTGAAAAGACAGTTTTATGACAGTGTTTTATCTATCTATACGCATAAATCCTTAGAAAAAAATATAATAAGTTATTGGCCCTACAAATCTTATGAGACAGTTCTAATAATGATTTTATATCACTGAAAAGACAGTTTTATGACAGTGTTTTATCTATCTATCTATACGCATAAATCCTTAGAAAAAAATATAACAAGTTATTGGCCCTACAAATCTTATGAGACAGTTCTAATAATGATTTTATATCACTGAAAAGACAGTTTTATGACAGTGTTTTATCTATCTATCTATACGCATAAATCCTTAGAAAAAAATATAACAAGTTATTGGCCCTACAAATCTTATGAGACAGTTCTAATAATGATTTTATATCACTGAAAAGACAGTTTTATGACAGTGTTTTATCTATCTATCTATACGCATAAACCCTGACTTACTCCTTGAATTAAAAAAACAACTTAAGGACTTTGTCAGTACAGAAACCAAAGGTTTAAAACTCGATTCACATTCAGAAAAGAAAAAACTGCATTTATCACTTCATTCAGCAGCATTGAAATAACACTGCTTGTTTAGATCATCTCACTTTGAGTTAACTGTTAGTTTTTTCTGTTTTAAATAGTTTCCTATTAATTCTAAATTATTAGATTTAGAACATTCCCCTCAGTAAGCATCTAATTTCAGTCTTAGATCCATATTGTCATTTATCTGTTTTATATACTGACACTTTGCTGTTCTATACTGTCGCTTTGCTGTTCTATACTGAAGCTTTGCTGTTCTATACTGACGCTTTGCTGTTCTATACTGATGCTTTGCTTTTCTATACTGACACTTTGCTGTTCTATAATGACACTTTGCTGTTCTATAATGACACTTTGCTGTTCTATCCTGGCGTAGAATCGACGAGACCAATTTCCCGAAAGATACCATCAGTGAGGGAGACTATCTTAGTGTAGAGTACTGGTCAGGGTTTGATGTGACCACCAAGAAGGGAGTCAGTTTCACTGCCAGTGTGATACTACGTGAGTTTTAACTCAGTCTCTTATTGTCTTTGTCTTACTTGTTAGTTTCTCGCCAAAAAAAAAAGTAAAGTTCCCCTTTCAGACTATAGGGCAGATGATGTAAAGGTAATCTGTTTGGGTGGCCTAATGGTTAATGAGGGTATCATGTGGCCAGCACAACGACCAACCGCCTTTACTTTTCCCCAATGAATGTCAGGTTCCCATTAGAGGCTCTCAAAAATAAAAAAAATCCCAGTCTTCGCCAGGATTTTAACCCAGGACCTCCCGGTTTGGATAGCAAGCGCTTTACCACTCAGCCGCAGCGCCTCCATTTCTCACCTAGGTTTTACTTTATTTATTTGATGTGTTCATTGCATGCATTTGGTTTGACTTGTTTGTATTACCATTGTTGTTGCTCTCTAATTGACTTATTCTCTTTGCTTGGTTTTTATGTTGTGATTTTTAACTCTTGTATCACTCTTTGTTTTCATTCCTTTGTTTTATACCTTTGTTCTAGTTTTCATTCTTTTTTTTTTGTTGTTGTCTAACGCAATACGATCAAGTCCACCTAACTAAAAGATAATACCTTTGTACAAACTTCATCTAAGGGATTGATGATTGAAAGACTAACAAGTAGAATGTCTATGTATAATCACTTATGGTTGTTACGTTTAGGTGCAATTGACCATTCCAGCCAGTGGTCAAGAGTTCGAATCATGCTGAATTTTTTTTTTTATTATCGACTCCGAAAAAAATCCCCTGTCTTGCTCTATTACAATTAGATTATTCTTCACACAAACTTATGAGAGGAATGTTGATTTGTCCTTGTACTGGCTACATAACACCATCGTGTGCATAGTTTACCGTATACTATTAGCCAAGCAATGTGATAATTGTTTCACTGGCCCTTTTCATTTTTGTTTGTTTTCAAAGCTGAAGAACTCTGCTATGATAGTGCACAGAAAGGGGCAGACTACTCAGGAAATACTTACATCACAGAAGCGTACGAGGAGTGTCTCCCTTGGTCCCAGACAGTGGACTGTGATAACTTTCCAGAGTAAGAGACGGATTATGATTTTTAATAACGCTATTTATATTATGTGTATTAGAAAGCATCTAACAAATTTAGGGTTACCTGACATCCGGCAAAAGGAGGACACGTCTCCTTTTTTATGTTGGGTCCTCCGTCCATTTTGACCTAAGATGTAAAAATGTTCTGCTTTTGCTCTCTACTATACAACAATACCAATGACATATCATCTAATAATCGAACTTATTCCTTCATATCTTCAGGCTTAATCTCACAAACTCAATGTTATTTGACCAGTAGGCTATTGAAACTTTAATCATTTGCAGGATAGAATTTATTAGATTTAACACTCAATCACAAGCTTTCAATCGCACAGCGACATAGAAGTTCTTCAAGTTCTGCATAAACAATTTATCGAAGTATAAGCTTTGTCTTCGAATCCGCTAACGAACATTTTCACCTGAGCGATACATTGGGGTGAGAAGCATCGTCCAGGATAGTAGTAGATCTTGCCCTAAATTACTCATTGTTTTGGCCAGAAGTCTATAACCTATTCTCATCTATATTTTAAAATATTTTGTGAGAATTTGCAAATATTTCAGATCCTGTGTAATACTGTATGCACTAACTATCACTTATTCTATTCTGTACATACAGCACCGATGCTCTTTGGCTTCTACGATCAGAAAACACATGTAGGAATCCAGAAGGAAGCATGTTGCAGCCCTGGTGTTACATCAGTAGAAACGGCACCTGTTGTCAGAAACGGTACTGCGACGTCTGTCAACTTCGTAAGTTTAAACAGTCTGACAGAGCTATTACTTAGATCTACAGGGCGGCCCAAAAAGTAGGGTTACAGTTATTTAACTACCTTTTATATGGTTGAACTTGCCACACTGTGCCTCAGAGCATCCTGGAGAGTTTGACATATGTTGCAATGTTGAAGGAAGACACCTTCTGAGAGAGATTAGATTGTTTGTGTTCATGTTAACAAGTATAACAAATTCCCCACTGTTCTAGTGTCGAATTTTCAAATAAATATTCTTCATGATCATTGTAGACCTATTGTTGTCCACCCTGTAATATCTCAGTCCAACAAAAAGAAATAATAATATTTATAATAGTTATAGTAATAATCTTTAATATCCATAAAGAAATTTGTCTTACAATTAGTGCATTACACCAAACAAAACATAACTATAGAAAACTAAAATATACATTCACACCAGACTCACTCATAATTTAAATGTGAAATGTTTATATCAGATAATTGAATTAATAAAATTGTCAAATCAGAAAATCCTGACCCAAAGGGAGATTTTTTTATATTTCTAATTGTGGTTGGTCTCAGAAAATCTTAACTTAAGCTGCAATTAACGATTTAAGAAATCATCTAGCATTGATTGTGCAACTATGAATCTGTAATATAGATTTATGTTTGATCTTTTAATTCGAGCTAATTTTCTAGATGATGAGATGGTAATGTCTTATCCTAGTGTAACATGTGCTTTATGCTGACACTTCCAGCTGTTAGATGTGTACAATCTAGAATAGGATTGGATATTTACTATTTATTTGTGTACTTGCTTCACCCTGTGTACCCCCTCTAGGGGGAGCTAAGAGGACCTCATCTCTCCACCAAACTCAGTTCTGAAGAAACTATCTTTGTCTTTTCCCTATTCATTCCAATATTCTCTACTTTGCAGGTTAAGGCCAGCCCAATATCCTTTTTCTTTATGAACTCCATTCAATTGCTAGCATTGCAGCTTAGGTGTGGACTTTCATCACAGGGTGTGTCCTATCCATCTCCATTTTCCCGTTTCTAATATCTTGGGCTGTGGGTTTCTGCTTAGTTCTCTCCCTTAAAATGACAGCAGAGTTTGTGTGCTTCATGATAATCAGCTGACAAGAATTGATAATACAAAAAGATATTTCGCATTTGGTTCGCATTCTCCTATTTCTATTTTTTTTTAATGAATAATAGTTAATTTCAAGGACATTTTGTTATCAGAGACTATTGTTGACGTCATCAAGAACTGTGCTGCTCTGATGGCTGCTGATCCTGACTTCTGCTCAACTTCTCTCAGTAAAAATGGTTGTGCCAAATCTTGTGGCTACACGCCACTACCTTTAACTAGAGGTAAGACTAACATATGATTGTCTTTCAATTTCTGTCTTCTTTTCCTATCTGTTTATCTTTTGTGTTTCTCAATATAGTCGTCAAAGGCCATAGAACATGCATTTCAGTCCAGTATGAAGTTACTGCTGAAGAGAGGAGCAGATTGCTCAAAGAGAGCTTTAATAAATGTCTTCAACAGACCCTGGCTTTGTTTGCATTAGATGGAACAAATGTTTTTTGTCATAACAGCTTGTTGATTAACCTGAACGAATAAAAACAAAACTCTAGATATAAACTATAGGCACCAAATCTGCTGTTTATTCTTACGTCATCTTGGTTGACAACAACAGTTACAAGGGATGTTACTCCAAAACACTGAGTGTTACAAACTGTATAAAACATACATCAACACTGCTTAGCCACAAAAAAATACTGAATTCTTCTTTAATTTTCAGACTTAAAGACAGTGCCTGTCTAATTGTACAGGAACAAACCCATTATTACTACCAAAATAAGAGATTTTTTTTTCACTAGCTATTCAGAAAATCGTATTATAAAATTAGAGTTAATATAGAATTGTATTATAATTATATTATATATATATATTATACTTTCTTAATTATCCATGTATGGGACCTTACATAGAGGGATCATATTGTAAATCTATGTTAAATTAACTGGCTAATTGTGAGTCTTCTTATATAAAAGACTAAATAACTATATAAATATTTATATATATGCATATGTTTAGGAACATGTGAGCCCCCAACTGTTCCATCAGATGGTACTCAGTCCAGTGATGCTAAGTCTTCCTACAATGAAGGGGACATTGTCCAGGTCAAGTGCACAGATTCTCCAGCAGATCCTGTGTCTGAGATGAAATGTACTAAATCTGGATGGACAACCTTATCCTCAGCATGCAGAGGTGATCATAGCTTAACTTATTTCTCAGTACTTTGAAGGTTTCCAACTTAACATTCACATAACATCAGCAATAACAATTTTGACTCTTTTGTGAGACAAAATGAAAATTTTGATTTACTACAAAAATTGAAACTTAAAAATTCTTTGATTTTCTCATGTAACAGTATTTCTCTGTGTCATAATGTTGGCAAAGAAAAATCATTCACCTGCTGAACCAAAAAAATAGCATTAAAATTTTTGTTTTATATTATGTTGTTACACATACAAGAAACGCATTACATATGAAGAGATTGGAGACAGGATTAATACAGTAATTGGACCCCCACGATGACTCACTAACCGCTGTTCAAAAACCCAAACTTAAACTCTATGGCCACATTACAAGGTCCTCAGGGCTCGCAAAGATCTTCCTTCAGGAAATAGAACCAGGAAAAGGAGGCAGACAAAAAAGGCAATGGGAAGACATTAAAGAATGGACAGGCCTGTCAGTGAATGAAATTCTTTGCAAGGTGAAACAGAGAGGATTGGAGAAAGATTTTGTGGGTTGCCCCAATGGCTTAATAGATAGAGGGATAGGTGAAGGTTGTTACATCTACAATCTTATGAAGATAATACCGGCTGCCTTAATTGTAATGAAGTCTAGAAGGTTATAGATAAAATTGCTGTAATAAAAAAAGTTTTATAAAAAATATAAGAATTTTATTTTAAGAGTTCTCTTCCCATTACATTCTAGATCAAAAGCTAAGTCCTTGATAAAATTCTCTGTTGATACAAGAATATTTTTTAAATATAAAAACACAAAATCTCACCAAATCTTTTTTTTTTCAGGAGGATGCGATGACAAAGTCAGTTTCTGCCAGGACATTTTAAGATCATTTCCTAGATTCTGTTCTCACTCAAAAACAAGGGCTACAGCGACCCAGTATTGTGCCAAATCCTGTAGTATCTGCTCAGGTATATTTTAAGTTTAGATAATTTGCAATTGTTAATGCACTCTACACTATTATTTATTTTGCCATTGCTTCTGTTTATATATCTTTAGTGTATTTAATTAAGGATGCACTATATAGCTACTTCTGTGCTGGAAGACAATGGATGCGCCTAGATGAGTCAACAGCTTTGGTTTCGTCTTGAAACAAGTCAGAATCTTGAGTGACTTATCAAGTCAATTTTGCGCCGGCAGAGTTTGCCACAGTTCGTGCATATATATGCATCTGTCCTGGGGCTAGCTGACAGGGCAGCTTTCTTTTTCTTTCTCTTCACTGATGCAGCTTTGTGTCTTTTGGTCTAGGCGAAGTTAGAACCAGCATGCAAAATCTTGTCTCATGCTGTCTGTTCTTGGGCTATCTCCTCCCACAGACTTTCGTTGATGCCTGTGGTTCTCATGTCTTGCTTGCAGACATCTTTGTAAGGTAGTCTTATGCGGCCCTTTGGTCTGACTTGGGTGCACTGGAAATATTAGAAATAGTCCACCCTAGGAGGGTTTCCAAACAGTGCCCCTTTATGCAAATATGTTTTGAAACTGTACAAAAAAATATAAATACAAATACTTATGATAATCAGATTGGCAGATTAAAGTTGTTTTTTTTTCTAGTATATGTTGTGTGTTATCCAAAGGCTTAGTGATATCTGGAAAAACTGGAACCACCTACTCACAAAACACGTTACCTAACTATTCACTGCATGAATACAAATAATGTTTATTTACTATGAAGGATAATTTTATGATAATCAGAATACAATTGATTACTTTCCAATAAATAAATATGATACAAACACTGATGTAAATCTATGACAAGAAATACATGAGTTATCCTATCATCATCCCCAGCGCTATCATTACAACGAGCACTATCATCATCCCCAGCGCTATCAACCATATCATCCATTTTATAATCATCAACATTTTTATTTATATCCACTTTATAAGTATAATTCCAATATGCCTCTATCACCACCATTATCCCACTAATCATAACATCTTCACAAGTGTCAACTTCATTGCTGTCATCATTACTATGTTATTGTCATCATTGTCTTTTTGTAATGAAAATGAATTTCCCAGCAAGCAGCACCTGCAGTTCTCCCAGTGTGAGCACCTTCACCAGGACATCCAGTGCGGAAAGTGTTAGCAGTGGGGCATTCATGAGCTTTACCTGTAGTCCTGGGCTCTACCACTGGTCAGGAGACAGAGATCGGGCCTGTGGGTTGAATGGAGAGCTTTTGGGGAATAATCTGGACTGCCAAGGTCAGTAATTATTCGTGTTCATGTTTTTAAAGATCTATCTTGGCCCACCGGTCATATAATAGACTAAACTGCTGATGTCAGTTGAAGTTTTGTAAACATTTCAATCAACTGTTTTAACATTTTAACTATTGGAATAGCTTCATAAATGCTAAAAATTAAATTTAAAACATAATAAAAAACGTATACATTATAACTAGATTAGGAAAATAGATTTTTGTATCTTCCTATGTGCATATATTTGAAATATCCAACAAAGCAAAAAAAAAATTTATGATAGTATATTGGAATGTTCTATTCAAAATCTTACAGAATGAGAATTACCTTATATATCATGAATATCTCGAGGTGTATTTAAAAAAACAACACCCAAATATATACAGATTATACAATTATACATACTTAACTAATTATTATAAAATATTTATATGCTAGTCTATGATAATAGTCAAATGCCAATCCAGTTTATTAATGCATATAGTTTCTTTTTTATAGTTCAGCCATCTATCACAGATATGAACTTGAACTTGGTCAGAAAGAGGCTTGACCTTCTGAAGACTGGCACAGCGTACTTAATGGACTTCGATACGTACAGGTTGTAGTCTTAAAACTCTTGCAGTGATTGGTTGTTGTTTGAATCTTTGTGTCACCAATTGCCTTGAGTCGATTGGTTTTCATTGAGTCGTCATTTTTCTAGAGATTTTACAACTTTCTTAAACTAGTAGACAATGTCACTAATCAATAACTTTTTTGTCTCTTAATAACAAACACATCAAAACAGATTTTCATATTTTCCGTCAAAAATGAAGATTAATATTTCCTAACCCAAACCTCCAGCTGGCTAGCAGGATTTGAAGCCAGAACCATCTTGATGACATTCTGGAGCTCAAACCACAGGGCTAGAGTTCCAGCCTTTATTTATTAAGTTAAACAGCTGGCACTTATGTGTTCAACAGACTTTAGCCAAATTTTTCAATCTACATTGTGCAAGGCCACAAGTTAAAGACTGTTTCCCTTTAATAAGTCATTCTACACAATGTGCATAGAGAGTTCCTAGTGCAGGTCAGCCAATGAGAGTTGCCATGCTGTGAAGTTAGATGGTGGTATGACAGGAATAAAACAGACAGATAGACATGTAATTGAGAAAGGGATCAGAAAAAGCTGAAGTTAGCCAATGGGTCAATCAGGAAGAAGATAATCAGAATTTAAATAGAAATCAGATAAGATTGAAGTGGACCTAAAGGATAAGTCAATTCAAAGATAAAAAAAGGATCTAAGTGGAGGTATAATAAGGATCACCTTGTATTGAAGTGGAGATTATTTTTTAAAAATAACAGTATAAAAATAGTTTTAAAAAGATTGTCTTATAAATTTCACCCTCTCAGTCTTTAATCACAACTTTACATAAGAAGTATTTCAATTAAATCCGTTATTTCTTGTTATATAGCCAAAGTCCTGTGCTGTTACATTTGTTGATGGAATTGAATGGTCACCTTCTTTATAGTATTGCTTACTTAAAACATAACTTTCTATTAGAGTTTACACATTTTAACAAGGGGCTCCAATTTCTTTTCATGACAGAGTTCCTTTCAAAGGAGTTATCACAAGATGGTATTACTACTGTAAAACTCCTGGTGTTATGACATTTGCTGTTTATAGAAAAGTGAAGTAAGTTCTAGTTTTAGGATGTTCAATGTAACATGTTATAATTGTTCTCTTTTATATTTATAAAACTAAATTGACTATGGCAGGTAAATTCTCTTGGATGTTACTTCAGAATTGAAGATAATTACATCTTAGGCCAAACATCATGCAAGACAATGGGGGATGTCAGCATTCAAATCTGGTACCATCAAGATGACAGTTCAGAGTGCTTACCACATGACCAAGCAGCCATCCAGACTTTTGTTGTTGTTTTTTTTTTCCTCTTTTCTGTCTCAGACCCAATATCTACCCCCACCCTTTCTGTATTTCCTTTCATCTCTCATTATCTTTCTCTTTTGTTTGTTTGAACTTTAACCCTCTTCTCATTATGATATCTCATATTTTAATCTTTCTGCTGTACTCTTTAAACTTAACTCTCTGTCTCTCTATCATTTCACTTTTGCTTTAATACTTTACTCTCTCAATCTCTGATTGTTACGCTCATTTCTCTTGTTCTCTCTCTTTTCTTGTCTGTTACTCTCTTATTATTCTCTTTTTTTTTCCCCTCATTTTTTTTTCCTTCTATGTTTTTAAATTTTTGTCTAATGTTTTTATACATCTTTCTATTTTTATAAAATTAATTTTTCTCCTTTGCTTCTCATCTTTTATGTTTGTTGCACACAGACAGCCACCAAATGTTTTTTCAAATTATAGCCCATTTTACAAAGTTTATATCAACTCACTCTGTCTGTCTATGAAGTAAAAAAGTTGGAACATGTTTTTTTCTCCCATTTTCCATTCTCAATTAAAAACGTGCGCAATTGTTCATTGAACGTGACAAGACACGAATCAATAAATAAAATTAACCAATTCATTGTTGGTGGTTATATATTTTGTTTGATATTGAAATAAGGGAAATAAATTCTACTTAATGAGAGATGTCGATGTGTATATGGATTAATCCCCTTTACTACGTTTTGACACATTTTTTTCTCTCTCACTTCCAATTCTCATATCTTTTTAATTTATAGTTGATGACAATACAGGAATAAAAAAAAGAAACAATTAGTTAATGTTAATCATTTAGTACTACTTAATTGATTTTGTTTTATATAACAGAATGGCAGCTAAACCCTGTAATTTTCAGTAAATGGTAGTAATAAGAAGCTATTTCCCTTATATATAAACTTTGTTTTTAAAAAGTATTCATTTTTATATCTTGCTACTATATTCTGTTCTCAATTATTCCATAAAGGATATTACCATCATATTAATGTCTCTTTCATATGAAACAAAATATAAAAATCTCTGTTCATTAAGACTTAATATAAAAAAAAAATAATAATTTTTTTTGTCTCCATAGCAACGTATTCACCTATGTGGGAGCAAACAACGTTACATGCCAGCCAGATTATCTGATGACATATTACGTTCCACTCCAGGACCAGATCTCAGTGCAAGAAAAAGATGTGTTCGCAGTCTTCTCTGCTGTAGCCAACACACTGTATGTCTCTGATTGCAACTCCAATGACAAAGTGTTGGTCAATCAGGTCATTGCTGCAAACAATTTCAACGAACTATCCACTAAACCGGTTTCAGGAACTTATTGTCTGGTTCCATCCTATGCAGCCAGAGTTCAGCCAGGTAATTTTAGTGTATTAATGCATTTAATTGTGGACACAACATGTTATACTCTATCAATCAGCTGATGGTATTTTATAAATAATGTTTTGATTGGTCTTTCAGGTGCCTAAGTCAGAGATTCATTTCATTTTTTATTTAAAGCTTGCCTATTACTTTCCACCCTAACAAAGTTTTCATAGAAACAAAATGTGTTTAGTCTTGATTGAGAAGTATATACCAAAAGAGAAAAGGGGTAGAGTTTGAAACAAGATATAGACTAGGAATTTTTATTGGAGATTTGACTTCAGCTGAGTTGTGATTGTGAATGGCAGCAGGGAAACCTTCTCTTAGATACTCACCTGTTCATAATGAACCATAAGGCACTGAACGTGTTATGCAAAAGGAACAATACTAAAAAAAAATATTTTTTAATTTTTAATTATGCATTCTCTTTATTGGTTTATAGACATAATCCATTGTAAATCTTTTTTTTTCTTTATAAATTCTAGTTCAAATTTTTGATATGTTACTTTTGAATAAGTAAGAACCATAAAGAAGTGACTTATTAAGTTATTATCTTTACAAAATATTTAATAGTTGTGTACACACATAAGTATTAAATTGTCCTGAAATAAAAAAAACTGAATGTAGGGAACTCTGAAAGAGATTAACAGTCAATCATTTAGTTTTTAAAAAAAACATTTTTAGCAAAATTATGAACAAATAAAAGTGAATTCAGCATATTTTTGTTGGGACCAGTTGTGCTAGGGATGATCTGGTGTGGCCTACACAATACTATTCCTTTTAATTTTCTATTCCTCTACTATAGAAGTAAAACATCTGTTACCACTGGCTTTTTTTAAAATTTTGGCTAAAAACTCAGAATTTGTAGAGAGATTTGTCACATAGAGCTGTGTCTCTTAAAGGATTGAAGGATTGATTTATACAAAGCACAACAATAATAGAGAAATAAAAAAGAGGCTATTTTTATACAAGTTTATCTGATCACAATTCTCTCTACTTCATCACACACAATTATACAGGAGGCGCGATGCCTAGGTGGTAAAGCGCTTAGCTTCCGAACCGAGGGTCCCGGGTTCGAATCCTAGTGAAGACTGGGATTTTTAAATTCGGGATCTTTGGGCGCCTCTGAGTCCACCCAGCACAAATGGGTACCTGATTTAGTTGGGGAAAAGTAAAGGCGGTTGGTCGTTGTGCTGACCACATAACACTCTTGTTAACAAGAGGCAACAGAAATAGATGACCTTTACATCATCTGCCCTATAGTTCACAAGGTCTGAAAGGGGAGCTTTACTTTACACACAATTTTACACAAATAAAGCATTCTCCTAAACTCCTGTAAGAAACTTTGCCACTATACTATACACAGAAGACAACAATGATATAAATTAAGCGATTTGAATTGAATAAACTGTTAAAGAATTATTAATTATTATTAACTAAATATACTTTAGTCGTCCTAAGAAATACTGTTCACAAAAATATAAAATTATTTTCTTGCAGCTTGACTCTAGGAGTACTGACATATGCAATGAACAAAACAGAATCTCAATGTTGAAAATACTTGTATCTAAATATTCTATTGTATGCCACTGCTTTGTATTAAAGTTATTTTTAGAAATAAACTGCCCTAACCTATATATATATATTTATTTTGCCTTGTTTTTTTTTAGTAAAAGTGGCTCACTTATGAGAGAGGGAGAAAGAGAGGGTGAGAGGGAGATGGTAATGGAAAGCTTAGATTAATAAGATATTAGAAAAAAAAATAGATTACAGAGAAAAGAGAAATTAGAGCTATAATAGGAAGTAGTTTTAGTTTTGAAAAGAAATAACATTATTTTACTGTTAAAATAAAAAAGAATTATAGAGTTGAAGATGGACAGATAAATGTAAGTAAAGATCTAATCCCCAGTAGTAGAGACATTAAACAGAAAATAAATAGTTTAGAAAGGCTTACAGACGTTTCAGACCATAAGAAAATTCCCTGCCAATAACAGACACAGAGGGTGAAAAGAAAACCTATATTAACCACGCTGAACCATGGTTATGTCTGCTCTGATTATGACAAAATATATAGGTCGCTGCTGGGACTGCTTAGCCAGGTAATACTGTAAACTTTGTTAACCTTCGGCCCTATTTATGCATTGCAAAGTAGAGAAATGCAAATATTTATAAGCCATAGTACTAAGCTACTGGTCAAAACAATAATGAAACTTTTTATACTTCTACCATCAGTAGTCTAATTAACTTTGCTGGTATATTAATGCTTCACTGGCACAAAGATACAACTAAATAGACTAATTAAAAAACGCCACCACACGGCTACCATCCTGGTGAAGATTGGGATTTTTTAATTTCGGGATCTTTGGGCGCCTCTGAGTCCACCCAGCTCTAATGGGTACCTGACATTATTAGGGGAAAAGTAAAGGCGGTTGGTCGTTGTGCTGGCCACATGACACCCTCGTAAACCGTAGCCACAAAAACAGAACATCATCTGCCCTATAGACCTCAAGATCTTAAATGGGAAACTTTACTTTTGTACTTGACTTATTCTGACTATGCGTCCTAAATGCTCACTAATTATTATTATTGTGTTGTGGGGCATGCAGGCTGAGAGGTACACATGTACATATGGGCTGTGTACAGGCAAAGCCACTTTATCCATTAAACTGCATGGACATAATCACCATTTTGCACTACTGGAAACACTAATTTTTTTAAAAATTTTCTCACATCGACCAAATTGTGGCTTTTTGATCTAGGCCCTTTGATTAAAATATTTTTTTTTGCAACTTTTAGTCAGGGTGTTTCAAGGTCATTTTTCGTCATCGAGAAGTACACAGAAGCTTTATCCATACTAAGCTGGTTGTTTGGGAGTGTGTGTGTTAATGTTTGTGTTTGTTAATGTTTGTACAATGCTTTATATGTTTCGCATGTTTCTTCAGAGTTGAAGATAATCTGAATCCTGTCCAAACCTCCTGCAGGTCGACGGGTGGGGGGGGGGATGGCAGCGGGCAGGGTATGAACAAGGGACCATCAAGTTGACCGATCGACAGAGCGCTTACCACACGACCAGGCAGCCATACTCTATTGAGAGTCTATTGTTCCAGTAGTAGTAGTAGATTGTAGTCGAACTGAATATCAATTTGTTTGGACCAATAAAATATTATCTTATGTTATTTTAAAATATAAATGATGAAATAAATGACTTAGAGTGACAACACCAAGAAACGACACAAAAGTTATTTTAGAAATACTTTTAATCACTCCTGTTACATGTTTTATTACAGAAAAATATTGTTGTATAGGTAGCCCAAAGGTTAGTTATGTTTGGAAGATTGTGGCGGATAACTAAGGAAGACTGTACGGACCAAAGAGGAATATTGTTGGTGATAAGGGATATAGTAGCTGATTTTAAGAGGAAGATTGTGGGGGATTTCATGAAGATTGTGGGTGATGTGAGGCAGATTGTAGATGATGTAAGGATGTCTGTATATGATTTAAAGATGAAGACTGTGGGTGATGTAAGGAAGATTGTGGAAGATGTAAGGAAAATTTTTGGTGATTCTAGGAAGATTGTGGGTGATGTAAAGAAAATTGTAGATCATGTATAGATGTTTGTAGGGGATTTAAAGATGAAGATTATAGGTGATGTAAGGAAGGTGTAGGTGAGGTCCAGAGGAAGATTTAGGGGATGTAAGGACAATTTAGGATGATGTTTGGAAGACTTGGTCAACTTAACCTTCGACATAATTTCAAAGGTTCCATTGTCTTCTTCACATCTTAAGCCGTATGCTTGCAGTCGGGTACACACCGTGTAGTGTGCGAGCGACCCAAGTCAGGAGATGCAGTGAATGCCGACACCTATTGCATCTAGAGACTTGGACAAACCATCATCTCTCTCTCTCTCTTTCTCTCTCTCTCTCTCTCTATATATATATATAATAGATGTTCCCCGGAAGCTCTATAAATATCATCTCATGCGCCCTTTCACCCTCAATGTCAACAAGGAGAGCATCTGGCAGTAAAGGATCTCTGAAGGGGTCAGCTGGAGAGTTCTCACCAGGGTCGTAGGATACACGTTTGAGGGCCAAAGAAAATCCCTTGCCGAAGACATGCGCAGAGGGTGTAAATAGCTTAAAAAGACCCCCGGGGACAACGTCGTTGTCTGTATTAGATGTGGCAAAAAATGCAGGTCGCAATTGGGTTTTGCGTGGTCACGTGAAAAACAGCACTCAACTGTAATCTTTGGAATCAAAGACAACGCTTTATTATCTATCTACTTAATTCAAGGCAGGAGCGTGGTGGCTGAGAGATACAGAGCTTGATTTCCGAAAAGAAGGGCCTCGGGTTCAAATCTCGGTGAAGACAGGGTTTTTGAATTTTGGGAGTTATAAGGCACTCATGAGTCAGACAAATCTTAAAGGTAGCTGGACATTAGCTTGGGACAAAGTAAAGGTGGTTGACCGTTGTTCTGGCCACACGACACTTCACATCATCAGCCCTATATAGTATGTTACGATTCATTAAATTACCGTATGTTACATTATATTACGTCATATCCCCCTATTAAATATACACTATTTTAATTAATTACACAAGATTACAATGATAAACATAATAAAAGAAAGGAGGCGCGGTAGCTGAGCGGTAAAGCGCTTGGGTTCCGAGGTTCTAATCCTGGTGAAGACTTGGAATTTTAATTTCGGGATCTTCAGGCGTCTCTGAGACCACCCAGCTCTAATGGGTACCTGACATAAGTTGGGGAAAAGTAAAGGCGGTTGGTCATTGTGCTGGCCACATGACGCCCTCATTAACCGTTGGCCACAGAAACAGATGAACTTTACATAATCTGCCATATAGATCGTAAGGTCTGAAGGGGGACTTTATACTCTTTTTTTACCTATATATCTCAAGTTCGGAAAATGGTACCTTACTTTTACTTGTTGATGCTACTCAACTATCGGAGACATGGGAAATTGTTTTTATATCAAGTAAATAAAAGTGTGGGGATGAACGTAATGTACAGATATAGCGTGCATTTCAAGACAGAAGGAGAAATGGATTGGTTCCATGACACACAGAGGGGAATCTAAACATATATATTTTTAAAAAAATTAAGTTAAACATAAATTTCAAACTTGTCAACAGTTATGAAAAGATTTAGCAACTGAAACATATTTTTAAAATACTTAAAGAAATAATAAATTTAATAAATAAAATATGGATAAATGTAGGCCTATTTGAAGAAATAAACTGACTTTACCGATTCTGCGTATTTAGCAAATCGTGAAAAGTGGATCATATCTAAAAGTCTAAATATTATTTTTGTTCGCTTTTATAGTTTCTACAGCTATACATAAAAATTATATATAATTATATATTATTATTATAAATATTATATTATATATATATATTTTTTAACTCTAGTGAAAATTTAGTGACATAACGTAAAGATTTTCAGTAGGATAGTTAAATGAATTTTCAAAAAAAGACTTTTGGGTAAGTTTTCATTCAATTAGACTTGTAGTTCATTATTATGGAATTGTGAGTTTGAAGAACTGTTCTAGATTTTAAAATGGCTGGTGAGAAAACTGTTCTAGATTTTAAAATGGCTGGTGAGATGTTGAGCCGTGCAGGTCTAGGCGAGGCAACTTCATAGTCTGAACTGGGGAGTTGAATGTATTCTGGCGGTGGGGTACGACCTTTGACCTCGAAGTCTTCAAGATGACCAATAGCACTATGGTTGTTATGGCAAGGCACGAAGCGAAGACCCCCAAGACGATGACTGCGGCCAAGTAGTCCCGTTGGTTAGTACACGCCTCTGACACACCAGTGCCACCTAAAGAGAAATAAAATAAAATATGTTCATGCTGTTCCAAAAATTTCTCTAATGCAAGTAAATGTTATTATTGCTAGTAATTAGGAAAAGACAGTTACCTTTAAGCATTTTCTTTTTTAATTTGATTTGTTTGTTTTTAAATCATTTCGAACTTCTATCATTTGTGGGATATATTTAACTAAGACTGTAATCGCCCAGACACAAAGATAAAGGCAGGTTTCTCTTTCCATATGCTAGGACAAATGTGTACCAATGCTCCTTCTTCCCTAGTGCTATTAGAGCATGGAATGGGTTGCCTGAGCTAGCCAGGAAAACCAGTGACTTGGCAAAATTTAAGTCATTGGTTAATATGCATGACTAGGTGCATGACTCGTAAGACATAATCATCTTCTTTTTGAAATAACGTCTGTATTTTATAAGATAAGATAAGAAGATTGACAAAACTACAGGGGTCTGATGAGCTTTTGCCCCAAGACATTCGGCAAGCACGATCCTGCATTATAAGTACGCGCCATTCTCCTCATAAACCAAACTCCCTACTTATAGGTGATGTAATTAACCCCGTTGCTGTGTATGACTTAGGGAGAAAACCCCAACAAAAACGTTTTGGGCCCTCGAAGGTATGATCACTGCACTTTGACCTGACCTTAATCAGCATGGGAAAGAGGTGGATCTTTACTTTAAGGCAGTCCAGGTCATACCAATTTTTTGCCAAGATATTCTTTCAGCAATAAAGAGAATGTCACATCTTTTTAGTTGCAAGATTTTTCTTTAGACGTAAGTGCTGATAATATCCGATAATATAAGCTCCAGTACTCTCCGTTGTTATTTTAAGTTGTTTTTTTTTTAGTCAGATGCCATGCCTAGGACAATACAACAGAGCTCGACTCTTTTGTTTTTTGTTTTATCTGTAATCTTATTCTGCAGAGAAATCAGTACTGTTGTTAAATCAAGTAAGCCAATGCAACATTTGTGACAGTCAGCTGACAGCTCCAACTCTATTTTTTGTACATTTGTGGCCAGGTAACATGTTGACAGCTTCTGTTAGACTTTTCTTCCTGCCAGATTGTCCCTTTGCTTGTTTGTTTTACATGTTTCAGATGTTATTTCAGAGTTGAAGATAATTTCCTTCCTAGTCCAAACCTCCCGCAGGACGACGGGGGATGGGAGCGGGCAGGGTTTCAACCCGGGATCATCGATAAGTCCGAACGACTGTCCAGCGCGCAAACCGCACGACCAGGCAGCCATCCTTTCCATCCGGAGCGTGATTTGATCTCTAACCTACTGACCATCATGGTACTCATCACTTCTTGACTTCTTCCAGAGTATGTCAGCTAGACCATCAAATACTATAAATTCTCTCCCCCCCCCCCCCCCCAGCTTTTTTTTTTTTCAAAAAATTATCACCGACTTCGCAAACATAGTAAACCATAAGTGAAGCCGAGAGTACAGGTAAAAGCTGTTAAGCCATTCAACAACTAGCAAGAGACCATGGAGATAGGTCCCCCTTTTATACTAAGCCTCTATGTTCCATGAGGAAAGCAAAGGAAAGATTACAATGATGAAACTACTTTCTTTTTTCTGTATATAATGGATATGAGACTACAGGCCTACTCACATTTTTTTTTTCAATGACGTATTTTTTTTGTCTACTTAATGTGATACAAAATGAACATACCACTTGTGTCTGCTTCATCAGGGTCAAGGACTTTGATACTTCCAGTGACAGTTGAGTTCCCAGCAGTGGCGTCCCTACGTTTTCTCTTTCCTCCTTCGCCCGTTGCTGTGGAGTTGTTCTCAGGGGCGGCAGGGGGTGCTGCTGTGGTCGAATTGTCTGCCAATGGTGCTGTGGTCGTGAAATTCTGACTGGCAGCGGTGGTGTTAGAAGCTTGGGCTGGTGTGTTGTCTATAAACAGTATAAATGACAAAGTATAACACTAAAGTTTGCCCTGTATCTACAAGCAATGTTAAAAGCAATGAAAAGGTAAATCTTTGTGCAAATACTTTTTAGAGTGTAAAGAATAGCAGAGAAGGATTTGAGGAGATAAATACTAAAGTGTCTTTTTAACTCCGTTTTGTTTTCCTACTTGGCCAAGACATTCTACAGCTTTAGGTAAAGTTTGAAATGATCAATCTAAATATGTATAAATGAACTATACAGAAATGATAAAAAAGAATTCGAAATAAATAATAGAATATCTTGAGATTAAAAATACATCTGTGACCTCTTAATATAACTAGAAGCTAGCAACATCTTCTGCCTACCCAATAGCAACTGTTTCAGGCACTGTAACTACAATCGAACAATATGAAAGGAGGCCGGAAACAACCAAAAAAAAAAGGCATAAGCCCCCCCCCCCCCCCCCCCCCCCCCCCCACCAAAAAAAATAGTCTCTCTGGTTGGTTTTCAGCATTAAGTCTGTTCAGTAGCTCCTGAAAATCCTCGAACCACATCTTCACCTGTCCTTCATCCCCTGTCGTTTTTCCACTCTTGTCCTTTACTGGTCTCTCTTACATAGCAAATCTAACTGATATCTTCTTGATGATAGATTACAAGTGTCAAGAGCTGTTCTGAAGGGCCGGCCTCTGTCGCCAGTGCCTCTACCTACATCTGCTCTGATACTACGTTTCTGTTTTTGAATATTTGCTTTTTGTGCCTTTGCTTTTGATGTTCTTGTTTTTTCCTGCTGTTCACGTCTGCTTTCGTCTCTCTTCTTTCCTCGATCTTCTGAGGAGCTTCTGCTGACATCCACTCTTTGGGGGGGTGTATGACTTGACTCAGTTCTTCTTGATTAGTGTGCCTGACTATATTGACACATAAAATGCGTAATACGCAATTAGCTTCTTTTTTGAAGTTAAGTCTGTAATATATAAGATAATGTAAAGGGCCTGCTGGCTACGGCCTGACTGTGATATAAAGTATAAACGACTAAAATGCTACGATACGATACGATACGATACGATACTTTACAATACGATAGAATACAATGAATATGAAGATAAGACGATAGAGTATGATACGTTACTATATAGTAGAATAGACTACGCTTATACAATACAATAGGCTACGATACGATAGAACATCATGCGATACAATACGTTAAATTACAACACGATACTAAAAATTACAATATTACACGATGTGATAGAATACGATACGATAGAACACGATGCGATACTATAGAAATCGACACGATACGCTGGAATACAATACTAGACCATACAATACGATACGGTGATTTTTGACGCCATAGAATTCGATACGAGGCCGACGTAAACGATGTTCAGAAATATAACAAGAACGCTTACCTTTGGTCGTATTACTGACGCCTGTCGAGGAACACGTTGGCATCTGTCGAAAACAAAATGTTTTGCTCATGAAACACACTTTTTAGTCTTTCTTTGTTAGACAAATTAAATACTTGTATTATGATGACCCTGAAAATGTTCAGGTAGCCACGACCCCCCGGGTCTCTCTTCCCCCCTCTAGTGGAAGTAGCCCTTAAGGGTTGAGGGTTACTACTTCATTTTATGACCCTTTGACCAACGAAAGGCTTTACTGGTGGCCAGGAAGGAGAGATTGTATCTTCACCGACCCCTCTGTCGGAGGTCCCCCATCGAATGGATGATCATCACATTCGTTTTAATGAGGAGTCCTGAGGCCGAGCCTTCGAGGAGTTCCCACATATACTGAAACCTCATAGGAACATTGAAAAAAAAATATCTTTCAGAATCTCATATGGAGAACTGTCCTTCCCCTGAAGAACGCAATGCACGTAGTCATGTACTATGAGCTGTAGTGCTATTTATAGCGGATGGGGATTTTCCATTGGAAATAAGAACCGACAGTTACTGTAAACCTAGATGCTTTACAGCACTGTTTCTCAAACGATGATGGGGGGTGGGGGGTCGTGCCCTCCTTGTAGGGCGATGGGCACGACGCCCTGACAACGTGGTGGGGGAACAAAACCGGTCATTTCATTTTTCAAGGGCCTAACAAATATTGTAGTTTCATGGGAGTTCAAAACCCATGTTTGAATATTAGCCAAGAAAAATGACATTTTTAAAAGTTAAAATCTTTAGGTAAGGCAGCGATTCAGAATCCGTAGAGCGCAAACCGCAAGGGGGAGCACGAAGCAGTGACAGAAGAGACAAAAAATGACACAAATTAAATATTTCCCTTCACACCAAAAGGAAAATCGCTTGGAGAGATGATTATGTCCCGGACTTCTATGAGATGTTTACGATGCTTCCCAGGCTACTCATCTGGCGGGGACATATCTTTTTTTTTTTTGCTTCCGTCATAATTAAAATGCTGAGAAACATTGCAATGAGGTCTGGGTAATAAATATTATAAATTGGTTTTTATGGCTTTCCAGGTACATTTTTTTTAACTTGATGGAAATATTCTACAGTCTTTCACCTTAGCCACGGTTCACCAAAACTTACTGTCAAACACTTTTCAAATTAAATTCCGAATTTTAAAAAAATCTCAACCTTAAACGGGTCTCGAACTAAGGGCTCTTATTGTTAACAGTCTAGTATTTTCACTTAGCGACTGTAGCTTTTCCAAACTCTTAAATCGAAACTGACCTGGCACTCGTCAGAGCTGCTGCTGCAAAGTTTGATGGCGCAGGTGAAAATTACGATATTATTATTGCCGTTAAACCTAAATGCCTTCAGAGAAATCTCAAACGAGGCGCTGTCTGTTCGTCTGCTGGTGACGTAGATACTTTTGTATCTCATTACTGGACATCTGAAATACAAAGGAACATTTCTGTTCAAATAGTAAATAGTCATTTAACTGCACGAACTACAGGTAATAGAGATGCTGAATACCTCAGAGATATATGCGTGGTCTGAACGACCAGTGGAGGAAACCTTTAATAGGCCCAGATTCTACACTGCCTTTGGCTTAACTTTTTAGACAATCACAAATATATAACATCGTGAAAAAAATCTATGTTTTCTTTTGTGACTTACACTGTAGTTGTCTTCTTTTAAAAAATAACTAAAAGATTTATTGAGCACTTCTTCAACCCCATGTGTTATTTTTTATTTGAACATTTCAAAATACAGCGGTAACGGTGAATTATTTCCCTTTCTTTTGGTGGAGTTATAACTATGAAATTCAGTGACAAAATCTAGATTAGCCATAATTTTAATAACAACTTTAACTGCATTTTATTTTTATTTTGTGATTATTCAAACTTTGTTTCATCCTCTATATTATTTTCCAAAGGGTCTTGACTGATTAATTTATTTTTTTTGGGGGGAGGGGTCATTTGTAGCCGAAGTTGACTGAATACTTGTTTTTATGTAAGAATTTGTACAAACAAATAGAAATGTGGGTAACGCTATGTTTAGGCATTAAGATTCTCTAAAATGAACAAAATTAAAACTCTTGAATGCAAGAGTTCACAAGGCCTGAGGTATAAAAAGAAAGGATAAGACCAGAAAAGCAACAAAGGACTACTTTCCATATTGAATTAAAAAACTGAACAAAAGTCTGCGATTGTGTTTTACATTTTTAGTTTTTTTGGCCAGTGGTGACCGGATTGTTATAGAATTCGTGTGTGTGTGTTTCTATGGTGACGGCGGGAAGAGGCTTGCGATTGGTTGTGAAGGATGCAATATAGGTGGCATTGTCGTCTCTTGATCTTAGGACAGACGACTCCAGAACGTGAGACTGAAAGGATGTGTTCATGTAGTGAGTTAGATTTCGTTAAAGAATATTATTCCTTTAGTCTACTGCAGTTATCTTATCTCATTTCAACTTAGTTTTTTTTTTTATATTATAAAATAAAATTCTATTTAGTTGTTGTTTTTTTTTCCACAAGTGGAAGTTGTTTAAGTTATTTGATGTTTTATGAGTTAAGATACATTACGCCTACAACGGTTTAGTTGTCCACCAGCAGTTTGGAACCATAAGTCAACTACCGGTAACAACACAGGCAAGGAGAGTAAAATAAAATGGAGGTGTGATACTAAAATTATCAGGCCAAAAGGATAAGGTTAAAGTATGTTAGCAATACGATAGCTGGATGGAGTTAGAAATAATGCGCTGTTGCCTACAGGGCAGATGATGTAAAGGTCATCTGTTTCTGTGGCCTACGGCTAACAAGGGGGTCATGTGGCCAGCACAACGACCAACCACCTTTACTTTTCCCCAACTAATGTAGGATAAAGCTGGGTGGACTCAGAGGAACCCTAAAGATCCCGAAATTCAAAATCAAACTCTTCTATGACATTCAAACCCAAGACCTTATGTTTGGAAGCCAAGCGCTTTACCACATTGTATCAGAGATGGCTGTCTATTCCTAATTATTATGACCACATTATTTAAAATCAGTTAATTTCGATAATTAAAATTCTCCAGAAGCGTGACAGGTTAGGGGCGCAGACTGTTCAATTCATCTTTAAAACAACCATTCCTTCATGGGCTATTGCCGAAACTAAGTGCTAATGACGTAATTAGATATAAATAGACACACACTCCTTACCCATTTGTTAAGAACTGTATTCTGGGAGTGCTTGGACCAACGTCACTAGCCGTGCAGTTCTCTACCTTCAAGGGACTCGGCCCTAAAAGTTCGCACACAAACAGTAATTTTAAACGAAATAATATCATACAGTTCTATATAGTCTGCAATAGCAGAATGTTCTAGCTCAGACAAAACAACTAGAAACATCTTGAAAATACTTTTTTTAAAGACAATACCTCCTATATAAAATTTTACAGAGCGACTGTTTTTCTCTTAATAATTAACTCTTTCTCTCCGTAATTATTTACCACATTCTGATGGAATCAACGTGTGTATCGTCGGTTAGGAGAGAAAGAGTTAATGAAAGTTAAATAAAGCGAATGTATTTATATACTAGACTTTATAATTTTCCAATGACTGTCCTTTAGATCTAGACTTGGAAAAAGAAAATGTTCTTGGACATTAATTTATTAAACTCTTGAATACTGTTAGATAGCTAGTTTAGTTAGTTGGGTTGCGCACTTTGTTAGACCGACAGTAAACGTATATTTTATAGTGACGACATAGACTTTGGGGTTAGAGATTACGATAGACTTAGAATTAGTCAGTTACCGCTAGATTCTCAAGGGGATAACATCGTTCTATTGTGACAGACAAGACTGGCCCATTCTGTAATAAACGTTTGTTTGAAGTTCACCTTGAGTCAACTTGGTCATTGAGTCTGTGTTCCTGTTTAGTACCTTATCTCTATTTGTAACGGTGTGCATGAAGAGCTCGTAGATTGAAAATACATCATACAAGGTACGCACGCACTTAGTCTACATAAGCATCTTTAGAAATACTTCAACTACATCTGACTACACATGCATCCGTTACAGTAAACAAGGCGTGTTCTAATGAAACAAATAAGATGGTTTGCGATTGAATCAACCCATTCAAGTCACACTTTCGGAGTAGAGCCTTCTGTGTGGATGGACGCGATTCTTAAAAATTTTCCAAGAAATTTGACAGTGGATGTATATCTTTGAGAAAAGAATTACTAACTCGTCGGCCACACTAGCTCGACCGTTATAATTATTGAAAGCATAAAAAGAAAATAATTGAAATTTGTCTTGAGAAATTGAAAATATTTATCTTCTACGCAGTGTACGACTTCGGGTATTTCCGCATGTAGGCATTAATGCAGCGGTTCTCAACCTTCTCAACCCCTTTTTACTATCACACACTCTGCCGCGACCCCCTCTACCCCCACCTCCACACACATACAGCATTAGAAGAGTAGACAATAACAATCCACATTTTCGATGGTCTTAGGCGACCCCTGGCAAATCATCAATCGACCCCCAAGAGGGTCGCGATCCACAGGTTGAGAACCCCTGCATTAATGCATTAATCCTTCAAGAGTTAAATAAATTAATGTTCAGGAACATTGAGCGCACCGCCATCTAAGTCTAGATCTAAAGGCCTATCATTGGAAAATGATAAAGTCTAGTAGATTTATTCATTGGCTTAACCAGGACTATTTCTGGGAGGGGGGGGGGGGGGTGGACGGGTAACAAATGTTTAAATTATAGCATTCATTGGTTACTAGGATAAAAAATATTCTCTCTGTACGTTTAAATTATGTTTTGAAAAATATTTCTTTTGTTATATATGTTCAAGCGGCCTCTAGCCTAACAAATAGATGAATATAAATGAGAATTAATTAATATCTGAGCAAGTCAATGTCTCCGAAGACTCATTAAGTGCATCAGAGGAGTGGAATAGATTGCTGAGGTTGACCCAGCCACCACCAACACCGCTGGCTCACCAAATATACTAGGGCGACGGCATTACCAATCAAAACACATCGTTTAATATTTTGAAAATCTTCAATAACAATTTGGTTTAGAGGGTTACGTTTAAAAAGATTACGATTTGGAAACTTTACTTAAGGATGCATTGATATTTATTTAATACTTGCCTTTAATGACTATTTTGATAGGGTCACCAAGTTTAACTGCAGATTTTTCTGTTAAAGTTTTGGAATCAACACTCTGAATCTCAAGAGTGACGCCGCTTGATGATGAAGTGAAATTCACCTCTTTATAACTAAAATAGCCAATCAAAAAAATTAAATGTAATATCAGAAAAAATAATATTAAAAAAGAATAATGAAACTTGTAAAATGTTTTCAGGGGCAGTACGGAAATCTACGAGTAAAATAGACTTGTTAAATGCATTTTGGGTTAATAGACGATTCACACACATTTGACTAAAATAGTATGTCATTAAGTGCAAGTTATGGATTGCGTGTGTGTGTGTTTATGAGTATTTGATGATGTAATACAAGTACTGTGTTGACTAAGATGCTATATCGTGTACCGGACACCTCATCTGTCCCCTTGACTTTTGTCTTGACTATTCGCGTCACCAAAAAACATCAATTCTTTTCGGTCAAAAAATTACTCTTAGAAGAATATCAAGAGAGAGTCAGGTTCAGTCTTACCCGTTGTCCGGCCAAATCTTATTTGGACGACCCTATCTTCGTGCTCCCTCCACTGTACTTTAAAGTATGACTTTTGACAGTGAGTCATGTCTTACAATATGACCAAACTAGCGCAGCTTTCGTCTCTACACATTATGGAGGAGTTTCTCCCTTTTGCCAGCCAGTGTTGATTCGTAAGATCACAAGCTCATTGATCTTCTTCTCCAGGTATTTGATACCCAGAAGTATTTCAGCTTTTCTGTGGCATTTACTCTCAAAGGCTTGAATTTTGTTCATCCTTATCGGTCAGTGCCCCACTTTCACAGGTAAAAAGAAGTAAGAGAGACCACCTCATTGTTCAGTGCCCCACTTTTACAGGTAAAAAGAAGTACAGAGAGACCACCTCATTGTTAAGTGCCCCACTTTCACAGGTAAAAAAAAGTAAAAAGGATGTCTGGTAAATTGGTGGCGACACGGAGACCAGGTGCGAGTGGCAAGAGCAAGTACATCTAGATTAGGCTTGAGAGATAAGTGTAGAGATAAGTTGAGCGATAAGTGTGGATATAAGTTGAGAGATAAGTTTAGAGAAAAGTGTAGAGATAAGTTGAGAGATAAGTTTGGAGAAAAGTGTAGAGATAAGTGAAGAGATAAGTGTTGAGGTAAGTGTAGAGATAAGTTGAGAGATAAAAGTAGAGATTAATGTAGAGATAAGTTTAGAGTTAAGTAGAGTGATAAGTGTAGAGAAAAGTGTAGAGATAAGTTGAGAAGGTGAGAGATAAGTTGAGAGAAACCTTGTGAGATAAGTCCCAATTACCTTAAAGTGTGACTGAATTTGTAGTTTATAACTTTCTACACTGATATTGGACATTTTCATACAATGTTTGTAAAATGTTTTGCATGTTTTGGAACTATTATTATCCAGCTTTTTGGTGTATCCGGTGTAAACATTAGAGTAATGCTGTTAAGCTTAGTTTTTTTTTTAAATATACATGATAATTTTTGAGCACATTTTAGCACCCTGGCGAAAACATCTCCATAAAATCATCCATAGCCGCCCAATATACACCTGAAGACAAAAAAAGGTTGAGATCTGAAACTTCATCACTATTTACCCTGAACCTTGTTCCTCCACGAGCGTGGTCTGACTGCTGACTAAGATCGTATCTCCGCCCTCCACAGTACATTGGGCTGTGACTAGCTGATCCACTGGAGACTTGATATCCTTGTCATACTGGACAAAGAATCGTCGAACAAATGTTGTCGATGAGGGCGTATTCTAAAATAAAACATGATTATAAAAATTAACAGAATTATTTGTTATTATCGAGGCCGTACAATCAAAGTTGTTGACAGATATATTTCTATTGTGGCACTATTATTATTCAATTATTATGCATAATCTCTAATCCTAGTGGTTACGGCTTTTGGTTCAAGAGTATTTTTGACGTCACTTAGTAACAGACGAAAACATATAGACCAGTGGCGTAGCATCCATGGCTCGAATGAATGAACTCGGGCCCACGACCACAGCCTGAGGCTTACCAACCATTGAGCAAAAGTTCATTGAACATGAGCCCATCATTCGTGTCATAATTGGGCCCTCATGAGCCCTCGAAAAATATGAATTGCCTTATTTGTAAAAGCCGACTTAAACAATAGAATCTAAAAAGGTACAATATTTGCATTTAAAGTCTTCTTGTAAATATATCGATATACCTGACTTGTATATTGGTATGTCATATACCAGACTTCTCGATTTTTTTATATCGCACACTAACTTGCTAAGTTTGTCCAAATAAGCTGCAGCCTTTGGAAAATGCTCTCTGCCATTTCTATTCGCTACGCTACATCATGGTAGGCATCCCCATCGTTTGTTATGATGCTGCCAAGTAAGTGAACTTGTCCAGCTCTTCAAGCTTTGACTCGCCAAGTCTGACGGCGGCACCCTTTTTGTCTTATATCCCACTCGCAAAATTTTAGTCTTATCCAAGTTTATGCGGAGGCCAATTTTGGGTGCCTCTCTGTCTAGGCTCTCCGTCATTTCTTGAATGTATTTATTTGTAGCCCCGAGTAGTGCCACGTCATCAGCAAAGTCCAAGCCCGTCAATCGGAGTTGTTCACGCCAAAGGCAGTCTGGTTCATTGCTCTCCTCATGATGTAGTCAATGGCTAGGAGGAAGAGGAAGAGAGATGAGAGCCCCCCCCCCCCCCCCATTGAAGATCTCTATCATTGTATTCACTGACCTTTTAGTTCGTTTTAAGTCATTTCTTTTTCACTCTGTTGTCTAGCTGTTTTTATGGCTTTAAAGTCAGGTCTGGGGCTACGTAGTCAAGGAAAATAATGTATTCCTCATTCATCTTTGGACTTGAAGACAAACCTTATTATGTCTTTAAATACAGAGCTATCACACCTTCCAGCTCTTGGTGAACCTTTTCTTTTTTTTTTCAGTTTAAAAAAAAATTCGATACAAAAAAAAGTAAAATTTCTCACATTTTTCGAAGTTGCATTTCCACATTTACTCCCAATGTGCTTGAGTTCGATGCCGTATCCCTTCAGAAGTGTACTGTTTTTAACAAACGGGGGAATCTAAAAAGAAAAAAAAAGCTATTGGAATGAAAATTAAAAGTTGTAAGTGCTACAGAAGGATTCTAGGTATTGATGACATTCTGACCATTTCCAACAAAATCAAAACGCATGCTAAGACTTACGGCAAAATTATAAGTGTTATGACACGAGTAGGAATGGGCCTCATCCACCAATCGTAAATAAACACATTTAGCCACGTCATAATATTGATAAAACAATGAAAAATACGTATCAAGTGACATAATTTGTATAAGACATATGTGTGTTACCTCCATCTGGACTTATCCACACAGTGCGGAGGTATACAACACAAGTTCCTCAGGACTCGCAAAGACCTTCCTACAGGGAACAGTTCCAGGAAAAAGAAGAAGAGGCAGACAGAGAATTAAAGAATGTACGCGACTGTCATTTTAAGAAAGTCTATTCAAGGCAAAAAACAAAAAGAGCCTTTCAAAAAGGAATGGAGAAAGAAGGTCGACGGATCATGTGTGTTACCCTAACGTTTCAACAGACTATTAAGGGATACATGAAGCGGGGAGCTTCTTGCGAGGGTGGATATCTATAAATTATATTTTAACTTAAATATGTTCCCAATTAAGCTTCTACTACTTTAAAGTAACACACATACACACACACATTTTTAGCACGAAGTTATTAGTAGTTTGAGCTACCAGTAACACACACACACACCCACAAGCACACATATACATGTATGTATGTATACAGATTGTCCATTTTAAAAAGTAGTTGCACATAAATGTGAGAAATCTAGTTACCGTAATGTTGCCTGTCTCATTAAAGATACACTCCCTGTCGTAGCCGTATGCATAGATGTATCCCTGGAACTGGGGATCCCCGTAAGGATTTATGTTGACATACATTGCGTCATTGGTACATTCTACTTGTACTAGAGAACAAATGTATGTTTAATAAAAACGAGCTTAATGTCAAAGTAAGAGATGATGTATAGATAAGCGATGATGATAATTAATAAGCATATTATCTAGGTAGCTAATGATAATGTCTAAATAAGCAATGATGACATCTAGCCTATTCCCTATGTATTGATGATGTCTAGTTAAGCAATGATGACACCTTGCCTATTATCTAGTTAATTGATGATGCTGTCTAGATAAGCGATGAGGATATCTAGCCTATTATCTTGGTAACAGATGTTGGTTTCAAGATAAGTGATGGTTATGTTTAGCTAACTATCTAGGTAGAGGATAATTATGTCTATGTGAGTGATGATGATGTCAAGATAAGTAATGATGATTTCTAGCCTATTATCTAGGTAGGTGATGATATTGCCTATATGAATGATGATGATACCTAGTCTATAATGTAGATATCTGATGATAATATCTACATAAATAATGATGATAGACCCATGGTGTTTAAAAATAGCTCAGAATATTTTTTGAAAACCCGTCGTATAACCCTTATTCAGAAGTATGGTGGTCACTGTGCTTGTTCATAATAATAATAATTTAATAATAAAATTTAATCTGTAAAAAAATTATTTCATTTGAATATTTTTTTTGGTTTTATTACGTAACAAATCTTCAGACCCCCCCCCCCCTATTCCCCCCTTGTAACAAATCGTATCAAATTTTTAACCCCCCCTCTCCTTTTTTTTATAGTCATTACGTAATATCCGAACGTTCCGTTTAGTTCACCTGCATGTATTTATAAAACTCAAACACGTTTCTGACATCGAATGGTAGTCAGTAGCAGTCGGAAACTATAGGTCACTAAAGGAAGTTGGGATTATTGTCTAAATTTAGACAACTATTTATGTTAAGACTAATACCCAAGTTTAAAGCAAATATCTAAGTTACATAAATACCTAATACCTAAGAGTATTTTTAAAGAGTAATGAGAGCTTACCTCTTTGCAGAGTGCAGCTTTCTCCGTATTTACCCTCAGGGCAGTCAGAAGCTTAAAGATAAACAAATTTATAAATAATCATTATACAATTATCTTTCGGGTATATTGTAGGTTATAAGCAATGCCTAGTAATTAATATTTTAAGTGAGTATATTTATGTCCTTGAGTAATTAATTCTAATTATTTATTATTATGGAAATGAATATACAACCAACGGATATGTCAAATGTTAGAGCGTGCGTATTTGCTTTCATTGATTTGATGAGAAATTGAGAAATGAACTCCTGTGTTTAATTAATTTTATGAATTGCTACAAGCACACAAGTAATTAAAGAAAAACAAAAACCTTTTTTAACAAATCAATTATTAGGTATCAACACGGCCATCACCGTTACCTCTCCTTTGTGTTCCTTGTGGAACATAGGGCCTCAGTAAAAACACGCCACTCTCCACGGTCTCTTGCTAGTTTTTTAATGGCTTTCCAGCTCTTTCCGGTCCTCTCGGCTTCATCTAATAAACTGATTCGACATGTTCTTATAAGATATTTCTACTAAACTAATAGAATATAAGCTCTTCTGATCGTTTACTTTGGCGATTTATTTGTGACTTTGAAAAATTTGGAGATATTTACACTGTGCTTAACTTCAAAGCAGTTACAACAAAAAAAAAAAAACTCTATCGAACCTCGAGCCCACTTCTAGGTGGTCAAGCCGAGCCAAGCCAAGTTCAAGTGCACTTGACCTCTCGACCACGCTTCCTACTTGCGCATGAATGTTAAGACTTGGACTCATAAGTGACAACAAAAAAAAGATAATGAGGAGTTAAACGTAAAAAAGACCCTAAAGACACAGAAGTAAAAGTAAGATAGTGAGTGGCTAAACGTAAAAAAGACCCTAAAGACACAGAAGTAAAAGTAAGATAGTGAGTGGTTAAACGTAAAAAGACCCTAAAGACACAGAAGTAAAAGTAAGATAGTGAGTGGCTAAACGTAAAAAGACCCTAAAGACACAGAAGTAAAAGTAAGATAGTGAGTGGCTAAAAGTAAAAAAGACCCTAAAGACACAGAAGTAAAAGTAAGATAGTGAGTGGCTAAACGTAAAAAAGACCCTAAAGACACAGAAGTAAAAGTAAGATAGTAAGTGGCTAAACGTAAAAAAGACCCTAAAGACACAGAAGTAAAAGTAAGATAGTGAGTGGTTAAACGTAAAAAAGACCCTAAAGGCACAGAAGTAAAAGTAAGTTAGTAAGTGGTTAAACGTAAAAAGACCCTAATGACACAAAAGTAAAAGTAAGTTAGTGAGTGGTTAAACGTAAAAAGACCCTAAAGACATAGCAGTAAAAGTAAGATAGTGAGTGGCTAAACGTAAAAAGACCCTAAAGACACAGAAGTAAAAGTAAGATAGTCAGGAGCTAAAAGTAAAAAAGACCCTAAAGACACAGCAGTAAAAGTAAGATAGTGAGTGGTTAAACGTAAAAAGACCCTAAAGACACAGAAGTAAAAGTAAGATAGTGAGTGGCTAAACGTAAAAAGACCCTAAAGACACAGAAGTAAAAGTAAGATAGTGAGTGGCTAAAAGTAAAAAAGACCCTAAAGACACAGAAGTAAAAGTAAGATAGTGAGTGGCTAAACGTAAAAAAGACCCTAAAGACACAGAAGTAAAAGTAAGATAGTAAGTGGCTAAACGTAAAAAAGACCCTAGAGACACAGAAGTAAAAGTAAGATAGTGAGTGGTTAAACGTAAAAAAGACCCTAAAGACACAGAAGTAAAAGTAAGTTAGTAAGTGGTTAAACGTAAAAAGACCCTAAAGACACAAAAGTAAAAGTAAGTTAGTGAGTGGTTAAACGTAAAAAGACCCTAAAGACATAGCAGTAAAAGTAAGATAGTGAGTGGCTAAACGTAAAAAGACCCTAAAGACACAGAAGTAAAAGTAAGATAGTGAGTGGCTAAAAGTAAAAAAGACCCTAAAGACACAGAAGTAAAAGTAAGATAATGAGTGGCTAAACGTAAAAAAGACCCTAAAGACACAGCAGTAAAAGTAAGATAGTGAGTGGCTAAACGTAAAAAGACCCTAAAGACAGCAGTAAAAGTAAGATAGTGAGTGGCTAAACGTAAAAAAGACCCTAAAGACACACAAGTGGGGACAAGAAACTCCGTAATTCCCAACCCCCGAAGTAAACTCCGTCCCATTGGTCAAGTCTTAAGGGCACTAGTCTGGTCGCTTTTTATTTTTGACCCTCTATAACGTTCTCCGTGTGGATTCTTAGTAAGACTATAACACAAGAACATCCAATATCTGACCTATATATGTTTCTCATAGCGAATGGCGGTTTTAAACCAACCTTTCTCTTTGTTCTTATTTTTTAATAAAAAAAAAACAACAACCTCAAGAAACACAAATTTAAGCATTTTAAATTGTACTACTTAATATTTCTCCTCTTAATCAGCTCAGAAATAAATGAAATTAGGGTCATTGGAAGGCATTTATCTCTATTCACGTAAAGTATACTGCTCTTCGCTGATCTGGAGTACCTAACAATTATAATTAGTACGACAAATTTGGAGCGAAATAGCAACTTCTGTGAAATTTAATATAACATTGCAACAGGCTGTGTGTATAGTAATAAAATAAAATTATAAAATAACAGGAGAAGGGGCGAAGGCGCCTTAAGTAGTCAGCTTTGGGCATGAGGGGCTTGTTAACCATGGCTGGCTACCCACCTAGGAGAAGAAAAACTTTGAATTCAAACCTCTGTTGCCTTTCAGCTATACCCAATCATGGGAAAGACTTCGGGAGTCAACCCTGAAGAAAAATCAGGAGCTGGCGACGCTAAGACAGTTTGCAGCACCAAGTGCTACACCCTGGCAGAACCTGCGATGCCGCTGACCCCAAACTGTATCGGCACTGCCGTTCCTTTGGATACATCAGCTGCGTGTAGAGGGGGAAACTGATGTGTGGGCGACATCGTTCCGATCACAGCTTATGACCCATAGTCGCTTAGCGACTGAAGGATGTCATAGGATATATATATATTAACATCAGCATCTATATAATTATTGTAAGAATACCACGATATCATCCACAGAAATGCATAAAAATAGATTTTACATAAATTAGAAGCGTATTTGTACAATCCCACGGAACATTAATTTCGAGAACTGAGAGACCAGTTGTATAAAGCTTATAAAAACTCTGTCTGTCTTGTCAAAAGTGTGTACACGTTATTTCTCCCAAACCCATTCTCAGTTTAAGTTGAAATTTCACTCAATTATTTATTGGCATAGGCAGGGCGTGAATAATTTTTTTTAAAGTAACCAATGAGTCAATTACTGGTAATTAATTATTTTTAAACCAACAAGGGAAACTAATCCTTTAGTATTCACTCATATTTGTCTAATTTGTTGGCATTCTCCGATCAAGTTAATACTTTAAATAATTATCTTTTGTAACTAACAAAACATGAATAAATTTACAAAATAGTTAATTCATTATTGGTAATTAATTATTTTGTTTGATATGAAACAAGGGAAATAACGTGTACATTTTTTTTAGAGATATAGCTTTAAGGGCGGAGTTCTTCCCCTGTAAATAAGCTTTGTTTCTTAAAAAATGTTTTTTTCCTTGTTAAAAAAAAGTCTTACTGTTAGCACATCGATAGTTGAAAGCAGGAGCTGCTGGTATACATATACACTCGCCAGAAGTCTCATTACAAGTTCCTTGATTTAGGCAGTCAGACCCTTGCCTACGACAATCAAAGTCGAAGGTTGAAGTTGCTCCTACCAGATTAGGAAAACAATGTATTCGTTTCATAAGAGTAATACTGAGTCTAATATACATTTTTAGTCATATTTCATGCGCTTTCTATCACGATTTCATCTTTTAATGCATGCACATTACACATATAATTTTTTAAAGAGAGAAAATGGTGAATTCAATATACAAAAGTAGGGACTGCACTGACCAGGGAATGAACCATGGACCCTCCAGTTTGGCAACTACGCTTTGCAGCAACGTAGTGACAAGGGAACTAAACTCTAGCCCAACCATATCTCGAATAAAAAAATATCTTTCTGATCGCGCGCTTGCCACCAAGAGGTCAAAGGTAATTTTGTCACACCTGCCTCTGTCGGCGCATGCCCTTATTTTCGTAGCATTTCAATTCACTACTTTCTCTCTTAAAAACTTGGTCCTTGGTGCTGTTATTCATTTATGTTTAATATATGTATGTATCATTTGTTTCAGCACCTAGCTTCAACTCTATGTTTACATTTACATCATTATTGCTCGTACCCACTGAAGCTTCTATATGTAATGTGTTTATGTTGTCCACTTGTCTTTGTGAGAGATATACAATTAGATAGAGCCATCGTTTGTCTAACACATGCCTAACGGCTGTCTGTGTCGGCTCTATCGAAATTGTTAGTGAACGGATGCTGCGAGGGTGGGAAAGGGGCTAGCTGGGGCTTGTGACATTTGACCACTGGGGTGGTAATTTGCATACGGGCGAAATGACTCTGGATCAGAAGAATGTTTTTTTGGACATTCCGATGGTCTAGAGGTTGCTTTCGCTTGGTGCGTTATCGCTAGGCGGTGGTGTCGAATCCGGAGTCACAGGTTCGAGCCTCGGTCTGCGCATGCCCTTATTTTCGTAGCATTTTATAATTCACTACTTTCTCTCTTAAAAACTTGGTCCCTGGTGCTGTTATTCATTTATGTTTAATATATGTATCTGTCTTAAACAACAATTGGAACAGGTCCGACATAGCTGCAATGTATATATTAGAAAAACAACGGCCATGTCTTAACGGCTTATCTTTTTTTTTAATGACGTTACTTTAGCACATAATAATAATAGCGAAACTTGACCCTGGCAGCGCCAGAGAATGAAAACTTGTTCGTTTCTAACATTATAATAATAATAATGTTAAGGGCCTTGAAGGTGTCTGTGAGGTCAGTTGTTATTATCCCCTCGGTTGATATAACAATGGTGTATATTGTTATTTTGGACAATTTCCATAGACGCTTAATCTCCAAGCCTAGGTTCCCATATTTTCTTTGTTTTTCTATCTCAGTTTTTCTTAAATTATGAGACAGTGATACGGCGATAGCGATAATGGTAGCGGTTTTTTCTTTTTTATCGATGAACAGAAGATCCGGGCGATTGAAATCTACCGTTTTGTCAGTCAGAATAGACCTATCACAGTACAACAGATGTTCAGTAGACTCGAGAACCTCTTGCGGAGAGTATTTATAAAAAGGGGGAGTGTCCTTACCGATTATTATTATTATTATTATTATTATTATCTAAAATAATGTTATCTAAGATAACAATTTACCCCATATCAACCAAGGGAATAATGACAACTCACAGATACCTTCAAGGCCCTTAATATTTCTAAGAAAAATCTCGTTGCCTGTCAGAGGGCGGCACTGCTGCAGAACTGACTCATCACCAGAAAATTCCTCAGTGGGACACTGATAAAGGGACTACAATGGATTTTGTTTCTTTTTTTTTTTTTTAATTTGACCATGGCAGTGCCAGAGAAGGAATACTCGTTTGTATTTAACATAATAATATTAAGGCATGTCTTCGAGTCCGATGATAAGAAGTAATGCAGTGTTTTTCTCGATGTTAGCTACTCAAGTCTTCTCCACATTCTTCACAGACATAACCGGTGTCTCCGGGTTGAGTTCCCTTTTCGCCGTCTATATCTGTCCTCGGCAGATTTCCTTTGGGAATTAAAATTTATGATAGGCATAATGTCCGGTTGCAATAGCATTATGTCCTGGTATGATATCATTATGTCCTGATATAATAGTATTATGTCCTTTTACGATTGCATAATGTCCTGTCATGATAGCATGTCCTGTTATGATAGCATTAAATCTGTCATAATAACATTATGTCCTGTTATAATAGTATTGTGTCCTTTTAGGATTTCATAACGTCCTGTTATGATAGCATGTCCTGTTATGATATCATTATGTCCTGTTGTGAAAGTATATGTCCTTTTATGATTGCATAATGCCCTATTATGATAGCATGTCCTGTTATGATAGCATGTCCTGTTATGATATCATTATGTCCTGTTGTGAAAATATATGTCCTTTTTGATCACATAATGCCCTATTATGATAGCATGTCCTGTTATGATAGCATTATGTCTGTCATGATAACATTATGTCCTGTTATGATAGTATTGCGATTGCATAATGTCCTGTTATGAAAGTATTATGTCCTTTTATGATCGCATAATGTCCTGTTATGATAGCATGTCCTGTTATGATAGCATTATGTCTGTCATGATAACATTATGTCCTGTTATGATAACATTATGTCCTGTTTTGATAGCATTATGTCCTGCTTTGATAGCATAATATCCTGTTATAATAACATTATGTCATGTAATGATAGCATTATGTTCTGTTTTGATAGCATTATGTCTTGTTATGATAACGTTATGTCCTGCTTTGATAGCATTATGTCCTGTTATGATAACATTATGTCCTGTAATAATAGCCTTATGTCCTGTTTTGATAGCATTATGTCCTGTTATGATAACATTATGTCCTGTTTTGATAGCAATATGTTCTGCTTTGATAGCATTACGTCTTGTTATGATAACATTATGTCCTGTAATGATAACATTATGTCCTGTAATTATAGCATTATGTCCTGTTATGATAACATTATGTCCTGTAATGATAGCATTATGTCCTGTTTTGATAGCATTATGTCTTGTTATGATAACATTATGTCCTATTATGATAACATTATGTCCTGTTTTGATAACATAACTTCGTGTCATGAGCATATTAGGAACAGGAACAAGAAGTTGATTTCAAATGCGTAGCTTGTGCATGACACCTGGACTCATGACAAGTATAAAGATTGTGTTACCTTTAGTCGTAAAAGGCCATAAAAAGAACTCGTTTCCTATAAATGTTTATTCAATTAGTGGATGTATGATTATAATAAACATGCCATTTAATAAAGATATTTAAAAATCATAAGCTATTAATAAAATAAAAATAATTTAATGTAATGACAGGGCTGGTAAGTATGAGACTTTCATGTATCTCTTGGCTGAGTGGTAAGGCTTTTGGCTTCTGGCCCGGGGTCAAATCATGATGAAGACTGGGATTTTTAATTTGGAGATCTAGAGTCCACGCAGCTCTATTGGGTACCTTAACTCTTTCTCTCCGTAATTATTTACCAGATTCTGGTGGAATCAACGCTGGTATCGTCAGTTAGGAGAGAAAGAGTTAACCGTTAGCCACAGACACAGATGCAACCTTAAAAAGTGAGTACCTTAAGCGTCACAGAAAATAATTAAACCTTAGTACGTACCTGTCAAAACTAGCAAATAAGCCGATAGTGTTATCACTGCCCGGAACATTGTTCTTCTCGACAGAACCTTTGAATTAAAAAACATACAAAATCTAAATTATTCTCAGCCCGTATAATCAGTCATTGTCATGTCGTTCAAAGTTTGAGGAGTAGTTTTTCCAAGGGCTGGGAGTCTCATTTCAGAAACGAAATGTGTTGAACGAAAATTATAAAACAAAAAAACTAAACACCGAAGTTAATTTAATTGTAGAATGTTATTGTTGTCTAACATTGCGTGATGTTAATTAGAAAATTTAAATTTGAGAAGTGTCGTCCCAAGACGAAGGGACACACAGCACATGCTAGAGAAGAATAGGAAGCAGACGCACCACTCTTAACGATTTCAATATTAAGACATTTTGTTTTTACAAGCTTATATACACTCTGTCTGTCTGGTAAAACGTTTGTACACCGTAATATTCCCTCACCCATTTTTTCGGATCAAGATAAAATTTTGCACAATTATTTCTTTTACATGACAAAACAAAAATCTTCTTCTTCTTCGTTCTCATTGTTATGTTGGAGTGTTCAGATGACTAGACCAATACATGAGATGAACTGCGCAGTGGTTTCCAAATCAGGGATTCAGAATTCACTGGTTTAAATTTTGAGCTTCCGGTACATGTGTTGTCGCATTCTGTTGTGTCCGGTCCTGAGTCGAAAGAATAGACGTTGATCTTGTAGGGATAGCTTATAGTAAGCGTCATCTTTCTTGTGATTTGGATGATAGCTCGTCCATTTCTCATTTATTTTATTTACAATTAATTTCTTCAATCTTCTGGATAGAGTGCAGATTTCTAATTTGAGTTTGTGTTTCCACACCAACTATCCTTGTAACCTTGTTACAGTTCTGTTTCAGTTTCCTGTCTGGTGATGAGGGGAAGACGGAAATTGTAGGGAGGGGGCGGGGAAATGTTTGTACAGCAGTCTTCACAATTCAGCAGGTCGAACCCACTAAATATTGTTAAGCTTGTATGACAATCTATACTATAAAGTAGAATGTAAGGCGTATGTATGTATGTATGTGCCTAATAGAATCAAAACCCTCTGACCAATCTTGATAAAACTTGGCATAAATGTTCCTTGGGTACTAACTGGGACCGTAGTGTATGTATTGTAGCCCTAAAACAAACATAAGACCCTCAAAAAAAAAGTTGACCGACTCTATGAAAGTATGGTATCATGTTGACATGAGAAAAGATCGAAAGGATTTAGATCTAGATTTAATTTTAAGAACTACACTTTGCTCAGATTGTTTTTTACTTTGACATGAAAATTACTAAATATAGTCTATTGATTTCATTATTTAATCAAATTAAGCTTCAAATTTGTGTTTCAAAAGCATTTTTACATAAGTTCGTTCCTCATATCTGCGAATTTAGAATTCCTGACGTACATTTTTTCATTAAACTTTACCCCAAAAGGTTACACATCTCTCTATTCCTAGGTCTAAAACTCTAATTCAACTCTAAGATGATAGAACGTCTCTTCGCAAAGATAGTTTTATACTTCAACACATGAACATACCAATTATAGTCCATTCATTTCATATTTAAATCAAATTAACATTTAAATTTGTTTTTGTAAAGCATTTTGCATACATTCGTTCGCTAAAGCTGCGAAGCTGTGTTGAGATATATTCAATTCGTTTCATTCATGAATCGCGTAATCTAATTTTAAAAAAGGTCACGCATGCGCAGAGCGAAGCCTTCACGCACGCGCAGAATGAATTCTATCCAAGATTAGTCTAGATCTAGATCTATGTCTAACTCAAGATCTACTTTATACTGTAACACATGAACATACAAAATTAAGTCTATTCATTTAAAATTTTAATCAGATATATGTAGGCCTACAAGTGAATGTTTTTATTTGAAAAATGAATTTGAGTCGATTAGCAATTTGATACTATTTTTACATTCACGCATTCCGCATTCGCTTATAAAATTATTATTTCGTTTAATTGTTTACAAAGCACTCTCGGTGACTATATCGAAAGTGATACGCAAATTAAGACCCGCGGGCCGCGGGTAATATATGTCTAGTTTTAATTAAAATATCTATAATTTTGTTATACTATTTGAAGGATGTATGCAAAGTGTTTTGGACCATTTTTTAACTAATATCTGTTAGTGTTTAGAGTTAGACAATTTTTCAATGCTACTACCAGTATATCTCGATATTCCTTATTCTAAGCAGTGCTTAGTTCCAAAGTTTATTTGTGCAATCCGAAAAAGAATCAAGGAGAAGATGAGGGCCCTAATAGTCACCCCACCTTCCTTCACTTCACGCAGTCGTTGCCACCCAGGTCCAATGTTGGGCACATCATTGCTCCGCTTCTTCCTGTCTTGTATATTAAATCTTATTCACAGTCTCCGTCACTTTGGATTCTCGTACATTGAAGCTAATTCATAAAAAGCAAAGATTTTTTTTAGTGTATCCGGTCTACTTGTACGAGTAATGCAGTGGCATAGTAACCATTGCCCAAAGTGGTTCTAAGCACCCGGAAACACAAACAATAATAACCCAAACGGGCTCTTTTACAGTAACATTTTTTTAATGTGTTCGCAGTAAGAATTTTTATATTCGTAGATATTTTTACTTGACATCATTGTCTATGTAACTATTCTTTATTTATCTGGTATATCTATCAATAGCAAAACGGTTTGAATTTATTAATGTAGTTTGAAATCGATTGAATTTAGGACATTTTTTTTATTAAACAGTACATCATTCCGACATTTAACTCTTTCTCTCCTAACTGACGATACCAACGTTGATTCCACCAGAATGTGGTCAATAATTACGGAGAGAAAGGGTTAAAAGTAAAATAGTATAATAATAATAAGAAGAAGATTCTCGTTGCCTGTCAGACTGCGGTTCCGCTGCAGACCAGCCGCATCACCAGAAAATTCCTCAGTGGACACTGATACGGGACTACAATGAATTTTGTTTCTCTTTAATGAAACTCGACCCTGAAAGTGCCAGAGAATGAATAAACCTACTTGTTTGTATCTAACATAAAGTAATAAAAATAGTAATAATAATAATCTATGACAACAAGGTGAAATATTCTAGTAGATAGATTGTTTGTTCTTTTTTTTTTTAATATTACGGTATTTATCAACTAGTTAAAATACATCAAGAAGCAACAATAATTAACAAATTGTGTTCATTTCAAGAATTCTAAGAATTGAACATGTTGGAAATGTGTCTTTACTTTTTGCTATTTTATACCATGAAATGAACTATTCTTGTATATTATGTTACGAAGAAATGTTTGCGATGTCAAAACAGTCAAATTTAGTACGTTGCTTTTAAAGGTTGAAAAAAAAAACATAGGTCGTCTGCTAATTCTTAGTTGGAACGCGTTTGCGCGCATGACCGGAAGTGTGAAAGTTTGAGACATGGACAGGGATGAGAGTGTGATATTTGCTATAAGAAATAATCCAATGTTATATTGATGATGACCAAGTTATTGTACAGTGAGAACCCCCGAGGGACACTTAGAAGAGTAACAAGAGACGAGTGTACTTTCTAGTCAATTAAAATAGTAGAGATGTTACTATATATATATATATCATATTTGTATGTGTGTGTGGATGGCTGCCTGGTAGCATGTCATTACGACTTCTTGATGGTCCCAAGTTCACACCTACTGTTGTACCCTGCTCGCTGTCATCCCCCGTCGCCCTGTAGGAGGTTTAGATTATATTATCTTCAAATATATTCAAAAACAATTTTCTTGAAAAATATAAGATCTATGACTCTATGTATACCTGTGATTTAAAAAAAAAATCTCACATTTTTGGCTACACTTGGAAAACTCGTGGTCGACCGTTACATAGTTTTTATAATCTTTTATTTTCGTAAAATTAATTTTGGCTAGTCACTTTGTGAATGAAATATTTCCGAATACTGTCAATGGAAAGAAAAAAAACGTACGACATACGTCACTCGGCTTATGACACTATACTGAAACCATTTCTTTACTAACAAGAAAGGGGCAGATGATGTAAAGATCATCTGTTTGTGTGGCCAACGATTAACAAGGGCGTCATGTGGCCTTTACTTTTTTTTTCCCACTAATGTCAGAGCTAGGTAGACTCAGAGGCGCCCAAACATATCTCGATACTGTTATAAACCTGGTGGTGGCACAGACGGGGGTAGTGGTGTGTGTGTGTGTAGTCAGCCGACGCAAATCGCCCCAGGCCAGCGCTAGACGAGCGGTCAACTGTGACGAGTTACGACGGTCAGCCGAGACGAGTGTCAACATGACGATTCGGGAAGGATCGCCGTCAAGAACAGAGCTCAGGAGCGTCACGAGGGATGTAGTCATGTGACAAAGCTAGAAACGCCCAGCGACGTTCTGTCCGGTTCTAGAAGGCCAGCAGGGACCCTATATAAAGAGCGGAGGTGTTGCAGTCAAGAAGGTTCAGAAAAGGGGTTCACGACAGGGCTCAGAACACGGTCGACTACAGCACAGTTCAACGGTGTGGTTCTGTACGGAGCATTACGGCGGTTTAGTGCGGAGTACTGTCAAGTACAGTTGAGACGACTGACGTCTTGATCTTGGTCTGCGATGAGTCCGACACAACGAGCCTAGTGTGTGAAGTCAGTCCTGAACTGTTGAACCCAGTGCAAGCCCGGAACGAGACGAAGTGGCTCGGTCAGGAGTTAATACGGCGGTACGGTGTCATCGGAGAGATATTTGTACAGTGTACGTTTTACCATTGTACAGTATTGGCTCAGATTTATTCAACTATTAAAGTGTTACGTTACTTTGGAGCCCTGAGTTGTCAAGTTCTTTAAGTTGGTGGTGTATGGTGCAGTTCGCAGAGAGCCTTGATAGTGAGATTCGTAACAATATTAAAAATACCAGTCATCACTAGGACTCGAACCCTGGACCCCGATTCAGTAGCCAAGCGTTTTGCCGCTTAACCAACGCAGCTTTTTAATGAATCAAAAGGCCTAATTAAATAGTTGCTCTGTTATCCTTTTCACCTAATTAAAAGCCACCTTTCACGGCTCTCCGCAATTAAAGCGTGTTACACATTTGAGGCAAAAAGAAAATCCACTGCCAAAGACAGACGTAGACGATGGAAGGAGAGTTTGTCTTTGCTGAATGTGGCAAAAATATGTAAGTCGCAGCAAGGCTGAGTAGCCACTTGATATACTTTACAACTTATAGATCTGCAGACTCCAAGACAAGCTTTATTATCATTTTGTATGTAATCATTGTAAAACAACTCAGCGCTCTAAGGGTTAAAGAATAGCACTTGATTTTCGCATTAATTTCGCTTTATTACACTTACGAGGTTCTTATTTTTACTAAATTTATTTTTTTAATTGCGCCACTTTCTATATTGCCTCTGTACTAATATATTTGTGTGTGTGTGTTTCCAACGACATTGCTGTAAAAGTGTTATTTATATGTTTCAAACTACATGGCTTATCAGCACTTTGTACACCAAATAGCTTGCAATGTATGTGTATCCGTCATAGAATCTGCAATACGACAGACTGGGATCTGTTCTTGTTAACACTTTAAGCTTTTCAATTAGTGAAGGTATTTTTTTAAATTCTTAATAATAATAATAATAATAAAGTTTGTTTTTGAATCCAAAGATTAATGAGGAATGCAGTATTTCGCATGACTACGCAGCCCCAGCTGTGACTTACATATTTTGTAAGTACTTACTAATATTATATTTAGAGATTTTATATGTTAAGTACTATTAACCAATTTTAATTAATATTTTTTTGTTTTCATATTTAGTTGATTTTCATATTGTTTATGTACTCGGGACTATCATATAATTTATAGCCTTATTATTCCTAAAATTTGAATTATAATAAAGAATTTTTTTCACAGATGATTGAATCATTGTAAAATCTCTCCACTTTTGTCAAGGTATCCATTCATATATATATAAAAAAAAGTGAGAAATACAACTAGAGGGAAGAAATATTTTAAAAAGTTAAGTTCTCATGTTTCTTGCTGTTTTTATTTTTTAAACATTTTTTTTTTTCCTGTTTGCTCTGACAGACTTGGTATGATTTGGGAACAATTTCTTTGTAGGATTTAAATTTCATGTAAAATAAAAACATATGAAGGAAAAAAACAGCAATACAGATTTAAATCGAAAATTTGAAAATGTTAAGTAACGTGATAAAATTATTAACTTGATAAGAATTTCTTAAATGTATATAATTTCTGGAATGTGGTGGAGCTTGGGCCACCGCATGAGAGGGGGAACTCATGTCGGGGCTGGGAGGACCGTCCAACGTGACGAGCCGGGTGCGATTACATGATCACCTAGTCGCTGTGGGACTCCTGACAGAGGGGCTGGTGAAGAGCCAATTTGTTATCCCGGCCACGAGATAAAAACCTTTCCCGGGTCACATGGCTCATAAAAGGGATGTGCTCGACTCGAACCATAAAGGACATCTGATTCAGGTGCTCCCCCCCCCCCCCTCCACCTGTAGTAGGTTAAGTGCAATAAAACAAAATCGAGCTATCCCCTATGTATCTGTGCATACACAAAGAGGCGTTTCGCTGCAGGTGCTGCCTGTCTAAAGATGATGATTTGATTTTAGATGTTGAATGTAAAAGAAACTCTTGCCAAGATGAAGGAAATGTTTCAATGAATCAACTGAATGATATATACTTTAGGGTATTGTTTCGTTTTGTCGTGTGCCTATTTCACAAAGGAAAAATACGCCAGTTGTTAAAAGAATGCTTTGGGTTTCTTTTTTCAACTATTTTCAACTAATTCTATAGAAATGAAATACAAATTAGTTACTTCATAAGTGGTGCATATAGAGTCCGAGATTGGAATATCCAAAGACGTACAAAGCATAGTCATCAGGATTGGGAAATCAGAAAACAAGGGCAGCACCTGGCTACAAATACAATGGACATGGAAGTCGTCGCTCTAGGATTGATGTAAAGAAGAAAAACAAGGGCACCTGGCTACAAATACAATGGACAAGGGCAGCACCTGGCTACAAATACAATGGACATGGAAGTCGTCGCTCTAGGATTGATGTAAAGAAGAAAAAACAATGGAAGGATAAATTGCACAGATTGTTTCTATAAAATCAGAATTTTTGACATTCCGTGACCATATGAACCACGAGTCTTTATTTCTTCTTCTTCTTCGTTGTCATTTTTCATGTTGAAGTGTTCAGATCAGTAATTGTAGATCTGAGATGAACCGCGCGGTGGTTTCCAGATCAGGCAGTTCTCCATATAAATTTTTGTTCTATATACTGGAGGGCAGGGACGGACTGGGTGTCAAAATCGGCCCGGAAATTTCTATACCATCCGGCCCATAAATTGTATGGACACCCAATTATAGATCTACATGTCCTCAAAGTCATTATGTTTAGTTTGGTAATGTATCGATAACTGCACACATGCATGCAGTGAACTCTGCAAAAGAAATAAAGGCCTTATGTTGCTTTTTTAATAGCAAAGTGTGTAGGCCTTAAATGGATGAATCTCACTGTAGCACTGTCTACGGATGTAAGCTTTTACATTATTTCGGAAAATGTGTTTGATTAAATTAGAAGGCCCTATTACACTATAGAGTCTGTAAAAAGATTTTTTTTCTTATCTTAGAAAACACAGACTAAGATTACTGTGGCCCATTTGGGTACCGGCCCACCGGGCATTTGCCCGAATGCCCATATAGCCAGTCCGCCCCTGTAGGAGGGTTTTGGGGCCAGAGTCTTGCTCGGGCCTCTTAATATAGTATGCAGCTTTGAAAGAGCATGGTCAACATTCACTTGTGATGCTCCACAGGGGAAGGTTTCGCTAGTCCCGACTTTTAGCTTCCAGAACGTAAGTTGCCTCATTCTGTTGGGTACGGTTCTGACTCTAAAAATTATGCGTTGGTCATGTCGAGATAGCTTATAATAGGCGTCCTTTTTCTTGTAATTAGGATGTGAACTGGTCCAATTCTCATTTACTTAGAGCTTATAATAGGCGTCCTTTTTCTTGTAATGGGATGTGAGCTTACCCGATTCTCATTTACTTAAGTCTTTATTGAGTATAGAATTTCCATAAGATGATGGAAATGTTATGTGAATAAAACCCATAACTGAAAGTGTATCTACAATGTTGAAATGTTTATAAAAGTTTTAGAAAATCACGTAAAAGATATATTTTAAGAGTTAAAATGACTGCAGTACATTTGAAAGCACTCCTGTCATAGTGCACACTGATCAGTTTCATAAGTTATACGATTTTAAGGGAGAAAAATCTGGTGAGATTTACTTTGTTACTTTAGTTAAAATATCTAGAAAGGGGTTAGCTTGAATTTATGATATGTCGAGCTCAGGGATATAAATACTGCAGCTTCGGTGTTTGGAGTTATAAAGGAGTACAGGAAATTTTAAGAACCAACAGAAAAGCTGTTTAATACATGTGTATAACATTCACTTAATCTACATTGTCAACATTCCTTTCATAAAATGCTTCTTGCTTAAAATTTTTGGTACTATGGAAATAAATTTTCGTTTTAAAATTATAGCCTTTAGAGATGCAGCTTAAGATCTGTTGCCAGGTGTCTTTTATTTTACTTCTCTTTGCTTTATTTTTATTTATTTTTGCTGAAAGGATTATTGGGAGGCCCAAGATACATAAGAGTAGTCCTACCTTTAAACTATTGACAAACTGGGGGGTTAATTAAAAACTTTTTTTTTAAAACCAAAGCCTAACACCTTCCACAAAGGAACAAACAATACGTTCACAATGGGCTCATTATTTTTCAATGAAATAGTTCAAGAAATTAGGTAACTTCGCTAGCGTTGCTGGTGAAGGCCTACTTTATGCTCATGGTATAACCAAATATCTTAAATTTCACAATAAAATAAAAAATTATGTAACTTTTAGTAACTCTCACCACCATGCAGATTTTTATTCGTTTTGGAAAACTCAATTGTTTCGATCAAAATAATTCGCAGTGAAAGAGTTAATCCTACGTTAAAGTTTAAGAATAAAATGAGTCCGTTGTAAGTGCAAATTTGCTACCTATAGACCTTGCCAGTTAGTCCTACTGCCTAGTAGATCTAAATAGGCTTTGTAAAAAGAACCGATTACAATGCAAGTAAAAATAAATCATAATTAATGACAAAATGATGAAATGGATGAAATGGTTCAATCACTGCAGATGTTACATTTGGCGATTGTTGACAAATAGATAAAAAAAAACTACAACACTGCTTTATATCGCTCTCTAACCCAAACCAACTCACGTACACTCATGCAAACACATCTCTGTTTTTAATCCGTACATATGCAAGATACAGAGTTTTAAAAAATCTGGGCGTTGTCCCAGATAAAGCATCTGGCTATTGGATTATTGATGGACGCTTACTAAATACACTCAACTGGCAATCTGTCTAATCGAGTGTTTATTTTAGCCTGAGCATAAACACGATGGACTCAAGATACTTGGAGAAAGTGTACTAATAAATAAACATCAACACTTCGCAACAGAAGACAGCTCCCACCACACACTAACTGTTTTGTTCATCTTTCAATAAAGTCTCAAGGATTTTATTGATTAATTGTTAGAAAAATATATAGACTCTGCTATCGGCTAGCATTGGAAAGTAGAGGACAAAGACTTTAAACAAATAAAGATTTTAACTCATAGAAAGAGTATAATAGTCAGTGAATAGCGCTAAAAAAGCTTAACTCTAGAAATAGTAAAACAGTGAACAGCACTACAGACAAAGGTTTTAACGCGTAGAATTTGTCAGTAATAGTACTACAAAACAAAGGTTTTAACTCATGGAACTAGTCAGTAATAGCACTACAAAACAAAGGTTTTAACGCGTAGAACTAGACTGTAATAGCACTACAAAACAAAGGTTTTAACTCATGGAACTAGTCAGTAATAGCACTACAAAACAAAGGTTTTAACGCGTAGAACTAGACTGTAATAGTACTACAAAACAAAGTTTTTAACTCATGGAACTAGTCGGTAATAGCACTACAAAACAAAGGTTTTAACGCGTAGAACTAGTCAGTAAAAGCACTACAAAACAAAGGTTTTAACGCGTAGAACTAGACTGTAATAGCACTACAAAACAAAGGTTTTAACTCATGGAACTAGTCAGTAATAGCACTACAAAACAAAGGTTTTAACTCATGGAACTAGTCAGTAAAAGCACTACAAAACAAAGGTTTTAACGCGTAGAACTAGACTGTAATAGTACTACAAAACATAGGTTTTAATTCATGGAACTAGACAGTAATAGTAGGCCTACTGCTAAACAGGTTTTAACTCATAGAACTAGTCAGTAATAGTACTACAAAACAAAGGTTTTAACTCATAGAACTAGTCAGTAATAGAACTATAAAACAAAGGTTTCAACTCATAGAACTAGTACAATTAGGACTAAACAAAGACGTTGAGCTCATGTATAGAAGACTCGCCTCTTAGAAGACTTCGGACTCGCCTCTTAGAAGACTTCAAACACGCTTCTTAGAAGACTTCGGACACGCCTCTATCGAAAAAACTGGAGGGAATATCAGTAAAGACTCCAGAGGACTTGTAGCAGAGGTTAGGTTTCGGCTTCTAGTTGACCGGCACTTCATATAGAAAGGTCTGTCAATCTCGTTCTCAGACCAGTGCTGTTGACAGTCCCAGGATTTAATCTCTAAAGGAAATCTTTATGAATATCTACTACTTCCTGTCGGAAACAATTACATTTTTTTTTTTCCCAAAAACTCTTTTCTTTTACTTCTATTTGATTCTAGTGGAAGATTATTCATAGACATTAAAAGCTGTTTAAAAACCGATACATTTTCATAAATTTGTCAGAGATTTTCCTTTCTTAACCATGCGGCCGCGGTATGCGTCTACAACAGAGACGTGATAACAAGTGTGAACAATATCAAAACAATGTTATGGGATCAAGAAACTCACTATTTTGTCTTGTGTGTTTTCCGCAATGGATAAATTTTTAAAAAAGAAAATGAAGACTTCATTGGGATTTAAACTCTTTCCCCTCCTCAGGTAGACTTGAGAATATATCCATCCATTCCAGTGGCACTGCATCCATCAGTATCTGTAGTCTTCCACTCCTATCGACCCATTTACATTTTTTATGACGACCTTCACCAGTAAATTCTGCTTATTAATTATACTTAATACCGTAAGCACTCATTCTCTGTCACTAAAGAAGTAGATGGGCTAGTAATAATGTTACATGATATTTTGAACAAAATCTAGCTGCAAAACACGTCTTATCACTCCGGAAATCAAAAGTTGTCTATCCTACCTAATAGAACTGACGACAATGCCGCTTATATTATATATCATTCACACTGCATAACTAACAACTTTTTCTAGCGTTACCATAGAATCTTTTTTTAGAAACACACACACGCACTCCATGAGAGTAATACAGTAAGGCGGCTCCTCATTCATATAATATAACTTTTTATTGAAGAGTTTCCGATATCAAGTTTCATGTATAACTTTATTTTATTTTAATGAAGCATTATCGTTTTCTATGTATTCCTCAACGTGGCTTTTTTGTTTAAATTTAGTTTTAGATCTTATTGGGAAACACGGATACAGGTACATAGTTTGAATTAATCTAGCATCTTTTTTTTTTATGCTATTGTGCAATATTTAATTTTTCTGTGCAATAACCATGTTCTGCTAGAGGCTGGTTTGGACAGTACAAACGCATTATTTACTGCGCTAGGTTGGACACCTATCTTGCATAGGGGATTACTCGCATACCAGAGGGGATCTTTTTTGGCGAGATTAAAAGCAGGACGGGGTTAAAGAGGTGTCTCCGGAAGTGACGTAAAGATGAATTCAGGCTAATTTTTGCATGGAGGAAAGCAGCTGGCCTTTGAAAAAGACAATGGACCTCATTCACCAATCCTTAAAAAAAAAAAACACTTAGCCACCTGATCTCTTCTATTCAAATTCTAATTTTTAATACACAATGGCTATCACGTGACAGTTTTTTTCTTTGTTTTATCAATATAATCACGTGACTAAATGTTGTTTGTTTACGATTAGTGAATGAGGTCCATTGGAGAGCTCTCACGAAGGTCGCGGGAAACATATTGGAGGCCCATAGAAGAACTCTTGTCGAAGACATGCGCAGACGATAGGAAAGCTTAAAGAAAAATTCGGAAGTCTACAGCTTTGTCTGCAATAGATGTGGCAAAAGTAGCAGGTCCGAAATCGATTTGCGTGGTCCCGTGAAATAGTCAGCCGATCCTTAATTTTTAAAACCAAAGATAATACTTTATATGCCTACCTAAAGATCTTATTAAGGATGCTCATTATAAAAATAATTTTTTTTTTGAAGTTTCAAATTTCAATAGTGTGTCTTGTGCTATATTCTTAAGTAACGGCATCAGATAAGAGTGTACAAAGGGACAGACCACACAACCATTATCACACAATTGTATTTCGTGACTAACTTTTTTTTATTACAAAAAAATTTTTTTTTTAATTCAACAGTAAGTTTTATTTACACATTTTTCTACCTGCACCCCTAAACTATTAACATTAATTAACTCTTTCCCTCCGTAAGTATTTGCCACATTCTGGTGGAATCAACGCTGGTATCGTCAGTTAGGAGAGGAAGAGTTAAATGTGCAAACTTTTTTTTTTTGCGTTCTGTTAATTAGGAACTCTGTCTTTTGTAATTATTTTTAAACAGTTGAAAAAAAAATATTTTAAAAAGGTTACTAATTGTGAGTGGATTAAAAGGTTTTCTTGTTTGACACTCAGTCCGAATTCAACAAAGAGTTTATATATATATATATATATATAAACAGAGATCAGACATTTATATGGATGGCTGCCTGGTTGTGCAACATGCGCGCTGGACTGTCGTTCGGACTTCTCATACCCTACCCGTTGCCACCCCCCGTCGTCCTGCAGGAGGTTTGGACTAGGAAGTAAATTATCTTCAACTCTGAAAGAACATCTGAAACATGTAAAACATTTTTACAACCAGAATAACTCTCTCTCTAAAATCAAAATGGTCTTCTTGAAAATGTTAAGAAAGCCCATTTGGAAAGAAATAAGGTAAATTACGTTTTCAATAAGATAGAAGGTAGATATTTCTTTTTCTTATAAAATATGTATTCAGTATTAATAAGTAATAAGCTAGAAAAGTTTTATAATAAGATAGAAGGTATATTTTTTTTTTACTCTCATAAAATAAGTATTCAACTAAAGCGCACTATTATGGACATAACATTTTACTAAATTAAATTTCAAGTATGTAAATTTAACCACTGCCTAGTACTGGTGTAATATTGTATTTGTTTCGTGTCATACCATTGTCATTACAAATGAATACGTACGTGTTTTCAATGTATTAACTCCGTGGCTGTTCACATCCACACACACACGCGACTGGTCCAACAAATCTGACGTCAAGACTACAACAGATGGGCAGGTCTGAGCCATCAATACAAAGTCTGATGTGTGAGAACACACAAAAAATAACAACAGTTAAAGGAAACGGGTCTCGCTATAGATCGTACAGACTCTGTCTCCTTCTCATGACACACTTGAATATGCATGTATTGAGTAGATTTGTGAGTCCCTGGTTCAATAGAAAGTTGCGTCCCTGTAAGTCAATTTAGTATCGATACATGATAATCAAAACTTGAGTCACACGACATACCTATGGCTGGTAAAAATAGATCAATTAATAAAACTTTCAGTTCTATGTTGGTAAGAGCAATGCAAGTGATAGGTCACCAATTAACATCTTCTACTGGTGAGAAGTCTGGGTTTATTCACTCTTACAATATTCGGAAGAAGACAATTGAATATGCATACATTACATATATTAAATACACAGTATCAGTGGTGTAACTAGGGTCATAGGAGAGGGTGTTCAAATCTGAAAATTATACCGGGTCCCATCTTAAGGGGTCCCCAAATGAGTGTTCCATTTTTTTTTTACTTTAAATATTTATCCAATGCCCTATCACCTTGCTTTTCATGTTGTTATGGAAATTAGAGACCATGGTGCATGTATTCCACACATTAGACTTATATATTTATTCAGTACATTATCTCATGTCATGATGTAAAATGTCAAAATGCGGGAACCCTAAAGAGGCTAAGCCCCCCCCCCCCCCCCCGCGAGCCCAAAAATCCCTTGCGACGTCACTTACAATAAACTGTTAAATGTAAATCCTTTGGTTCTATAGAAGGTGAGTCCATGTGAGTCAGTTTATCATCGATGGATGATAATGATGATAGTCCCACATGATAGTGGGAAGTGTGGTCGAGAGGCTAAGTACGCTTGATCTTGACTTGGCTACCTATAAGCACGAAAGCAGCGCTATATAAGAGATATAATTAATTTATTTTAATTGTATAATTAAAACTTAAGTCACACGACATTAGGATTAGGTTCGAAAAAAAAAGGAATATTGTAACATTAAATGAAACCTTCTTTTGTTAAAAAATACCGTTCTTTTCTCCTAGAGCATGGGATGGGTTTCATGAGCGCGCCAGGAAATCCAGTGACTTGGCAGAATTTATAATAAGGCTTGTCTTCGAATCCGAAGATCAGCGAGGAATGCAGTATTTCCGGTGGCTGCGTAGTCCCAGCTGTGACCTGCATATTTTGCCACACCCAGAATTTACGTCATGACTAAATGCATGACGCGTAGGACGTAGGCTAATCATTGCGAAAGGCCCAGTCTATGTAGGAATAATTATAATAAGTGAAAATTAAGAGTTTGTACTAGAAAACGAATTCGTCTTTGCATTTTATTTATTCTTTACTACGTACACGAAACACGATTTAATGATTTAATATATCGCTTTTGATCTTTGTTTTTAAATTAAAATAGATTTATATATATATATATAGATCTAGATCTATGTCTATGATCTATAGGGACCCCTCAACTCAAGAAAACATTAAAAAACTGGAACAGACACAAAATAGAGCAGTGAAATTCACATATATATTCACAAATATTCACATTTGACTAGAGTAACACCTTTAGTAAAATCACTAAATTTAGAAAGCCTTCAAAACAGAAGACTCAAAAGTAAAGTGGCAGTTATACATAAAACACTGAACCATAATCTTCAAATACAAAAACAAAATTTAATAAAATACTCAGAATTACACAAAGATAAAGGCACATTTCTCATCCCATAGGCTATGCTCGTTGTTTTACTTTGCAACCTGAAAACTTTATTCCGCTCAGCAGGACCTTCTTGTTATTATATTGCTAGGAAGGCTACAAACCTTCGCAAGCCTGCATCAACATAACAAGGCAAGCCCTAACCTTGGAAGCCCCAAGGAAAGAAGAATACATAGCACCTCGTTTATGGAATCTGATGCCAAGCAGATAGACAAGATGTTAGGGAGATTTGCTCATAACCGAGATGCCCCAAAAGGGGCCACAGGTACAGACTTACCACCACACCAGATTTGAGAAATCCGTCTTACCAATATCGTACCTATATTAAAAAAAATAGAGTCTTTAAGTAGACACTGTCATCAAATTTAATTTTATTATTTTTTTATTTTTAAAAATTATTTTAGCGGCTCCGAAAGGGGGAAAGACGCTATTAGTTTTGTGTGAACTGTCTGTCCGTCCGTCCCGTTTAGATCTCGTAAACTAGAAAAGATAGTGAAAATCCGAAATAATAATATTTTAGAACACTCAAAGTTCTGATGCAACGGCTACTTTTTTGTTTTCTAAAAGGGAAAAATCTCATTTTTAAAATCAACTATGCAAGAAGTTTTTTCATAAAAATACACTTTTTTTTACAACTATTCACTATTAATAGTAACTTAAAAAATGTTTACATCTATATAGTCTACTCGTTATTCATATAAGTGAAACATTATTCAAAACAATTACTAAGTACTTTTTCATAATAATCGCCTGCACTGGACAGTCCGACACTGACAGTAAAGGGATTATTGATTGACCCTCTACAAAACAATTACATCATCATTCCTAGTTCCATATGCTAGGATAAATTTTTACAAATACTCCCTTCTATTAGAGCATGGAATGGGTTGCCTGAGCTAGCCAGTAAAACCAGTGACTTGGCAGAATTTAAGTCATTGGTTAACATGCATGACTGAATGCATGACGCGTAGGACGTAATCATCTTCTTTTTTTGAAGTAACGTCTGGATTATATAAGATAAGAAGATAAAATAAGATAGGCATATATATGTAGGACTATATGCCAATGATTCTTATCGTAAAAGATATTAATGGAACTTCCGGTTTCGGTTAAAATTCGCCTTATTATTACATTTTTATTTAATGAAAGCTGACAATATCTTTTTATATCGCGCGAAGAATTGGTGTTTTCAATATTGAATGACACCCCCAACACGATAATTTTGTTTATTTTTTATGGAGATTTTCCTGAGTTTTCTGGAGATTTAGAATTAGCGCAGGGCCTATAAAAGTGCTGGGCCAAAAGCGACCTCATATTTTGCAGTGGCCTAAGGCCGGTCCTGCATTCATATTGTGTACATCTTGTAGTTTGGTTTCAGTTAAATAACAAAACTGTTTTACCAAAATGAATGCTACACTCCTAATAAAACATGCATGATATTCACTTTAATACTTGATTAGATCCAGACAAAATATTCTTTTTAAATGGCTTATACCAAGAACGCACTACTATTTTTACAAAGCTTATAGGCCTATTAATCAACTCATTCTGTCTGGTTAAAAAGTGTGTACACGTTATTTCTCTCACACCAATTCTCGGAACAAGTTGAAACTGCGCACAAAGGAACCAATTAGACAATTAATTAGTTGTAATTCATTATTTTGTTTAATAGCAACAAGGGAAACTAATACGTCAGTATTCACATAATTGGCTGGCTAAATGTGTTAGGTTTAGTCCACAAAAATAATTTTTTTACGCTATTTCTGTCTCACGCATTCTCCGATCAAGTTGAAACTGTAAACAATTATGTATTGTACTTAACGAAACATGAATCAATAAACAAAATACTCAATTATTGGTAATTAATTATTTTGTTTGATATCGAATAAGAGATTGAGATTGGCCAATATGAACAGCATGTATGCTCTCCGACACAAAGAAGATTACACTGGCTCGGACATGTCAACCGCATGCCAGATGGTGGAATCCCGAAAGATATCTTATATGCTGAGCTTGTGGAAGGAGTAAGACACAAGGGCCGCCCAAGACTAACATATAGAGATATCTGCAAGCGAGACATGAGAGCCACAGGCATCAGCGAAAGTATGTGGGAAAACATAGCCAAAGACCGGAGTGCATGGAGACAGACTGTGCGTGCTGGGACAACCCTTGTTGAGAACAAAAGAAATGAAGCGGCCTTAATCAAGAGGGGAAAAAAAAACTGCCCTGTCTGCTAGCCCTGAATCAGAGGCATACACGATCTAGAATTGGCTTGATTAACCACACCAGATTCTGCCCCGTCTCAAGACTAAACCAAAACCAGTGACTCATTTGGGCGCATCCATTGCCTTTCGAGACAAAAGGAGCCATATATATATATCGAATAAGGAAAATTAGGCCTACTTGTACGTTATTGGTATAAATAGTTTTAGGGACGGAGTTCTTCCCCTTTAGATAAGCTTTTTTTTTTTTTAAAAAAAGTATTTTTTATATTTTGCATGTTTCAATTTAAATTTCAGAATCTTTTTTTTTCCATATTGGACTGTTCCTTATTTCCTCGTGTGAACATATCACCAAAAAGTTGTACATATAAAATGGCAGAAACTCTATATTTAGAAAACCTGACAGTTTATCGGCCCGCATACTTCCACACCGTCTGCTTATATGTCTCAGTGGAAAAGTGGCCAGATAAATTCAAGTGAGTAACAAAACACGTAGAAATAGTCCACAATATAATGTTTATAAGAAAGTATACCAGCCAAATCTAGTCAACAGTATATTCGTTACAGCTGGATAGAATATTTCATAGCAACAATGTATTTATAATAAAACAAATGCTGGCGATAGAACGATACGTTTGTAGCTATGAATAGCTGAACAATGACTCAACAACAATAGATTGTTTATAAAGTGTAGCACAGAGTAATTAATGTCTGGGCTAACTTATTTATCTCGGCCTCTGATCGATTTCATGTCAAGATTTGTACCGTAGAGAGTTTCAACTTGAGGTTCAAAACTAAAGTATGACTCAACGTCTTTGCCTTGTCAATATATGACCGGTGGGTTAGAGTCTGAGTCTGTAAATCTGCTAGCCGGATTCTCATCTTATCTTATAAAATACAGACGTTACTTAAAAAAAAAGATAACATCCAACACGTGTTCCGAAATCAAACTAGTCATGCATGTTAACCAATGGCAGACGTTACTTTAAAAAAGACGATGATTACGTCCTATTCGTCATGCATCTAATCATGCATGTTAACCAATGACTTAAATTCTGCTAAGTCATTGGTTTTCCTAGCTGGCTCATGCAACCCATTCCATGCTCTAATAGCACTAGGGAAGAAGGAGCCTTTGCACAAATTTATCCTAGCATATGGAACTAGGAATGTGAACCTGACCTAACTGATGTCATAATGAGTATCTAATTGATGTAATTGTTTTGTAAAGGGCCAATCTCGTATTTAAAGCCTCAAGAAAAGAAAAACATTTCCGTAAAAAAAAAACAGGACAATAATTCCTATTTTGTTAATGATCCACTGTCCAGTGGAGGCGATTATATAAAAAAAGAACTTAGTAATTGTTGTTTTAAATAATGTTCCACTTATATACATACTAAATAGATTTATTCTCTTTAAAAAAGATGTAAACATTTTTTTTTTGTGTAACTGTAGTAGTTAGTAGGACAGAACTTTCTGAGCTTAGCAATACAATAGTTAATAAAATTTTTGAACAACAAAGCGAAAATCGTTTGCATAAATGTGTTGGGTTCTGTTGTCACTGATTAATAATAAATTACTGTAGACGTTACTATTTAATAATGATAATAACGAGACTGTCTTTATCAAGGTAGACATATAGAACTCACTTTTTATTTCCGTCCGATCCTTTGCTTCCGTACAAGACATAAACAAAAAACAATGACGTAATATCTTCTAATATTAGCACATCCTTCCTTTTTAAGTTCTTAAGACTTATATTTACAAGGAATTTTGACAACTCGACCACTTCTGGTTGTCTTGACCGGCACAACAAGCTCTCTAGATGTTGGTTTATAATTGTCTGTTTCGTTTGTTCTAACAGTTTGCTGTTCATTGTCTTCGTCGGTGTCATAATATCCAGAGATGTCCTCTTCGTAGCTGTTGTTTAAAAACTGTTGATTTCGTCTGTATGTTTTTCCATCATTTGTCTTTATGATGTAAGATCTGGGTGATGGATGTTTCTTAATGACGACTGCTTTCTGCCATGTTTGTCCTAGACGAACTCTCACCTTCTCCCCGACAGAGTAGTCTTTAGGTAACCTTGCCATCGTATTTCACTTTGCTTTTCATCTGTCGTTCGTTGAGTAATGTCTCTGCATTTTCAACTACCGATTGTTTCAATAGTTTGGAATCAGTTGGAATGATGTCCCTGAGTCTTCTACTCATCAGCAGTTGTGATGGCGAATAAAGCAGTCCGCTTATCGGAGTATTTCTATACTCGAGCATAGCGAGATATGGATCTTTCCCACTTTTGTATGCTTTGTTGAATATCTGCTTTACGATACCAACATACACCTCACTTTGTCCATTTGATTGAGGGTACCTGGGACTTGATGTTGTTATCTTGAAACCCCATTCAGAAGCAAACTCTCTATATTGATAGCTATTGAATGGCATATTGTCGCTCACTATTTCTTCTGGTATGCCATGTCTAGCAAAAATACCTTTCAGTGCCCTGATAACACATTCAGCTGTTTTGTTCTCCAATCGTTTTATCTCAGGGTATTTAGAAAAATTGTCCACAACTAGCAAGTAGTCATTGTTTTGCCATTCAAACAAATCTGTCGCAACCTTTTCCCATGGTCTGTCTAGTACAGCATGAGGGAGCAATTTTGCCTTCATAATATTTCTTTTGAACGTTGCACATGTTGAGCATTTCATTATTGTCGAAAAAATATCTTTGGACAATCCTGGCCAAGACACACTCTGTTTTGCCTTCGATCTGGTTTTCTCAAGACCAAAAATGACCTGTGTGCAACTTGTCGAGAATTTCATTTCTCATACTTGAAGGAATTATAATTCTGTTCTCATAAAACAATATTCCATTCTCTTCATGAATACTGTCTTTAAATGACCAATACACTTTCACTGTTTCATGAACTTGAGTTTTTATCTTTGGCCAACCTTCTCTGACTTAATTGATTACAAGTTGTAATTTAGCATCAGATTCAGTTTTCCTTCTAATTTCAATAATCTTCTGATCACTTTCCGGAAACTGTGCTGTTGAGCTATGAATTCTCATAACCATGTCATCATTTGAATTTGATTGTTCTTCGTCATTGATGTACGCACGCGATAACGTATCAGCTATTTGCATTTTTGAACCTGGAGTGTAAGTTACTGTTAATTGATATCTCAACAGTCTTAACATCATCAACTGAAGTCTTGGTGAAATCTTGTGTAAAGGTTTCGTCACAATAGTTTGCAAAGGTTTGTGATCTGATTGTACAGTCACTTCTTCCAAAAATATAATGGTGAAAATGTACAGCTGCAAACACTATAGCTAACATTTCCTTTTCTATTTGTGCATATCTGCACTCTGTTTCTGTCAATGATCTTGACGTATACGCAACTGGTTTGTCTTCTTGCATTAAACATGCTCCCAACCCTTTAGAGGAAGCGTCACACTGAATAGTAACTGGTTTTTCAAGGTTAAACAATTGCAGAACTGGAGCTTCACTAAGTGTTTTCTTTATTAGTTGGAAAGCATTTTCTTGCTCTGCATTCCATTGCCATAATACATCTTTCTTTAGCAATTCACACAATGGACTGGTAATTGTTGACATGTTTGGAATGAAACTTGACAGAAAGTTCAACATCCCTAGCAGTCTTTGAATTCCTGTTCGATCTGTTGGTGCTGGCATCTCCATTATTGCTTTAATGTTAGCTGGATCTGAACGAATACCATCTGCTTCAATTTGTCTTCCGAGATAATTAACACCAGAAAGTTTATATTGTATCTTGTTCTTGTTGAACTTTACATTGTCCATGTGCTGTTGTCACAGATTAATAATAAATTACTGTAGACGTTACTAATTAATAATGATAATAACGAGACTGTCTTTATCAAGGTAGACATATAGAACTCAATTTTTATTTCCGTCCGATCCTTTGCTTTCGTACAAGACATAAACAACAAACAATGACGTAATATCTTCTAATATTAGTACATGTTGAAAATATGGAAAGTAGTCTTTTCCCTTACTAAAAAGCCTCCCTTGTTTGTTACTATTAATAGTGAATAGTTGCAAAAAAAGGTGTATTTTTATGAAAAAACTTCTAGCATAGTTGATTTTAAAAATAAGATTTTTCGCTTTTAGAAAAGAAAAAAGTAGCCGTTGCATCAGAACTTTGAATGTTTTAAAATATTATGATTTCGGATTTTCACTATCTTTTCTAGTTTACGAGATCTAAACGGGACGGACGGACAGACAGTTTACACAAAACTGATAGCGTCTTTTCCTCTTTCGGGGCCGCTAAAATAAAGTTGTTTAACTTTGATGACAGTGTCTACTTGAAGACCATATTTTTTTTTGATTTAGGCACGATATTGTTTAGACGGATTTCTCAAATCTGGTGTAGTGGTAAGTCTGTACCTGTGGCACCTTCTGGGGCAACTCGGTTATGAGCAAATCTCCCCAACATCTTGCCCATCTGCTTGGCATCAGCTTCCTTAAAAGCGGTGCTATGAATTCTTTTTTCCTTGGGGCTTCCAGGTTAGGGCTTGTCTTGTTATGTTGGATGCATAGCTTTTTTTTTTTTATATAGCGCTACTTTCATGCTTATAGCATGCTCAGAGCGCTTTGGTCCAATCTAATTTGTAGAAAAGTGGGGGGGGGGGGGGAGGGGTATCTAGGAGTTGGTTTTCCGTGCTGCCTTTAGGCGCTCAGTAAACACAACTTTGCCCGAGTTCAAGCGCACTTAGCCTCTCGACCACACTTCCCACTTGCGAAGGTTTGTAGCCTTCCTTTCAATATAATAATAAGAAATTCCAGCTGAGCAAAATAAAGTTTTCAGGTACCGAAGTAAAACAAGGAGCAGCTTGATATGAAATAATGGGGTACATTTAAAAAATAAAGTAAAGTTCCACTATCAGACTTTGCCATCCATAGGGCAGATGATGTAAAGGGTATCTGTTTCTATGGCCCAAGGTTAACGAGGGTGTTATGAGGCCAGCACAACGACCAATCGCCTTTACTTTTCCCCAACTAATGTCAGAGCTGGGTGGACTCAGAGGCGCTAAAAAAAACAGAAATTAAACATCCCAGTCTTCACCAGGATTCGAACCCGGGACCTTCGGTCCTGAAGCCAAGCACTTTATCACTCAGCCATCGCTCCTCCTCACACTTCATACAAACTCGACCAGAAGTCATTTAATGGTGGATCTTTGTTTCAAATTAGAGTCAGAATCTAGATCAGTTCAAATTTCAGTGATATTGTTATGAAAGAAAACTTTGATGCCGAGAAGATCTTATAAAATAAATTTATTTCCATTTCTGCACTACTTAGACCTACTCGTAAATTACTTCAATGGTTCTTGGAACTCCCTAAAGGAGCTATTATAGGATACCTGGTGATCATCCCCACATCCGGTTTCTCTCTGATCCAGAAGTGAAGCAGTCAAGAACGTTAAACGACATACCAGACGCTAAAGTGTGGTAAAGCGATGGGCTTCTGAAACATGAGGTCTCGAGTTCAGATCCTGGTGAGGAGTGGGAATTTTTGGGTATGCTCCTGGGACCACCTAACACTAATGGGTACCTTACAAACATTTGGGAATTGAAAGCGATTGGTCATTCTACCAGTCACATGACACCCTTATCAACTGTAGACCACAGAAACAGATAAACTTTACATCATCTCCCCTAATAGATCCAAGGTTTGAAAGGGGTACCAAATAGCTGACATTTTTATCCACAAAGTTGATTGTTAAAAATACCTTTAAAACTGTGTCAACTCTTGAAAAAGGGGCACTATAGATTTGATAACGGATTCTCCATTAACCATTTCAGAATAAATTTGGGAGTGTGGTTTAAACTAGATTGTGATGTTGTGTACATATTATGGCTTCAAGTGTAATAACTATGGATATATATTCCCTTTTTAGATTGAAAGGGTTGGTCAAAATTAGAAATGTTCAGGTGCATGCTTCTTAAAAGTTATTTAAGACGTGAATAGATAAATACAGAAAGTTGTTTTTACAATAACAAGTTTCTGAAGCCAAATAGGAATAGATTTACTAAAGAGATTTTAAATTTACTAACAAACATAATATAAAAAAAATCTTTCTGAACAAAAAAAAAGGTTATCTAAAGGGGAAGAAATCCTCCTTTAAAACTGTATTTATCAGTAATGTACAAGTTATTTTCCTTATTCAACATTAAACAAAATAATTAATAACCAATAATTAATTGACTATTTGTAGTTTTGTTTATTGATTCATGTTTTGTTAGGTACAATAAATAATTGTATCAATCTGACGGGAGAATGCGTAAGGGAGAAATAGCATTAACAATTATTTAAGGAGACTAAACCCAACAAATTTAGCCATATCTGTTAATACTGAAGTATTAGATTCCCTTGTTGCTATTAAACAAAAAAAAAATGAATTACCAATAATTATTCTCTAATTATTTATTTTTTTATTCATGTCTTGTCTAGGCCAATGAATAATTGTGCGAAGTTTCAACTTGATCTGAGAATAAGTATGAGAGAAATAACGTTTACACACTTTGTACCAGACAAACAAAAGTGCTGCACCAACCTCCTACAAATAAATTTGTCAGAGAACCAAACATTCTCATAGATGGCCAGAAATTAGCAAACGTCATAAGCTCAAGCATTCAAGAGCTCTTTCTAGGAATGCAATATCAACATTCATGGCTGGGAAGCACTAGCTCTCGATCGCTCCTCATGGCATGAAGCTGTGAGTCTCGGTGTCTCAAGAATTGAAGCAAGAAGAGTGGCCAGGGCAAAAGAGCGCCGAACCAAAAAAAAGCTGAGAGAAGAAGCAGACCTATCTGCACTGACCTAGCCCACCCGCGGCCGGCATTTTAAAGCAAGGATTGGACTTTACAGTCATCTTGGAGTCCAAAGGAAATGAGAAATGTGCTCATCTTCGACCACGAAGGAGGAGCTATATACTAGACAGACTGAGTTGATACAAGCTTGGAAAAGAAATGGTTAAGATTATTGTTTGAAAAAAGGTAAATGTTCATATATTAGTTCCAGCGTAACAACTAATAGTAATAAAAACAGAGCTTCGTTCACCAAAATTTGTGCTTAACTTTTATTACTTTCAAAACACTCACTTTTAAATACAAAATGGCCTAAGATTCAACATTGCAAGAAGTGGATTTTTGTGTACAAAACAGACAGCTATATCACAATTAACTTACAAAAACTTATTTCCTAATCTGTTTGGTAAATTTCTTAAGAGAAATATTTCAGCAACACTTGGATTGAGTTTAGAAAAGACCAAAAGGAAAAAAAAAGTTTTAAATCTCATTACAATTAATTATCTGGAGAACATTATTAGGTCAAAGAATGAACAAATGTAATAGCCCTACTGTTTTATAATGAATGATATAGTTTGAACACTGTGGTTCAGTGGTCTTGAATGTCCCGGGTTCAAACACTACCCACAGCCATCAATTGTCATCCTGCGGAAGTTTGGGCTTGGATGAAATTATCTTCAGAAACTGAAGGAACATCCAAACTATAAATAACAAGAATGATATAAGTATAATTTTAATTTGAACATATGGTATGAATGATTAAGTTGGATTTCAAGACTATGTAGGAAATTGATGATGTAGGTATGAATTGTATTATTATTAGAAAAGGGAAAAGAAATGTATTTTTATAATTAAAATATAAAAATAATTTTTTTTTTTTTTTATAAATATAACATCCATGTTTAATAAAAATGATAAATAGTTTATTGCAGTTAAAATAAGAATACATTTTGGGAGTTCAAAGATAAAAAATAATTACCATACCTTTAGTTTATTGTAAATATTTACAAACTTTTGCAATATTTTGCAACCCAACAATAATAAAGTCTTAGAGCATTCAAAATACTTTTAAAAAAAAACTAACAAAACATTTTAAATACTAGCAAAATACAATAGACATTTAAAATACTAAAAGAAAACAAAACAACAATAAAAAAAAACAAAAAACATTCCATATCCTAACAGAATACAGAAAACATTTAAATAATAACAAAAAATATTCCATATACTAACAAAAAACATTCCATATACTAACAAAAAAAAGGAAGACATTCAAAGTACTAACAAAAAACATTCCATATACTAACAAAAAAAAGGAAGACATTCAAAGTACTAACAAAAAACATTCCATATACTAACAAAAAAAAGAAAACATTCAAAGTACTAACAAAAAACATTCCATATACTAACAAAAAACAGAAAACATTCAAAGGACTATCAAAAAACATTCCATATACTAACAAAAAACAGAAAACATTCAAAGGACTATCAAAAAACATTCCATATACTAACAAAAAACATTCAAAGTACTAACAAAAAACATTCCATATACTAACAAAAAACAGAAAACAATCAAAGGACTATCAAAAGAACATTCCAAATACAAACATAATACAGAAAACATTTGAACTACTAACTGAAAACAAAAGACATTCCAGTGCCTACTCCAACAACAATGCTGAGATTGCTCAACCATTCAATCTATTACAGTAACTCATTCATCGTTGGTGCAAAGGTAAACTTAAACACTGGCGCTGTCCCATTTCCTGTGGAGATAAATTGCACCATGATGCTGGAAGAAAATTGTCTTGGACTCACATTGACTACCTGGAAAAGAAAAAAAAAAAATCAAGGTCTTTCTCTAATGAATTGTCACTACTAAAATCATGAATATAAATGAGCTATGTCTAAAACATCAATGACATTATTGACAAAACTAATAACTAGCACTCTGATGAATGAATATCTTGACTAACAACAAATACACATTTTAAGGTATGTTTTAAAGTGCAGTATAACAGATATGTATGATGTTCTGAGATATGTCTGATGTTCTAAGATATGTCTGATGTTCTAAGATATGTCTGATGTACTGAGATATGTCTGATGTTCTGAGATATGTTTGATGTACTGAGATATGTTTGATGTACTAAGATATGTTTGATGTTCTGAGATATTTCTGATATTCTGAGCTATGTCTAATGTAAGAAAGGTCTGATTTAATGAGAAAGATCTTATTTACTGAGATAGGTGGATGCCCTGAAATATGTCTGATTTACTGAGATATGACAATACACAGTACAACTAATGTAATCATTGCAGATTTCTAAATTAAACAAGTATAAAAACAGAATAACTACAGGAACTCAATCGCCACCTTAGGCTGTAAAATGACTACAGCTCATCCCATGGTAGAAGAATTAAGTGTCTGGGGATTGGCTACGGTTGAAACACTGTTTCCCACACAGCAGCTCCCCCACTCTAGAAAGCAGTAAAACACAATGCAACACCTTTCCCATACAGCTTGGGTTGAGAGCAGCAATACAGTAGAAGTTAAGATTCAATGTTTTCCCTCTAGGTAAAGTAGCCCAATAAAGGTTAAGTAGCCATTCTCCTCTGGCCCAAATAACTACTTACGTTGCAATAAGTACTGATCAATGGATCTGTGTCTGAAGTCCCCTGGTAGACCGCCACATAGCTAGTATCACAGTCTAAGCCTGCAGACACTTCATCAAACTTGAAGTAGGAAGTGCTGTGAGGTGAAATGTACCAGGAGCAGGTTTGATTCTGAAGATATCTGTTGGGGAACTCTGGACTTGTGAAGACACCGTAACTCAGACCTGTCAAGTTACCACCACAGCCTGAACCTAAAGGAAACACAAATGTAAAGAAGTTTAAAATTTAAAATAAAATACACATCTGCTGCTGTGCTGATTCTCCAAATATGTCAAAGGTACTGAGTACAATTTATAATATTACTACCTATCATTTGATGTAACCTCTAAAGAGAAGCATTTATAAAACTTTTACTGGTGTTGGGAAGAATCATCTTAGTGGTTTTGAGTCAATATTATGGCCTACAATTTTAGAGTTCCTTATTAGAAAAACTACCTCTCTTACTTAAAGTATTCTAATTTGGTAATAATGGCATTTTATTTCATATTGAAACATGTATTGATTACTACAATGAAAATACAACTTTTTAGCCCATTGAGAAATTAATTGACTGGCGTTGCCCCCTCTCTTTGTCAGGACTTTGGGCACCCTCTTAAGAGGCTGCCATGCCCCCTCCCTTCCCAGTTTAAGAAATACTGCTTTAAATCCATAATTGTTTGACCCCCCCCCCCCCAAACACTAGTATGGCCTCCTTCAGTTGCAAAGCGACTATGGATCATCTCACCCTGGGCATCCTTAAAAATTATTTAATTATACACATCATAGTTAATAAAAATGTATCTCGTAGAGTTTGTGAAAGGTAATAAAGGTTGGTGCACTGCCATAAATCTGGAGCTGTATTTATATATTATAAGCAAGCTACAACCGTCACTTCTTAATCTTGACAGTGTTTGTTGCCAAACATAAGATATAATGTATTCTCTACAACAATGAAAAAAAAAAGGAATATATAATGGCTACTGGTTTTATCCTTCCTGCAAAGCCTTTCTTAGGTGGATAGCCAGCCAAGGCTAACGAGCCTCTCCTGTCTAAAGCTTACTGGTTTAGATGCCAGTTACTCACTTTCGCCCCTACTCCTGACAGTGATTACAGTTCTGCAGAACCCAATATACAAGTTACACCTAAAGACTTTTTTAACTTGTACAAAATTGGATAAATAGGAGACAGAAACATAAATACTTTGATATTTTGAGTTTTTAATTCTTTCTCTCCTAATTAATGATACCCTCGTTGACTGGACCCCATTAAATTAAATTTTTTTTTAATTTTTGGTTTTAGAAAGTATCTGTGGCATTTTACGTCTCGAGAGACAATCTTTTCCCTTTGCAACTTCTTGTGTGACTAAAGAGGCCAATCCTTGATACACAGCTGCGATCGCAGGTTGGGCATATATAATCACCAGGCGCCGTTGCATTTTCACCCTTCTTTCTGCTTCTGTTGTGTATGACATCTGCAATCTTTGACCCTTCCTTTATGCTCTCTCTCCATGAGGATCTGTCCAGTGCCACCTCTTCCCAGTTGCCAGTGTCAATTTTGAAGAGCTTCATGTCGCGTTTGCATACATCCGTATAACGTAAAAGTGGGTGACCAGCGGCTCTCCTGCCTTCTATTAGATCGCCATACAGGATGTCCTGCCAAGGCGTCTGCTGCTGATAACAGAGCGGATGTCCTGGCACCCTGCTCTTTGAAGCACTTCCTCATTGGTTATCTTATCTTGCCACCTTATTTTAAAGATCCACCTTAGGCATCGGAGGTGGAAAACATTCAGCTTTTTTTCCTGCCATGAGTAGGTTGACCATGTTTCACTTCTGTATAGCAAGGTGCTCAACACACAGGTCAGGTAGACTAGGGCTTTAGTACTGCTAGTCAGCAATATGTTGTCCCAGACTCTTTTCTGCAGCCGTGACATGGTGGCCATTGCCTTGGCTATCCTGTTGTTAATGTCTTTATCCAGTAGAGTGTTGTTGGATATGATGGAGCCAAGGTAACAATAGTGTTCAACAATTTCTAGTGGTTGGCCATTAATGCTTACTTGAGGCGTAGTGTTTGTGTTTTGGACAAGTATCTTAGTCTTGCTTTGACTGATGTTTAAGCCGAACTTCTGGCAAGCAGCAGATAGTTTGTCAACCAGGAACTGTAGCTGAATATCAGAATCAGCCACAATAGCTGCATCATCAGCATACAGGAGTTCCCTGACGAGTAGCTTCCTAACCTTGGTTTTTGCCTGCAGCCTTGATACATTAAATAGTTTTCCAGAGGATCTTGTATGGAGAAACACACCTTTGTTTATGTTGTTGTATGCATAATGCAGTAGACAGGAGAAGAATATGCCAAACTTGACACCACTGCAAACCTCAAAAGGTGCTGATTTGGCTCCATTGAATTTGACAGTACATTTAGTTTCCTCGTGAAAACACTCAATGAACTTCAGTAGTTTGGGAGGGCAACCTATTTTCCTCAGGAGTTTGAAAAGGCCACTTCTGCTGACCATGTCAAAAGATTAGTCAGATCAACAAAAACGATGTAAAGGGGTCTGTCTCTCTCTCTCTGAATTTCTCCTGCAGTAGTCGTAGAGAAGATATCATGTCTATAGTGGATCTACCACTCCTGAATCCACACTGAGACTCTTGATAGACTCTAGAAGCTATCACTTGCAGCCTGGATAGTGCCACTCTAGCAAAGATCTTGCCCACTATACTGAGGAGAGAGATACCCCTGTAATTGTTGCAGTCACTCTGATCCCCTTTGTTCTTGTATATTGTGACTATAGTTGCGTCATGCATGTCCTGTGGGACATGACCTGTTTCCCAACAGCAGCAGAGGAGAATATAGAGTGCAGGAAGCAGGAGTGATTCGTTGACTTTCACTACTTCCACTGGGATACCATCACTCCCAGGAGATTTTCTATTTTTTATGCAGTTAATCGTTTTTTTGAGGTCACTAAGGCTCGGAAGCTCATCTAGGCATTCCAGTACTGGAAGATCTGGTAGAGAAGCCAGGGTGACATCGTCTACTGTATTCTGTGTGGCATAGACTTCGAGGTAGTGTTCTGTCCATCGTTCTAGCTGCTTGGTTTGATAGTTTGATCTGTAATTTTTTCTCCTGATTTGGATAGAAGGGGGCAGGCTTAGACACTGTTGGACCCAGGGCCGCTTTAATGCCATCAAATAGAGCTTTGCTATTTCCTGAGTGGAGACTGTCTTGGATTCTGTTGCAGGTATCCCTCCAAAAGTTGCACATTTTCTAGCCATTTGTTTCGCCTGTTTATTAGCACTTTTGAAGGCCTCCAAAGATCTTGGACTTGGTTTTGTCTTGTGAGCGAGGTGTGCAGATCGCTTTTTCTCGATGCAAGGTTCCATATGTGCTAGATTCGCCTCAAACCAGTCTACATTTTTGTGTTTTTGAGGCCCAAAGGCGGCGATTGCCGAACTGTAGATTACATCTCTTAATTTCTCCCATCTGATAGAGATGTCTTCTTCATCACTTAACGAGGGGATTGAACTGTTCAGGAGCTCGCCAAAGAGTGCACACTTCTCTGGGTCACCTACATAGTTGACGTTAATTCACCTAGTTCTGGGTTGAGTGGAAGTAAAAGCCTTCTTGAGAAGTAGTTTGATTTTGCTTAGCACTAGTGAATGGTCTGAGTTGCAGTCCGCACTATGGTATGAACGGGTGTGGATGACACTTTTCAGATCCATCCTTCGGGTGATGCAGAGGTCAGGTGGTGCCACCTTTTTGAGCGTGGGTGCTGCCAAGAGACTTTATGGCGTTCCTTGCCAGAGAAGAATGTATTTGTTACACACAGTTCATGAGAGCTACAGAACTTGAGTAGCCTTTGGGCATTGTCATTGATTTTGCCAACACCATGAGGTCCCAAGCATTGTGGCCATGCATCATTTCCATCACCAACACGGGCATTAAAGTCTCCATTTATATAGAGGTGCTCAGATTTTGGAATACTTTCAATTACGTCCTCTAGAGCTTGAAAGAATCTGTCTTTGTCCTCTTCCGGTGCAGCAAGGGTTGGTGAGTAAGCACAGATTATATTAACTTTGCCTTGCAGTGATGCAAATTTCATGTGTGCTACTCTTTAGAAAGTATAATTGGTTATATAAGAAGAGCATGCATTCTCCTATGATTCTATACCAAAAGTAATGTTTTCTGTTATTGATGTTTAATCATAAAAGGGTAGAATGTACAAATGTGACAAATGACAAATTCTGTCAGAAAGTGGAAAAATAATTAGGGAGATAAAGAGTTAAAGCAGTGGCTAGATTCTGATATCAACTAAAATTTCTGGTTTCAAATCCACTAGTCAATCGCTTCAGTCACATTTTGCCATCCCCCAAAAATATCTGTACATTGCAAGTTTGTCCCCTGAACATCAGCAGTCTTGTTATTTCTCTTGCCAACTCTCTACTAAGATTGTGTTGAATTTTACTTCCCTTCTAACTGGTGGCCACATGTCGACAGAATAAAGACATTTAAATAAATTGCTCTTCTATTGCTCATGCTATAGCAATCTTAGTGCATTCAGGTCCAAGCTCTTTTGTGGACATGTGTGGATGTGAGGTTTCTGTTCCTGGATGCCCTGAATGCTGATGATCTTACATGCATAAGAAGTGACATTGAGAGACCCTGTAATGTCTATTCTATAATAAATAGTAATGACCCACCCAAACAAATAATATTGATTACCTTGGGTTGAAGCTATGTAAATGAGATCAAATCCCATTCCACCGACTGAAATGTCTGTCAAAAATTGCAATGTAACTCTGTTATCACGTAAAAATACAGGATTCGGGAGAACTCGTCCACAGAGAGTAGCCACGATCTGGGAGGAGTTGTTTTTCACCTGTTACAAGACATGAGGTAATAAAAAAAGTGAACTCATTTTGTCACTTTAGTTTCCAAGCCCAGGTAAAAAAAAAGGAAGGCTTGAAGTGGGGCTAGTGGCCCCACCCTGTAATACCTCAGTTGCAACAGAAATGGCAAACTTTAAATATTAAGATAATTTTACATGCAGTGAGGGCAGCCAACCCCCAATGGCGGTGTTGGACCAAACCCAACAGGACGTCCAATGCCTAATACATGGCAAATCTTTCAATGAAAAGAAACTGACCTAATCGGTACATGGAACTGAAGGGCGCCTCCGTCAGACATGACTGATCTAAACTAATTGATACAATTACACTTTGTATTAAAGTTTTTTTGTTTTTTTAAAGTATTTTTTATGTTTTTCTTGTATTTAAATTTTAGAATGTTGGACGGCTGCATGGTTGTATGGTATGCACTCTGGACTGTTATCTCGATGATTCCGGATTGAAACCCAGCCTGCACCCATCTCATCTATCCTGGGGAAAGTTTGAGAGATAGTGTGCTTGAGTGACCAGTAATGGTATTGTAACTGTGTATTGATCAACTTTGTTATTTTCATAAGTGAACTGATAAGCAAGGCAAGTTTTATTTTATGCAATACTGTAAGAATGGGCCAGTTTACAGTAGTCTGTACTATTTCAGATTGGGAAAGGATGAAATCATCTTCACATCTGAAGGACTGACTGAGGCATGTGAAACATGGGTGAATAAAGGTTGTACTCTACAATATTGTTGTCACCCTGCCTTGTACCAGTGCTTGTGGTGCATACCAGCACGAAATTGAACAAGGAAGATGCTGTATTAGAAGAAAGAACAGTGTATCAAGTTATTAGGGAGAGTCTGAATTGTTGGGGAACTAAGGAGCTGTCTTTTGTGCTGCCTGAAGACTAATAGGGACTTGGAGCGTAGCAGGGAAGGCTGTCATTGGTCCGTATTTAGGTTTGGTGGAGAAAGGATTGGTAGAATTAGGAACAAGACTCTTGGAATGCAGAAGCCTGTTATGTGTTTGTCCTGGTAAATAAACACATTTATTTACTGTAGAACTTCGTTGAGTTGCCTGCCTTAGATTTACAACAATATAATTTGTACTGTAATGATTATATATATATATATATATATATATAGTTTCATCTACAAAGCACCTTTTTCTCCACCTCAAAGCTACAGGATGGAATGTAATCATTTATAGAACAATTAAACAGACGGAATGCTTTGAGAAAAACTGAAAAGCTTGACCACTGACCGTTAACAAATCATATACACAGTTTGGGTGTTCTTCCAGGTTAAATTCTCTAAAGTAAAGAGCCACTGAGGTATTGTTTGCTGTTTGAATCGTGTAGGTACAGTTGTGGTTGTTTTGATAATTGAAGGGAAACCCTGAACTAAATATTCTTCCACTGTGCTGGCTGTAGCTTCTCTGGCAACCTGGAACAAAAATACAAAATCTTATGGAAAGAAAACACTAGCCAAATAAAGTCTTCTAATTCTAAATGAATAAACCTTTGCCTTGCAATTCAGCTACCCTGTGTGTGTTTTAATTGCATTGTTGCTTAATGATTAGAAAAAAAAAAAGATAAATTCAGGTGCCAAAAAAATTATCACGTTAATGAATATAGCTATAAACCATAAGAATATTAAATTGTAACAGTGCTCTCTCTCTCTATAGCTGTCCCCATCGTGTCTTCTCAAAATAGAACAACAATATTATGAAGACTGATAATCTAGAAATATATTTTTTTATGAAACCAAAAATGCTACAAAGAATCTTAAAACATGTATATATCTTTATTCAGAAAATAAATGCTAAATACTATTGTCTATGACATATTTCTTGCCAAGAAATGAATCTACATTACAATTTATAATCTAAATAGCAATTATTATTAATTTATCAATGCTTCTATATTAACATTAGCCTAAATAATGCTAGCTAGGAGCTAAAATAATGTATAAAAAGGATAGATAAATTTAAGTTTAATATTTACTTATAATAATAAGACTTGTCTTAGAGTCCAAAGATTAATGAGAAATGCACTATTTCCTGTGGCTATGCAGCCCCAGCTGTGACCAACATAATTTGCCACATCCAGCACAGGTATAACCATTGTTTGCTGGTGGTGGGTTTAAATTTTCTTGTGGCCATCTACATCTGTCCTCGGCAGCAGATTTTCTTTTGATCTCAAATCTTTATCCCTTGGTCTTTATAAGTGACCTACAGCTGTCTTGTTCAGAAGCCGCCTGCATCCAGGTGCTTTCTTCTAAAGCAAGTTGACACCTAAGCTGGTCTTTAAAGCAATCAACGTAAAAGAGATTCCCCAAAGAATATTTATTTATACTGGCATTTTTTAAACAAATTATTTTGTCGACAGACAAAATGTAGAAATATACTTAGAACTGTGGTTAATGTTTCTGACTACTTAGAGCTTCAAACAAACTTTTGACATTCCTTTTGATCATTCTGTGTACCATCATCACATAAACAACCTCATAAGCCCAACTCTCACTTAAGTTTAAAACAAAAAACAGGTCCTGTTTTAGAATGTCCTAATGATAGGTTAAGACGAAATCTTAATGTTAAATATTCAAACCTGCAGTAGAAACATCTAAGCTAAACTTAGAGGTAGATGTTCCATTGTACAAGACTTTAGCACTCTCAGAAAGAGAATAGAATGGGTCATGTAGAGATAGGTCGCACAAATCAACATTTTGTCCGGCTGCTACCTGCAATATAAAAAATCTATTCAAGTACGGTCCTTGGAACAGGGTTATTATTGCTGGAGACTGACAAACATCTATGGAGAAAGGCAGTTTTTTTTTAAAGATTGTAGTAATATTCTATTGAGTTTGTTTATTTATAGGGATACTTTCAGTGTGATTTTATTATTTTATGAGACATGTTTTTTTCCTACATAACTTTAGGTGACTTCAAATTGTTTGATAGACCTAGACTTGTGAGTTTACTACTTCAAACTAAAGAAATCAAGTAGGATGTCAGCCAGGCTGTAAAAAGTGAAAACAGTCCATGTAGCACATATTTGTGTCAGTGGTGCTAAAAGCCTGGGCATTGGCTAGGGTCAGGAAGATGTCCCCCCCACACAGCAGTTCCCATCTCTTCTTGCAGCTGATGTGTTCATAGAAATGGCTAAAACTGGGTACAATTTAGAATCTCCTGTACTGTGTGCTACAACCTCAGATTTTTTTTTCTCAGGGTCAGACACAGAAGCTAAGTCTGGGTATAACCATGAGGCAGTAAGAGGTTCAGATTCAAGAGTTTTGCTTCTCCTTGGACTAGACATTTAATTGTCATAAAGAAGAAATTGTTTTGCCAATGTTCTTCCATTCTCAACTCTTATTCCTTTTCAATGGGACAGTCTGAAACCTAGACGAAAGACTTACCAAAGGTTCATCAGTCACATATAATGTGGCTCCACCAGAACACAGGCGGTTGGTCATGTTGATCTGAATCTCATTGTTTCTTGGAACATTTATCAGCCAGGAGCACAGAACAGGCTGCCCGTAGGTATTGGGATAACTAGGTGAGACCACCTGGCTTGGGGATGAAGCATTGATAAACCCACCACAAATCCCTGTTGAAAATAAATTAGTTCAGTTACAAACTCTTGACCAACAGCTGACTCCAAAATATTAGTGACAGACAAATAGTGATTTAGTTCTTCAATTGTTTTTGTTTGTCTTTGTAAGCACTGGATATTCCTTCAGAAAGGAAGAAATGTTCTAGCCTAAGCAGAATGGCAGGTGTTGTCAGTGGGCATGAAGAAGCTGAAACCATTCTAATGATGGTCGGAATTCAAGTGCACACCTTAACTACCAGGGATCCAACCTTATATAGTCATGGCCTGCAGAGAATATCAAAGTTTAATGTAAATGAGCCTCAATAGCTGGACAGAAGTTTGAGAGGTAAGAGTATTGCTTCAAGAGCATGATATGGCAAGCAGGACATAGTTTGGACAACACTTCTATAACCAGAGCTTCAAGACCATGATATGGCAAGCAGGACATAGTTTGGACAACACTTCTTTAACCAGAGCTTCAAGAGGATGATATGGCCTGCAGACAAAGTTTGGACAACACTTCTATAACCAGAGCTACAAGAGCATAATATGGAAAGCAGGACATAGTTTGGACAACACTTCTATAACCAGAGCTTCAAGAGCATGATATGGCCCGCAGGACATAGTTTGGACAACACTTCTTTAACCAGAGCTTCAAGAGCTTGATATGGCCTGCAGACATAGTTTGGACAACACTTCTATAACCAGAGCTTCAAGAGCATGATATGGCCGGCAGGACATAGTTTGGACAACACTTCTTTAACCAGAGCTTCAAGAGCATGATATGGCCTGCAGACATAGTTTGGACAACACTTCTATAACCAGAGCTTCAAGAGCATGATATGGCCCGCAGGACATAGTTTGGACAACACTTCTTTAACCAGAGCTTCAAGACCATGATATGGCCTGCAGACATAGTTTGGACAACACTTCTTTAACCAGAGCTTCAAGACCATGATATTGCCCGAGGACATAGTTTGGACAACACTTCTATAGCCAGAGCTTCAAGGGCATGATATGGCCTGCAGACATAGTTTGGACCACACTTCTATAACCAGAGCTTCAAGACCATGATATGGCCTGCAGACATAGTTTGGACAACACTTCTATAACCAGAGCTTCAAGAGGATGATATGGGAGATTTGTGATTTGTGATTTTGGGCACATCGGCACAATTTAGGCCATGTCGTGCCTGCAGTCCCTCAAGGGCCACTCTCCCTCCACACAGCAAAGGCCTAATTCCATACAGTCAAATCATTAAAATCAAGGTCTATTCACAGTTAAAATAGTAGAGGTAGTAAAAATTTAATAATTTGGTAAAAATCTAATGTAAATAGTACATGTCTACAGAACTCATAAATCAGATCTTCGTAGACAACCCCACTTCCCGGATAAAGCCCAGTACCTTCCCAGGGTCGACATTATTGAATAGTGTTTTTAAATTAGTGGCTCTAAAATATTTTTCCCTGACATCCTGGTATCTGGGGCAGTCGATGAGGATATGTTCCACGGTGAGGCGAGAGTCACAATACTCACAAAGTGGGGGCTCTTCTTTCTTCAGCACAAAAGAGTGCGTGATGTAGGTGTGGCCAATCCTAAGTCTGGACATGGTCGTGCTACCACGCCTTGTCAGACCCTTAGATGTGGACCGCCACCTGACATCCGCCACAATCTGCCTGAGTTTATTGTGAGTCTCAGCCTCCCATCGGTCCTGCCACTCTTGGTAGATGGCAGAGGCAATACTTTGTCTCAGGTCTGAGCAGGGAATTTGAGTTCCTGACACCGCATGATTTAGGGCTCTCTTTGCTTCTCTGTCTGCGGCTTCGTTTCCCTCAATGCCCACATGGGAGGGGACCCAGATGAAGGTGACATCCGTATGGTCGGCTGTTATTTGGTCCAACAGCTTCAGGCTCTTATGTACCAGTGGAATGTCAGTCTTCATCCGCCCCAAAGCTTGCAATGCAGATTTGGAGTCGGAGCAGATTATAAATTTCCTCCTTTCTGATGCTTTGACGGCCATAAGTGCAAGCAATATTGCATGCAATTCGGCCGTAAAGATGGAGCAGCCATCGGGGAGTCTACGGGAGATTGTTTTGTTCCGAAAGGAGCAGGCACACGCGACCTTTCCATCCATTTTGGATCCGTCTGTGTAGATGGTGCCACAATCTCCGTAGCTCTCTTGCAGTTCCCTAAAGTGGACTTGTAGTATGCTTGGGTCTGTATTTTCTTTTTTGAAATTAAGGAGGGATAAATTTAATTTGGATTTATTCATTAGCCAAGGAGGATTCTGAGGGGTTTCTATTTTAGAGATTTGGTTAATGGGTGGAGTTAAATTTTGGATGGGTTCTCTCATTCGAAGGCCTAACGGCTGTATGACGTTAGGCCTTCGATTGTATAATTCTACCTCTGTGGGGTTAAATATGGAATCGAAAGCAGGGTTCGTAGGGTTGGATTTTAGCTTGACTATATACTGCATTGCAAGCTTTTTCATTCTTATATCCATGGGGAGTTCTCCAGCCTCCACATGGAGGCTTGGGATAGGTGATGTACGAAACGCGCCGAGACAGAGACGCAGGGCAGCATTTTGTATTGGTTCCAGTATTTTTAGGTACGACTTCCTTGCTGCTCCATATATTATGGATCCGTAGTCTAGCTTGGATCGAATTAGACTCCGATATAGCAGCAGCAAAGTATCTCTGTCAGCTCCCCAGTCCGTATGGCTGAGCACTCTAAGTATGTTTAATGACTTTTGGCATTTTCTCTTAAGTTCCTTAATGTGGGGGAGAAAATTAAATTTGGAATCTAGAGTGAGGCCTAAAAATTTTGTAGTTTTCACGACAGGGATCTTCTTTTTGTGTATAAATAGTTCAGGGTCTGGGTGGAGTCCTCTTAAATTACAAAAATGCATACTAACTGTTTTGGAGTCCGAAAATTTAAAACCATTATCGTTTGCCCAATTTTGAATTTTGTTTAAACATAACTGTAATTTTCTTTCTAGGGTGTTCATGTTTTTCCCATAAGTAAAAATGACAAAGTCATCAACATACAAAGAGCACTCTATGCCAGGGGACAGAGCATTTGTGATGCTATTTATTTTAATGTTGAACAGGGTGACTGACAGAATGCTGCCCTGGGGTACACCCATTTCCTGGTCATGAGTGTCAGAAGTGGTATTGCCCACTCGAACCTGAAATTTTCGGTTTTTCAGGAATTCCCCCACAAAACGGGGAAGATGTCCCTTAAGCCCCATAAGCTCCAGGTCACGTAGAATGCCATGTTTCCAGGTTGTGTCATAGGCCTTTTCTATATCGAAGAATACAGCTACTAGATGTTCTCTTCTGAGTAATGCATTTCTGATACAAGCTTCCAGCCTTACCAGGTGGTCAGTTGTTGTCCGCCCTTGCCGGAATCCGCACTGGTAGTTAGAGATCACTTTGTTCCTCTCCAGGTACCAGACCAGCCTACTGTTAATCATTCTTTCCATGGTTTTGCAGATGCAGCTTGTTAGTGCTATTGGTCGATAGTTAGCTGGGTCAGAGCCGTCTCTTCCCGGTTTAGGTATCGGTATAACTGTGGCTTTCCTCCAGCTGTTTGGGAAAGCGCCTGTTTGCCACACACAGTTATAGACCCCTAGCAGGACTGCCAATGAGGGTTCGGGAAGGTGCTTGAGGAACTGGTAATGGATTTCATCTTCTCCAGGCGCTGTGTCATGTGACTTGTCTAGCGATTCCCTCAGTTCCTCAAGCGAGAGCGGTTTGTTGTAGTCTTCATTGTTTTCTGATCTGAAATCAATGGAGTGTCTTTCCTCCCTGGTTTTGACTTTTTGAAACTCTGGCGTGTAATGTGCAGTGGATGACTTTTCTGCTATTGAGGATGCAAGGCAGTCAGCTATTTCTCTGGGGGACGTGACAGTTCGTCCTTGGTTTTTCAGATGCCCTATTGCATTTGATTCTTTCCCTTTGATTCGCCTTACTGCCTTCCAGACCGCTCTAGCAGAAGTTTTGGCATCCAGACTGCCGACAAAACTTCTCCAAGAATTCCTTTTGGCTGACCGTATGGTTTGTCTAGCCTTTGCTCTAGCTATTCTGAATAGCTTTAGGTTTTCCTGGGATGGATTTTTTATAAATGCAGCCAGTCGTTTTTTCCTATCGCCAATAGCACTTTTGCAGGCTGTATCAAACCATGGTTTGCTAGGCCGTTTTGGATTTGCGGAGGTTAGGGGGACAACTTTCCTGGCTATACTAAGTAGCTTGCTAGCAAAGGTATCAGCTGGGTTCTGTTCATCGAGGATATTTTCTGTAATATCCTCTGAGCATCTTTTTTGGAATTGTTCCCAATCGGCCTTATTCAGTTTCCACCGCTGAGGTCGTCCCAATGAGAGGAGATTGTTAGCAATGATGATTGGGAAGTGATCACTTCCCCGTAGATCATTGCTAACTGACCATTTAAAGTCGTCCAGAAGTCCAGGAACGCATACGGTGAGGTCAATGCATGTGAGAGATCCAGTTCCTGGGTGCAAGTAGGTCGGTGATGCATCATTAAGTATGCATAAATCATGTTGGAGGAAGATATCCTCCAGCATACAGCCTCTTGTGTCGGTATTGTTGGATCCCCACATGGTGTTATGGGCATTGAAATCCCCAAGGATTATGTAAGGCCGGGGGAGTTGTTTCAATAGGTCCTCCATGTCTGTTTGGTTTAATGGAGCGCCTGGTGGTAGATACAGGCTGCAGCAAGTGATAACCTTGTGAAGGGTTATCCTAGCTGCTACGGCCTGTAGTGTGGTCTGTAGTTCTACCCTCTCATGGGGGATGCTATCCTTCACAAGGATACAGACTCCACCTGATGCTCTCTCTGCATCCTCAACATTCTTGCTGTAAGCACTGTAGCTTCGGAAGCTGATGCTATCTTTCAGAAATGTTTCCTGTAGGCAGACAGCTACAGGAGTCTCAGAGTCCATCAGTAGCTGCATTTCCTCATAATTGGCCTTGAGGCCTCTGCAATTCCACTGTACAATTCTGGAATCCATGGCTTATTCTAGATGGCCTACTTGGAGCTATTTGGCTTTGGGAGGCCCCCGGAGGGGTTTCCCTTAATTCCAGTGACCTTGGTATTTTTATTCTTGGGTTTAGATGGAGAGGAGGACAACCCCCTTTTGGGGGAAGTCTTTCTCTCTGGAGAGGGGAGATCCCTCTGGTTAGAGCGGAGGTTATTTCCTCCTCGCTCACCTCGGGCATCCTCTCCGCTTTGATTTCTCCCCTTAGGGAGTTGGTCAACCTCTAATTCGGTAGAGGCTGGGGTGTCTGACTGGTTTCTCTGAGGAGAACCTGTGTCAGACATGATGTCTCCGGGTTCTCCCGGAGTATTGGTTTTGACTAGCTGCTCAGTCTCCATGCTCTCATCAGCGAGCACAGAGAACCTGTTCTTTAGCGTGACAACAAGGCTTTCTTGTTTCTTCAGAGGTGTGTTCTTTGGCGGTGTTTTCTTCTGAGTTGGAGGAGGAGGAGGGGGTGGTGGGGTCAATGTGTCCGTCTGTGTGGCTATGGATCTTCCTATCTTAGCAACAGCCTGGGCATAGGTCTTTGTCAAGCCGTATTGGCCCTTGGGTAGGGCCAATACAGCCGATTTCGCCTGGCTGAAAGTACATCCATTTCTTGCCTTGTACTCCTGCACGGCAACCTCCTGTTTCCACACAGGGCAGTCCTTGGAGTAGGCTGAGTGGCCAGCGTGACAGTTTGGGCATTTGAACTGGGCTGTGCAGCCCTTGTCCTCATGACCTTCTCCAGCACATCTGGCACACACAGTGTTCCTCTTGCAGACTGCCGCGCCGTGTCCATAACCCTGGCACTTGAAGCACCTTATGGGGTTAGGTATGTAGGGCCTCACTGGAACTCGTAGGTATCCTGCCTTCACATACTCTGGCGGTGTCCTAGTTCCAAATGTGAGGATAATAGTGGCGGTTTAGACCTCCTCACCATCCCTGCGCCTGGTAATGCGCCGGGCATGGGTGACTCCTTCAATGCCCTCCACTACTTCCTTCTCGGAACATTCCAGTAGGTCCCTAGAGCTGATTACACCTCTGCTGGTGTTCAGACTCTTGTGTGGCATGACTTCCACTTGGAGATCACAGAGTCTTCTGCATCTTAAAAGCCCATCAGAGTGTATCTTGCTATCAACTTCTACTAGAAGTTCCAAAGTCTTGTGTAGCTTAGACACACTCTTGGGCTCTCCCACTACTGACTTGAGTCCCTTGTAGATGACAAAAGGGCTCATCTTTGTCAGACTTTTCCCCTCCTCTGTGCACCTAACCACCAGAAATGATGGCCAGGTAGCACAGCTTTTTGTGGCCTCCTCCTTTCTGTCCTCCATACGGCGTCTCTTGCCCAGACATAGGTCTGGGGCAAGTAGTTTTTTTGAAGTTTTTTTTTCCATAGGTGTTATTTATTAGTTCAGCATATGTGCTCCCCACCCGCCATCGAGTCCAACAAGGGGACGGGCCATTCGGAAGTCCAGAATGAGCCCGCCAGGGCTACACATGTGCTATACTCAGTCAGCTACTGCATCGGACATGTGCCCGATACAGTAGCTCCCTGATTGACCCTCCAGCCACCGCCCTCCAGCACAGGTCTAAGACCTGTGCTGGTAGCTCGGCATGACCAGCCGGTTGACCCAGAGCGGGCCATCTGGGCCTCAGGTCTAGGGGAACTTGGAGCCAAAGTATTGTGTTGTGGTGGTTTATCCTCAGATAGCCACCACTCAAACACCAGGATCTCTTTATCCCCCCTTACCCGTCGCAGTCCACGGCAAACGGACTGGTCTAGGACGTAGTGAGATATTTAGAGATGAGGAGACAGAGTGATGATCAATGAAGGCAGACTGAGGAAAGGAGGAGGCAGACACAATGATAGAAAAGAAGTAGAGCACTTTTGAGCTCCAAAAGTGCTAAGGAAAGAGGAGCGCAGTTTAACGTCATGTCTCGGGACGAAGACATAGTTTGGACAACACTTCTATAACCAGAGCTTCAAGAGCATGATATGGCCCGCAGGACATAGTTTGGACAACACTTCTTTAACCAGAGCTTCAAGAGCATGATATGGCCTGCAGACATAGTTTGGACAACACTTCTATAACCAGAGCTTCAAGAGCATGATATGGCCCGCAGGCAGGACATAGTTTGGACAACACTTCTTTAACCAGAGCTACAAGACCATGATATGGCCTGCAGACATAGTTTGGACAACACTTTTATAGCCAGAGCTTCAAGACCATGATATGGCCTGCAGACATAGTTTGGACAACACTTCTATAACCAGAGCTTCAAGAGCATGATATGGCCTGCAGACATAGTTTGGACAACACTTTTATAGCCAGAGCTTCAAGACCATGATATGGCCTGCAGACATAGTTTGGACAACACTTCTATAACCAGAGCTTCAAGAGCATGATATGGCCTGCAGACATAGTTTGGACAAGACTTCAATAACCAGAGCTTCAAGAGCATGATATGGCCTGCAGACATAGTTTGGACAACACTTCTATAACCAGAGCTTCAAGAGCATGATATGGCAAACAGGACATAGTTTGGACAACACTTCTATAACCAGAGTTTCAAGAACATGATATGGCCCGCAGGACATAGTTTGGACAACACTTCTTTAACCAGAGCTTAAAGACCATGATATGGCCTGCAGACATAGTTTGGACAAGACTTCTATAACCAGAGCTTCAAGACCATAATATGGTCTCCAGACATAGTTTGGACAACACTTTTATAGCCAGAGCTTCAAGAGCATGATATGGCCTGCAAACATAGTTTGGACAACACTTCTATAACCAGAGCTTCAAGACCATGATATGGCCTGCAGACATAGTTTGGACCACACTTCTTTAACCAGAGCTTCAAGACCATGATATGGCCTGCAGACATAGTTTGGACAACACTTCTATAACCAGAGCTTCAAGAGCATGATATGGCCCGCAGGACATAGTTTGGACAACACTTCTTTAACCAGAGCTTCAAGAGCATGATATGGCCTGCATACATAGTTTGGACAACACTTCTATAACCAGAGCTTCAAGAGCATGATATGGCCTGCAGACATAGTTTGGACAACACTTCTATAACCAGAGCTTCAAGAGCATGATATGGCAAACAGGACATAGTTTGGACAACACTTCTTTAACCAGAGCTTCAAGAGCATGATATGGCAAACAGGACATAGTTTGGACAACACTTCTTTAACCAGAGCTTCAAGAGGATGATATAGCCTGCAGACATAGTTTGGACAACACTTCTATAACCAGAGCTTCAAGAGCATGATATGGCAAGCAGAACATAGTTTGGACAACACTTCTATAACCAGAGCTTCAAGAGCATGATGTGGCCCGAAGGACATAGTTTGGACCACACTTCTTTAACCAGAGCTTCAAGAGCATGATATGGCCTGCAGACATAGTTTGGACAACACTTCTAAAACCAGAGCTTCAAGACCATGATATGGCCTGCAGACATAGTTTGGACAACACTTCTATAACCAGAGCTTAAAGAGCATGATATGGCAAGCAGGATATAGTTTGGACAACATTTCTTTAACCAGAGCTTCAAGAGGATGATATGGCCTGCAGACATAGTTTGGACAACACTTCTATAACCAGAGCTTAAAGAGCATGATATGGCAAGCAGGATATAGTTTGGACAACACTTCTATAACCAGAGCTTCAAGAGGATGATATAGCCTGCAGACATAGTTTGGACAACACTTCTATAACCAGAGCTTCAAGAGGATGATATAGCCTGCAGACATAGTTTGGACAACACTTCTATAACCAGAGCTTCAAGACCATGATATGGCCCACAGGACATAGTTTGGACAACACTTCTTTTACCAGAGCTTCAAGACCATGATAAGGCCTGCAGACATAGTTTGGACAACACTTCTATAACCAGAGCTTCAAGACCATGATATGGCAAGCAGGACATAGTTTGGACCAACACTTCTACAATCAGAGCTATACCAGCAAAACATCTAAACGGAAGGAATCTGGAAATATTCAAATGGCAGAAACTAGCTAGAAAAGAAAGCTGTCTATTTGTAAGGAAACTGCAACTTACTGTTCTGCTCAGCAAAGGTTAGTGTGAAGGTTGCAGCAGAGCTCAAGGCGCTTGTTTCCAGGATTATTTTCACAGTATTCTTGGTAGATTTCAATGAGATAGGAATCAAGGCACCACAATATTTGCCTCCAAGAAAGTCATTGAGTCCCTCTTTTATCTTGAGTTGATGACAAAAATTTAGTACTAAAGTTATTTGAATGAAATAGGATATTTTCAAGTTTCTATATCACTGTTTCCAACATTGTTTCTGTCTGAAACAAAACCTAGGGACATGCTTGGGACGTAATCATCTTTTTTAAAGTAATGTCTGTATTTTATAGAAAAGATAATCGACGAAAACTTAATTTGTGCTACAGAAAGAAAAAAAAATGTTAGTCAATAGTTTAACAATTGTGGAGGGAATTTACTTTTTAATGTATGTCATTTCTTATTCAAAATATTCTTTTATAACTATAGTGTTGAATTTTTAAAATAAAACAGAAAATGTTGAGTCTATCAGGGGGAAAACCTATCAGTAAATATATTTATTAAACAGTCATTTTGTTCATTCTACGACAATTTTAGTTAAACAAGGATGAATTTAAGAAAGGCTGTACTTTTATTGCATTGACTTTGCTTTCTTTATTGCATTCCTTTTTATTGGTTAATTATGGCATGATTAGGAATTAGTTTGGAGGCAAAGTATTTTGTCACTTACAAACCATGCCGCATGATCATGAGGTCAATTTTATCAAGCATATTAAGACGGCCCCCACCAGAAGTAACTTAGACTTAGACTTAGGTCCTCCCGCGCTGTTCAGCGCATTGGGCGGCAAGCTGTCTCCATAAAGATCTGTCACTGGCAATGTCTGAAGCCTCCTCCCACCTGGTGTCCACTGTTCTGAGGTCCTCCATGAAGGTGTGTCGCCAAGTAATACGAGGACGTCCCTGTTTGCGCTTTCCTCGTTTTGGCTTCCATGTTTGCGCTTTCCTCGTTTTGGCTTCCATGTTATCGCAACTCTTGGTGTGCGTAATACATTTTGACGTAGAACATGTCCTGCAAACCTCATGCGACCTCACCAAGTGTTCGACTCCCAGTTCGGCATAGGATTTCCTTGTTTGAGACCCGATCTGTGTAACTGACTCCCAAAATCCATCTGAGACATCTATGTTGAGCTACATTTAGTCTTTTCTCAATTTTGACAGATGACTTCCACATCTCACATGCATATGTAGCAGTTGGAATGACGATTGTGTTGAGAAGGTGTATTTTTGTCTCGAGTCCAATGGCTTGGCTAATCCAAATAGGCTGCAGCCTTTGGAAAATGCTCCCTGCCTTTCCTATTCGGTTTCCCAGAAGTAAACATATCCCTAATTAATACAAAAAACAACCTCTGGTTCTAAGGTATTGCAAATAAGACTATTAAATCAACTTACATTTCATGATTAAAATAAAAGATAGATAAAAAAAAATTTTTTTACCAGGATGTAGTCAGTCTCACATCCGGCTGGGGTCGGAATATTTATGTTTGTGATATTTAGGCTGACAATTTTATCCTCACCTGCAAGAGTACAGAATATAAACAAACTATTAAGGAAAAAATCCTGATGGTGTGGCACATCAATTATATTGTACTGGGTATATGGGAGCAGGGGGGGGGGCACATTGGGTGACACTGACACTAATGGCAGTACTGTATGGAAGTGCTGATACAATGTTGTTTTTTTTAGTCAGAAAGCATCGTATAATTATACATACAATTACTCTTTTATGTGACAAATCTATCACCTTTTTGATAGCAGAGTCAGGAATTCATATAACGGACACATTTTCTGTTAATGTAATTGTGCATGTAGATGTTAGATATTTAATGTAAAAAAAAAATCAGCAACTTTATGTTATTTGATTTTATTGATAAGATCAAATACTTAATCCAATGATTTTCAATGTCAATCCAGAGTTGTAGATATTTTAAACATGAAAAACAGAAAAATATTTTATTAAAGAAGAAAATATAAAAAGAAATATTTAAAAAAAGGTTATATTTATGTAGTTTCGATCAGTCATGTAAATAAATTTTTAAAAGATCTAGAATTTCACTTGTTTGAGATACCAAACAAAATAATTAAAACCCAATAGTTAATTTAACTAACTGACTAATTTTTTAAAATTGATTCTTGTGTTGTAAGATTAAAAAAAAAATTGTGCGAAATTTCAGCTTGATCTGAGCTTAGGGGTGGGACAAATAACATGTAAAACTTTATCCCAGACAGACAGATTGAGTTGATCTAAGCTATGTAAAGAAACAAAGCTTATACAAAGTGTAGTTGTATCAACTAGTTTGGATCAGTTATGTAATTAAGTATGTAATAGATCTAGACCAACAACAATCTGGACGATTAAAAAGTGTTACCAATTGTTTCTGTTTAGCGCTATTTCTTGTTTTTAGCTTTTTTAATGGCTGACAAATCTTGAGTGGTGCCCCAACGGTCCAACAGACTAATAGATAGGGGAAGGATGGTGAAGGTGAGCTTTTTGAATATTCTATGATTCTATCACCTACCTTGACCATTTGGAAAAACAAAAAGGGGGGGGGGGGGGAGAAAGAAAAGGAGTGAATTTTACCTTAATTGCTTTTTAAAAGCATCTTAAAAAAAAAAAAAAAGGGAGAACAACCTGATTTCAAACTCATGGCTTATGCTTCCTCAATCCGAAATTATAACCACAATTTCTTTGTCTTGTTCAAGATAGCAAATAAAATAATTAATTACTAGTAAATAGTTAGTTATATTCTTGTGTTATCAGGTTTAGTAAATAATTTTTCAAATTTTCAGCTTGATCCGAGATTGGGTGTCAGAGGAATAATGTGTGCAAACTTTTTATCAGTCAGACAGAGTGAGTCGATATAAGTTTAGTGAAAATAGAGATTCAGTTACAATGTTGTATGTATCTATTGCCTTAAATTACTACTACAACAGCAGATCTAATAAATATATAGAATATCGTTGTCTGCCAGGGGTCTATTTAAGTTCACTTTTCAAAGTGAAGACCTGTCTTGGAGAAAGCTTTTCAATTACAACTACAAAAATTTGTTATGATTAATTCAGGGCGACCAACACAACTCTTATTGAAATAGAGTTAGTACCTACTTTTACATTCTATGAAATGTTTCTAAAAATGGCACTGACCTACAGTTATATCCCAAATGCAATAAAGTCCTGGCTCATTCTGTCCGGTGTTTGCAATGTTAGGGGCAGTAATTGTTCCTTGAGTTTGATTCAATGTACCCCCACAGCCAGATGCAGGACCTGTTTTAAATATAAATTGTTGAAATTTAATATTCACATCTTTTTTCTCTTTTTGAATTGCTTTCGTATAGCACTTCTTTTTGTGTGCTTATAGCTTATTCAATGCACAATGATCTAAACTCTTTTTGTAACACATCTTTTTATGCTTATAAATTCTTTAATTAAAATCTGTCTTTTATAATTTCGTTGTTCAATTATGTAGAGCTTCATAGAAAAAAAAACAACTGAACAGACTTAAGACAGTAGTGGCACTTTCCTAAGAATGACTGTACTCTCCTTCAATTGGTAAGCATTTTTTAAAACTATGACTGAATAATTTAAGCTTCAGACAATTGACTGCTAGTTTGTTTTTTTCAGGTTGATCTACACAAGAAACTTATAATTATCATTTCTTCACCCTTTTACTTCAGAAGGTCAGAGCAAACAAATCTCATAATTTTGAAAAAATGATCAAATGGTTACTTTAGTTGTCCTTATGAATTAGAGACTATATATGAGAAATGAACCTTACAATGCTACAGGGGCAGCAGAAATCAATGGTAAGTTTAAACTTGATAGTGACCATGTCTGATAAACTCTAATCCAATGGTGCTTCTTTTGTTCATGCACTTCCATTGTTGAAACAAAAGATGGATGTCTGAGATAAGATTTCAGCCCAGACTAAATAATTGTGTAATACAGATTCAAAAACTGATGGACATCAAGCTGGAAATACATCTCAGGCCAAGACAATCCTCTAAACTAGAAAAAAAGAGTAAGCAGAAGTGGTCAACAACTGGTTGGGCAATGTTTGTAAAATGTTTGACATTTTTCGGATGTTCCTTCAGAGCTGAAGATAATTTACTTCCAAGTCAAAATCTCCTAAAGGACAACAGGTAATGGCAGCATGCAGGGTATAAACCCGGGGCCATTAAGAAGTCTGAATGACAGACCCGTGCGCATACAGCACGACCAGACAGCCACCCATGTATAGGAGGCTACAGGCTTCACACCTGTTACACCATTGCAAATAAGGGAGGAAAGAGAACCAAGGTAGCAATATAACAGCTTCTCACACAAGGAATGTTACAGTGAAAAAAAATATTTATTTCTTCACTTGGTCTCATACAGGATAAAACAACGCACTTTTTATTTCACAATAATATCATTACCCAAAAAAAACCTGTGCAAAAGATTAATACATTGATGAATTCTCTAGAATCAGAAATTATTTTCCTTGTTCTGAGAAAATTATTCACTTTGCCTTTTTCCTGAGCATCTCTTGATTAAACCTGAATCAAGTTTTGGCTTCCAAACAAATTTACATTCAGCATTGAACCAATAGGAAATACATTCCACTTTCATGGAACAGAAATACACTAAGAAGTTAACCTTGGACAATATAAAAAAAAGCTTACTGTCTGTGGACGAAATGAATAAATGACAAATAAGTAAATATGTTTAAACAAGACAAAAGAGAAGTTTATAAAAAGGAAAACAATCTGATTTCAATTGAAAACATTTTGGGAAGAAGTTTTTTAAAAAAAAAAGAAGATTTTTTTGAAATAATTGTGACAGAAACATTTCTGAGGAAAAGTCTATTCCAAATCGATGGTAAGAGCATTGCTCAGGTGACAAAGAAATGAAAATCTGATATATATAACTAGCCAGATAAGACCTGGGGCTTGGGTATTACTGATCTAGTGGATTGGATTTAGATCTATGTCAAGTATGGCGAATGTTCACTTAACATTTCTGTTTGCCATGAAAATGAAAGTAGAGTGTGAAAATGGGTTTACTTATTCAGCTGACATATTGATATCTTATATAAAATACTGTGAAAACAGATTTACCTGATTTGTTAAAAAAATTCATTCTTTAATAAAGATAAATTTAGCCCTTTTTTTTTTTAATTTTTAGGGCTCTCAAGTTGTAGCAGGGACATAAAACACACACAACAGTGTCCGCCATGATCTAAGAAACATTTTTGCCAAGTTGTATCAAGATTGATTAAACAGTTTTGATTTCTGTTCGGGACATACATACTCCATACATTCTACTTTATATATTAGATGACTACCTACCATATGTTGACAAGTAGGTAGCATTGAAAGGGTAATCTTGTCTGCTCCCGAAGACAATCTCTGGTGCTGTCACATACTTGATAAGCATAGTACTGTTAGAAGACCTCACCATTTTATAGGCATAGGTTTGGCTGCAGTAAGTCCCCAAGGAAGGAGAAGTTGTATTTGGGCCATCAAAGATTTCAATATAGTTATGGATGCAAGAAGTTTGTCTAGTATAAAACAAAGTACTGAACCTAAAAGAAAAGAAAAAAAAAAAGATAAAGATTAGCTTTTACCTTAAGTTTTTTAAAAATGTTCCAATGCAACTAATGGTGATGTTAATAAAGTTTTAATCAAATAGTTGACCAATAAAATGGAATTTCTTCACAAAACAATGAAATCCCTAGTGAAAATATTTTATTTATTAAATAGATGGATATGATCCGTGGCCTGTAGGTCTTAGGGCATTTCTGATCTGCTCGATTGATATTAGGTTTAAGTCAAACATGGAGAATGTTCCATTCACATTTTTTTATTTTGCCACAAAAATAAAAGTAGAGTGGGTTTACCTGTTCAGTTGACACATTCACATGAAATAAAAAATATTTTGAAAACGGATTTACCGATTTGTTAAAAAGTTTGGTTCTTTAAATGGAGATGCAATTAGGTACTCTTTGTCTATTTTTAGGGTCTCTGCCATGACCAATGGAAGTTATGCCAAGTTTTATCAAGATAGGTCAATTGGTTGTGATTTTTATTTCCACTTTATGTATTACATTAGTTATTATTTATAATAGTTTATATGAAAAAACTTACTTTAAAAGGACAACCTTATTAGATTCAACTGAGATAGTCCAGAAGCATTCACTTGAACCGGTAAAGCTCCCATGAAAAGAATGAGGTTGGATGACCCCAGAGGTACTGTTCAAGTAGCCCCCACAGTCTAAAGTCGAAATCCAGTGAAGAGGATAAACAGTTGGACAAAAACAATACACAAGATTAAGTAAGAACTCTTCAAAAATAACATACATGTGACATTGGTATATTAAAAACTAGAAAAATATAAAAAAAACTACTTTTTTAAAATAAAACTTATATTAAGCATAGATGTATCAATTAAAAGTTTATAAAAAAAAAGAATGGCCTGAATTCGAAGTCATGGGCTTAAGTCTATTAACCTGACATACTAACTACTAAGCCAGGGAGTGCTTACAAAAATAGAAGGTTAGTTAGTTTTAAACTTTAAAGCAGCCACCTATTACTTTCTAATAGTTTATACCACCACATTAGTCAAGTACAAGGTTTTTCCCTTGTTCGATACCAAACAAAATAATTAATTACAAATAGTTAATTAACAAATTGGTACATTTTTAAAATTGATTCTTGTGTTGTCAAGTAAAAGAATAATTGTGCAAAATTTCATCTTGATCAAGGGTTGTTATTGTTATTAAGTTCAATGTATGTTGAGATAGTTGACTTTACACATCTTGTTATTTATAGCCAGCATTTTTTCTGCTGAGCTGTAGGCTCTTTTGTAGTCTGTGACAAGGAAAAATAGCTTTTTTTTTTCCCAGCTGTTCCATTCTGATGTACTTTTTCTTCTAGCCAGCTTTTTGCTGCTGAGCTGTGAGCTTTTTTGCAGACAGTGCCAAGGAAAAATAGTGTGCTATTTTCTTCAGTTGTTCAGCACTGCTGTACAGAGTGTTATTTATGTTAGGTTGCTGTGGTAATTGGGTCTGTTTAAGGTGAATTAAACTGGGGCATTTAAGAGGGTATGATTCAGAGCTTCATGAAAATCAACTTTACACATGTCACTCTGACATAAATAATGAAAAACTGATTTTAAGTCCCAAAATTAAGGAAGATTGTAAAATATCCAGTGATGAGCTATCTATTTTTTTTCCCTTATCAAATACAGGTGAAATCCTTGTCGTCTGGGGATCAATGTCAGTTATTATAGAATGTTTACACCAATATTAAGTTTCTCTTTGGGTCTTAAAGTGAATTTTGAGATTTTAAATAATTTCCCAGCTATAATGTTTTCTTCTAAACTATAAACCTTCAAACATATATTATTTTAATCAGAAACATTCTGTCATTTTTCCCGTATAAATATAAAACAAATTAATCATATAAACAAAACAAAAAAAACTATGAAAAAGTCCAGTACATTAAAATTGTCTTTATATTATTACCTGACGATTCGTACTGTGCAGAGAAACCTTTAGATGTCTCAGAACTTGTGGCTTCAAATATCAGCTTAAGCCAACCTTGTGAGTGAAAAACTTGATTACTGAAATGACAAATCCTTCTGTAATTGCCATAGGCAGAATTGATTTGCACCAAAACATTATCCTCATTTTGACAGTAGAAATGATTCCACCAGCCCCTAGTCTCTGAGAAATATTTGAAAAGAATATTTTTTTTTAAAAGTACACTCCTAAAACCAAAAAAATTGACATAAATATTTTTACTTTATCTGACGAGAAAAAATCAAGAGCTTGTGATCATTAGGCAGCTTCAAGCACAATGTCTTACATTCTGGCAGGCCTATGATGCTTCTGACACCAAACTGATTCAGGTGTTATGTTTCCCTTTCAGACCTTGCGATCTATGGAGCAGATGATGTTAAGGTCATCTGTTTCTATGGCCAACGGTTATCAAGCAGGGTGTTATGTGGCCAGCACAATGACCAACCACCTTTACTTTCCCCAACTAAAGTCAGGTAGGTACTCATTAGAGTTGGGTGGACTCAAAGGCGCCCTTAAAATTCTGAAATTCAAAATCTTAGTCTTCAACGAGATTCAAACCCAGGACCCCAAGTCCTTGTCAGCCAAAGGGCTCCTGATTCAGGTATTGTCATTCCATCAATTGCAAGCTTTGCTTGTTTTTGTCTCAGTCTTTTTTTCATTCTACATCAAGACTGAGGCGCCCCCTTCAGGAAACGTAATTGTATTTGTAACCACTAATATTGACAAATTGCAAGGTCTACCTAGTTGTAGTTATTTTACACAATTGTCGTAAGTGGATTATCCTTAACTAAATCTCTGTTCACACATTCTGGCGCCATATTTGCCATTTACCTTCTACGTCACGTTTCAAAGTCTCGACCTAGATGTGGTCTTATTAATCAATCAGTAGCATAAAGAAGAGAGATTTGTTGTTTTTGCAACAATGTTCTGACCACCACCAATGCCCAGGCTCTTAACCTCCATGCAAGACTTGGAGGTCATCTGCCAATATTGAGAAAAGACTAAATGTGGCTCAACAAAGATGGCTGAGACAGATTTTAGGAATCAGTTATAGAGATCAGGACTCAAGGAAATCCTATGTCGAACTGGGGGTTGAACACTTAGTGAGGTTGTGAAAGAGCATCGCATGAGGTTTGTGGGACATGTCCTCTGACAGAATGAATTACCCATACCAAGAGTTGCGATGACATGGAGATAATTATGAGGAAAGCATAAACAGGGACGTCCTAGTATAACTTGGCACTCCACTTTCTAGAGGACAACAGAACAGTGGACACCAGTTGGGAAAAGGCTTCATACATTGCCACTGACAATTCTTTGTGGAGAAACCTTGCCACCCAATGGGCCAAATGGTGCAGGAAGATCTAAGTCTAAGTCTACTTTAGGAAGGTGATGCTCATCTATCATTTCTTATTTTATTTCTTTCTTGTAATACTTCAGTATTGAAAGGGGTATTCCCACTGAAGCCCCGTGTGACGTGTCCTAAAACAATCTTTTTCTTTATGTCAGTTGAAACAATTTCATCGAAAACAAGCAATAGAAAAAGGAATAGTTTTAAAGACAAAGCTTATCAAGGAAACAGAACTGCTAACTACTGCCATTTATCTGAAAACTACAGGATTTAGCTCCCTTTCTGCACTATAAAACAAAATTAGTCAATTTGTACTAAATGATTAACTAACAGGTTTAATTTTTTAATTGATTCCTGAATTGTCATCAACTATGAATAATTATGCAAAATTTCCACTTGATCCAAGAATGGGGTGTGGGAGAAACGTGAAAATGGAGGACTTACAGTAGTGGGAAGAGGCTTCAGACATTGCCAGTGACCGATCTTTGTGGAGACAGCTTGCCACCCTATGCGCCTAAAAGTGCGGGAGGATCTAAGTATGTAAGGACGAAACACCTAAAAGATGGCATTAGTTGATGGAGAGGAAGGTATGAACACGCACACATGTCACAGGACCTGTCAATCAACCATATATTTTATTAAAGCAGTGATGCCCAACCTAATTCGACCTGCAGGCCTTTTTCATTTCCAACGCGGGCCACATGACCGAAAAGGTTCAAAAACGAAATGAAATCAGCCTGAAACCATTTGATCAGGAACTTACATTAATTAATGAGACATTGGAAGTTTATTTTTTTTGTACGCTTCGGAAAGTGGTTTCATTTCTCTATTTAAAATGTGAGAAACATTGTAGCTAGCTCTACCACCGACTTATTTTCTTTTTTTTTTTGGGTAAATATTCTCATCAACCCTCCAATTTCTAGGCGCGTTTTTACAATCTTTTATTGGCGGCTCAAATCAAGAATGCTGCCATATTTGTTTTGTTAGGCCGTTGTATGTATTTGTTTTTTTTCTAAACAAGCACACTTTCTTTACAAATTAAATATCTTGGCTAATTATTATGTTCCACAAAATAGTAAAGATCCGTTCACCTTACCTGGTAGATTCTACATTCAGAGTCCCATTTCAGAAACGCACAAGTGTTAAAAGGTTAATAGTGAGGCCCCTAACAAAGGAAAAGATGCATTTTCAACCTTTTTTAATGAAAAGGTGGGAGGGTTTCTATACTTTGTTTTGACATTGTGGCGGGCCGGATAGAACCACGCCACGGGCTGGATGTGGCCCATGGGCATCACTGTATTAAAGCATTTAAAAAAAAAAAAAAAGAGAGTGCTCATTGAGTAACTGAAAATCGTTACGTATTGCAAGCTGCATGTCTGTGAACTGGAGCTTGATCAACTTTTGATCCCCAGGTTTTATCAGGTAAGTACATGAGGTGTGCAAATAGTAATTGTTGGGGTAATTGGGAGATGTAACCACACCACTTTCAGCTGTATAAACACCACCACATGCTGAAAAAAGGAAAAAAAATAAACAATACAAATTGAAAGCAAAGAAGAGTTATACTTTTACATTGACCAACTTCATCAAATGCTTTCAAATATAAGAAAAAAATGACAATGTAAATATTAAATTTGAGTTTTTTAAAAAAAGTAATAATTATCGTCATACCGCGACTCCAGTGCAAAGAAAAGCCAAGTCCATTAGTGTGGTCGTCTGATCTGAATTTCACAACCAATTTATTCAAGGGAGAACTGATATTGACAGGAGCTATGTTAGAACACCATCTCCCCAAAGATACTTCTGTTCCATCTTGCAAGACATTAAATAACTAGATATGTGTAAAACAAAAACATGTTATATTGTTACATGTGATGCAGATAAAGTTATTGATGCAATGAACAAAGTTGAGTTGTAATTGTTGCATCAGAAACAAACAAGAAGACCAGGAACAGTTCAACACTTCCACCAGGTCTCTTCATTATTGAACTATTTCACAAAACAAATGTCACAGACAAAAATAGTGAACTCATTGAACTTTAGTGAATCTTTGTGAATACAGAGAGTGAAAATGTAAATAGTGAGCAGAGTTAGGTGTATTTGGTATTTGGTTGATGTGATGTCAGGTAAGTGGACTTAGTGATATGAACATAGTATAAAGGGAAGCTAGAAAGTTATTATATTCATCTTGTATCTTTCTTAACCATGACAGTGTTACCAACCATAAGATTTTAAGTACTGTGGGTAAACATGATCAAAAAATCTGAAACACTTCAAAAATGTAAGTTTCTGATCTGTTGAAATTATTTTTAAAAATCTCTTTCATGGGGGCCCCTCTCTTGTGGAGTGCCTGGGATAGTAGCCCCACCTGCCCTCCCTTAAATCCAGCCCTGCAAACAGTGTATGTTACTTCTGTCTTGGAGACCCTTTCAGTTTTACCAGCTAGTTAAACAAAAGCAAAAGGCATAAGAGAAACTGGGTGGAATATAAAAAGGAACAATCCTTTGTGGACATGTTGAGAACATTATTTCAGCAGGGATTCCTTATCTACCCCCACAATAGATTCTGTGGTAGAAATAGAGAAATATTCTGGAAATAAAAATATATAGGTCTTGCTAACATGATGTAGCCACTCATATAGACAGCTAGGATACTTGGTCTTGCACACCACATGGTCAGCCCATAAATGATAAGTTAGAACTACTAGTAGCCAATAGAGCTTTTAGGTATGCTTAAAAGATATCCTCTGTTGAGATAGGTTGTGTTGTGTTGTCTTTATATGAGAAAAGAGTCCTTGTAATCAAAATTTCCATAAGGATCAATAAAGCAGTCTTAGTCTTAGAAAGTAAAGTAGCAATAATACTTAAACCTCTGAATCAAAATTTACAAACGCAATAACACAAACTTTATAAAATACTCGGAAAGACACAAACATTAAGGCACATTTTTTTTTAGTCCATGTGGTGGTATAAGAGCTTCTTCGTCTTTAATGATAGAATCAGCCAGGTAAATGAATCAAAATGAGTTTACGCCTCTAATTAACATGTAAAACTAGGCTAATAACTACTGTACTTAGGACGTATTTGTTAATAACTACCATACCTAGGATGTAATAATCTCCACTTATAAAGGAATGACTGTATTAATAAGATAAAATAGGGAAATGTATGAATACATGACTTATAACATCTTGAAATGGGTATTTACATCTGGGAGAAAATAGTGCCTATTTGGACAGTATAAAAAGGTCCCAAGCTCACACACACACACACAAAAACAAGCTGAAATGTGGACAAAAAATTTAAAATGAAACAGCCTAAAATGGTTTCATATGTCCCATTCTACTTGTAATTATTATATTAGTTTCTCAGTGACAGAGTTCCTGCACAAGACATGACATTACCTCCAAATAATCCCATTCACAGTTATCATGTGCTATGTCAAATGGCGAGTCAAACTGCAACATTATGTAGAATCCGCTGTCCACAAGGATGTCCCACCTGCATTCAATGTTGTGAGGGTAACTACGTGGATAGTTGGGAGACTTGATCCATCCATTGGTGCCTTGTTGAAGTCCACCACAGGCTGACCAAAAGTTAAGTCATTAGGCATTGCACACTAAATTTTGATGGACTATGAACTATATAGTGAGACATGGTGGCTGAGCGGTAAAGCGCTTGGCTTCCGAACTGGGGGTCTCTGGTTCAAATCCTGGTGAAGACTGGGATTTTTAATTTTGGGATCTTCAGGCGCCTTTGAGACCACCCAGTTCTAATGGGTACCTGACATTAGTTGAAAAGTAAAGGTGGTTGATCGTTGTGCTGGCCACCTGACACCCTGGTTAACTGTAGGCCACAGAAACAGATGACCTTTACATCATCTGCCCTATAGACCACATGGTCTGAAAGGGCAGCTTTACTTTACTTATATATTTATAAACCTAGATCTAGATGCTTAAAAGAAACATTGGCAGTGTTGATAATAACCTCTGTGTTTATTGTGGCCATCATAAACAACATTCTTCAAACTAAACTCTAGAAAGCTAGTGTTGGTTCTTATTTCTTGTAGCCTTTTTCTTTTCTCAGGGTACATAATTTGTTTTGATTAGCAAAAACAAAAAATTTGATGGATGTTGATATGTATTGCAAGTATTATGTCCCTTTGCTTGGGTTAGCAATGTCCCCTGTGTTAATTAGTTTAGCCTTAGTCAAAATGGCGACTTAATAAACAGCTGTTTTGGAACTGAACTCTACAACAGACGGGTACATCAACAAAAAGTGAAAAAGGCAAAACTTCACAAGACTTAATGGTTAATGATTTCAATTTGGGGTGAAACAATAAGGTTCTGGAGGTCTTATGGCAGCTTACCTAATTGATCTTCCACATAATTTAATGAAAATCCTGATCTGCTATCAATAGGTCTGTTGAAGACTCCAGTCAGCCTCAATACATTACTGTGTGACTTCATTTCTGCTGGTAATGTGAGGTTGCAATATTTTTCTGTGTTGTTCAAAAAGGGAGAGTCAGAAAAGCCACCATTTTGAATTGAAAGGAAGCCATCTGCACAACTTAGGTTGAAGCGTGCTGGCCTGATCTGTAATAAAGAATCAAATAGTTCAATATAAAAAAAACACAGAAAATAATTACTTCAAATACAATACAATACAATAGACGTGTTATCTTCCCAAATAAGAATGTTTAATACAACAAAGAATTATCTGACTGATAATGTTTTGTTTTATGAGAGATATGATACATAAGATAATTTTTATTGATCCAATCCAATGGAAATTTAGCTTGACTACAATTGACAACCTCAGCTTAACTCCTGTACAAGAACAAATACAAACAAGATTCACACACAAAAACACAAACGAGACACCGATAGCAAAGACTCTGTTGTTCCCCTCAAATCATTAAAAAGAAACAATCTTATATAAACTTTTCACATGTTAATTATGAGTGAGTCTGGTGTAAAAGCACATTTTGGTTTTCTATAGTTATTATGTTTTGTTTGGTGTAATGCACAAATTGTAAGACAAATTTCTTTACGGATAATAAAGATTATTATGATTAAATAGCTCAGTGCAATACTGTTCAATCACTTTTGTGGATATATAGGGGGGAGGGAGTATCTGGAATAATGTTTCTGTGCTGCCTTTCTGTGGCATTTTATCTCTCAAGAGATGATCTTTTCCATTTGCAACTTCTTGTGTGACTAAAGAGGCCAATTCTTGATACACAGCGGCAGTCTCAGTTTGGGCATATGTTATCCTAAGGCGCCATTGTACTTTCACCTTTCTTTCTACTTCTGGTGAGTATGGCATCTGCAATCCTGAGACCTTCCTTTATGCTCGTTCTCCATGTGGATCTGTCCAGTGCATCTTTGTCCCCTTTGCTTACATCAGTAACACTTCAAAGTGGATGACCAGCAACTCTCCTACCTTCTCTTAAATCACTATTAAGAATATTTTCTGGAAGTCAAATCTTGTGGCATATCTGTGAACGTGGCCAAGCCAGCCAAGGCGTCTGCTGCTGATAGCAGAGTGGATGTCCTGGCACCCTGCTCTTCGCAGCACTTCCTCATTGTTTATTTTATCTTGCCACCTCATTTTAAAGATCCCCCTTAGACATTCGAGTTGGAAGATATTCATCTTTGTTTTCTTCCATGAGTAGGTTGACCATGTTTCTCTGCCTTTAGACACTCAGTAAACACAAAGCTAAAATTGGGATTCATGCTAAAATCTTAATGATGGATTTGAAAATGATATGGCTAGCCAGTCAACTTATGCCACTCTACCAGAGATCCCACAACAATGATATGGCTAGCCAGTCAACTTATGCCACTCTACCACAAGATCCCACCACAAGATTCTCTCCCACACACCAGCTAAGCATAAATAAATATGTAGCACTGATGAAAATAGTTTCAAGCCAATGATATTTTTCTACATGGACAAAACAGACAGCAGTCAAATGAAACCAACAAGTCTCTAAAGCCACTCACCACTATCTGACTTCCTTCAGGATACTCAATAGTCCATATACAAGATTGAGGAAAAGAACTTTCTTCAGGGAAAACAGGAACTTGAAGGGCTCCATCACCTCTTAAAACTCCACCGCATGCTAGAAATACAATGTTTTCAAAATAGTTCATCAAATTTGTTTCCATTACATTCAGTAAAGTTTAAACAATGGAAGACTTAAGCTACTGCTAAGTACAATGACATATAAACATTTGGCTAATACTGCACTCATCCTTACACTTCATTCTTTAAGACAATGCCTTATCATTTATTAATAGTTTCTATATGATTGTTGAGAAACCAAGTCTTCCTCTCTGACTTCAGCTAAATAAAAATGAATGTCACATTGATTTGAAATTGTTTTCTAATCTAATAGCTCTTTACAAAACAAAATATATCTACAGCTTAAGACACATTTCCTTCATTACAACCCCACCCCCCTGCACTAGTATTTGAACCATTTTGAAATCATTATCTTTTAATAGTGCTGTCTGAACAATATAACATGATCTAGGCCACATTAGAACATAATATAATATATATCTATAATTTAAAGGGCAAGATTACTGTATTACATTTCAGTTATAACTTAATAGAATATGAGGACGATTTTAAAATGAGCATTAAATAAAATGCAAGCTTTAATCTGTCCTTTGACTTTGTCATAGGGGTGATGTCACAGTTTGACTAACCAAATCCTTCCACTTTTCCCAAATAGCAGCTGTTTTAAGCAGGATATCAAGAGAGAGGCTGGTTATATCTTCTCAGAATATCCCATCAATCCATTCACTGAATTTGAGTTAAACACATTAAAGTAAAAAACAAAACTAGGTATCATTTCAACCCTGTTTTGTTCTATTTTCTTTTTAAGATCATAGATTTGACAGTTTACGAAGAAAACTTTTAGTTGCATATGGTAATTTACACATTTTTTTTGTAGCATTCATAAAAACACAACAACTCTTCATGTCCAACTATGAATTTTAAAAATAAAGGTCAACTTACAAGATACTTTATATGTCAGATTAAAACCTGGACTGGCAACGCTTTGATCAGAACGGTACATCACCCAAATGTTACTGCCTTGAATTAGTACATCCTTTGGTTTTGTGCTGCCACAATAACGGCCTATCAGTTCTCCTGACCTATCAGGTCCTATATTTGTTTATAAGAAAACATAAATTAGTTTATCAAATATTATTTATATTTCCTTAAAGTTTTATAAATCAATAACAAGTCTGTATTTAATATTTGTTTCTATACAAATCTGTATTTTTTCAATCACTATAATATTGGCTAAGTTAGTAAAGCACAAATAGAAAAACACACTAATGTGTAGCAAACCAAAGAAGAAAAAAACCCACTATTCAAGCCTAAAGTTACAAGAAAGAAATAGTTACCCATAGTAGAAACAGTCACCATAAGTATTTCTAACAGAACATTCAAGCACTAAAAGCATTTTTTTTTAGAGCAGGTCATTTGATTACAATAACGTGAATTAAAAGTGTAAGGCTAATGATCTTTTGGCCATTGCAAGCAAGCACAGACTTATATAGTGGAAACTGTGGTGAAGGCTCCTCTCTTGGACGTTGACTGCAGAATTAGAGAGGAGGATTCTAACAATTGATTAAGATGCTACGGAAAGATCTAGGTATCACATACAAAGAATGCATGACAAAGAGATTAGAGACAGGATTAGTACAGCGATTGGACCCCTACATGAAATGCTAACTACTGTCAAAAAACACAAACTCTTACTACAAGATTCTCAGGTCTTTGCAAAGTCCTTCCTAAGGGATACAGTACCAGAAAAAAAAAAAGAAGAGGCAGACAGAGAAAGCAATGGGAAGACAACATAAAAGAATGGACAGGCCTGCCATCGAAAAAGATTCTATCCAAGTCAAAAGACAGAGAGGAAGGAGAAAGATGGTCCACAGTTCTTGTGTGATGCCCCAAGGGTCCAACAGACTAATGGATAGGAAGAGAGGAAGAGGGGAGGGCAGTAAGTGTAACTGAGTGATGAAGATTGATTTGCTGTCTATCAACTGGGCTCGGGTTTGAATTCCGACTCAATCTGAGTTATGTTTGCAGAGACCCTAAAGGCAACCATCTCCTAGAGACCCCTTCCCCCACTGGTCTACAAAAGAGATTGGAGCTTAAGACACAGCATGCCATAAGCATAAAAGTTGCACTAGATAAAAGCAATTACAAAAAAATAAAAAAGAGGTCAACTCAAAGCTGTCGGGTTCTTGTTCTAAACAGAAAGTGGGGTCGTCTCTTCTGGACCTCAATGAAAAGCAAAAAAATTCTTTTGTTCAGTGATTTCTGAACTAAATATATCTCAAATAAATACATAAGCAGAATACAATAGCCCTACTGTATGGTTCTGACACATGGAGAACAACTGAAGCACCAACAAAAAGTACAGACCTTCATCAACAGATGTCTGAGAAATATCTTGAAAATACACTGGTATGACAAAGTAGAAAATATCAAACTGTGGGAGAAGGGTGGACAGAGAAATATAGAGGTTCAGATGTTAGAAAGTAGAGATGGATTGGTCATAACCTTAGAAAATAAAACAACAAGAGCTGTGACATTAGAGTGCCCCCAGGGCACAAGACGTAGAGGAAGACCAAAAAGAACATGGCGACGCAGTGTACTAGATGAAGCCAAGGAAAGATGTGGGACGGCATTAAAAAACTAGCAAGAGACTGTGGAGAGTGGCCTGTTTCTACTGAGGCCCTATGTTCCATGAGAAACACAAAGGAAAGATGATAGTGATAATACAAAAATCAATTCCATTAAACATAAACCCCAAAATGTGTTAATGTTAGGAAAAGAATAACCAATAAACAGAAATTTTTTTAAAAATTTTTTAATCGTTTTATAACTTTAGATGCAAAAGCACAATAAAAAAGTGACTGCAAATGAAAATGAAATAGAAAAAAATCTGCAGATAAAAACAAATTATTTACCCAGTGAAATGTTGACATGCTGAAAGGCAAAAAGTATCAGTAAAAAAAAAGCATGAATTAATACCGAACAGTATGCTAATAGTAAAATGCTTTAAATGTTCAAGATCTTCCTTCTGAGTTGTAGACAATCTACATCCTAGTCCAAACCACCTGCAAGAAATGGGGAATAGTAGAGGGCAGGGTATGAGCCCTGGACTGTCAAGACAACCAAACAACAGTCCAGCAAACTCCATGACCAGGCAGCTTTTAGTAAAATAGTTTTATAGATAAGACCTATAAATGACCAATTAAAAACAAAAATCGGAGTCTAGGAACCATCCAAGACAAATGTAAAGAATACTTGTAGATGTTAAAAAGGAAAGACTGTGGTGTTCAGGTCATCAAGGAAAAATAACCACAACATAGAGTTACACATAATCGGAAGAGTTATAAGAATCAATTCTCTATTTCCTTTGGAAGTTGCAGTGGATCAATACATTCTATAAAAAAAATTCATGCAGGAGGGTACAGAATAACTGTGGGCAGGCATCAAACTGATGACCACAAAAATGGTCGTCCAAAGTATGAACACAGTTATTGAAACAAAAAACATTGGAACATTTTTTTTAGCATTTCAAAATATTGAGGCTTCCAAACTGAGTGGTTTTGGGTTGGAAACTCTGTGAAGTCTGGTTTGATATTTTTGGGTATTTTAACAAAGGTCCTGAGTCTATCCAACTCCGATGGGTACCTGACATAAATTTGGGAAATATAATGAGGCACTTGCACCATGACACCCTATTTAAGCATTTGGACTTGGTAACATATGACCTTTACATCATTGGCCCTATAGATCACAAGGTTCAAAAGGAGTTTTTTCCTCTAACCTTATATTGAATGTGGGTGTTTATATTTTGAAAAGTAAAATTTAAAAAAATTTTATATATACATATTTATTAGGTACCATATTATAAAAACAAATGTTCTTGATACAAAAGTTATGGTAACAGACTTTACTCAATACTTTGTAAGTATTTGAGTTTACTCTGAAAAAATACATCTTCATGCGATTTCAATATGGAACTTATATATATATATTATATATCTTATACTTAAAATCTTCAAGCAATATCTGACACTTCTTGGTAAACAAGGTTCAGTGTTGGCACACCTTACGAAATTTTGCTTTAACTCTTTCCGTATTTATTTTCTACCTTCCGATGAAATTAGTCACTACCCTGTTATGATTAAACTTTAATAACTTTTTTATTTATCATAAATGTTATATTTGGGATATAATTAAAGGTGAATGCACGCCTTTTTTATAAAACAAACTGATCTTTAAAAAAATTAATTATTTTGGATGATGGAATTGAAAAAAAAAAATTTGCCAACTGTAAATAAGTCTCTCTAGGCAATGTTTTAAGACACAAATTGAGCTGAAAGTATTTTTTTATGATAATTATTAATATTTTCAAAACACTAAATATATAACATATATAAAACATTCAAATTAATTGTCTCGAGGTCTCTATCATATGTCACCATACCACGAAAATTTAATACACAAAAAAGAACCTTGTTTTAGCCCCACTCTTTAAAAAGATTGTTTTTTGTAAAAACACATTGAGAATGAAGAAAATCTGTATTTTTCCCAAAGGGAAACTATTCAATATTAATTTAAAAACATTTTGGGAAGAAAGAAAATAAAACTACTGACTTTTTAAGCATCAACAATAACATCGACAATTAGCGTGCAGAATGGACTAAAATCAACAATGATCTTGTCGATTAGGAGTGAAAAAGTGAATAATGCCAGTGTAGATACATGTGTTGTGAACACTACGGCTAGAGACATGGCTTACACTACATGAATGAAACAAAAATAGGAACAAGGGAATGAAGTATGCATGGATTACCTGATCTTATTTCCAGAAAGTCATAGGCACAACTTCCATGCAGCTCCAAGTCAAATTCATTGAAAGACAATCTGACAGTGCTCTGTGCTTGCTGTAAGATTCTCCAGATGCACTGAAGGTTGTACGTTTCAATTGTTTGAGGTAATGTTATGAAGCCTGTGGTGTCTGTTAGATCCCCTCCGCACACTGTATAAGGAGCCCACACAAAGAAACAAGATTAATGTACTTAAAATATTTTGCTATTAAACAACTATTTGTAGGAGTGTGGTGTCCGAGTGGTATAACGTTCGGCTTCCAAACCAAGAGGTTTCGAGCAATAATCTTTGTGATGACTAGGATATTGAATTGCTGGATTTTTAGGACGAGACAGAGTCTATCCAACACTAATGGGTACCTCACTTAAGGTGGAAAATGTCAAGACACTTGATCATTGTGTTGGCCACTTGACACCCTTGTTAACCCTCAGACATATCAACAAAGCTCACCTGCCTGATAGCAATGTCTAAAAGTAGTATTTACCTTACTTTACTAAACTACTAAATTAATAATGCTATAAATATCCTTCTATTCAGTCTTTACAAAGGCTAAGTTTTTAAGTACTGGTATATGGCGCTGCAATTCGGAAGCAGAAGGGCAAGACGTGGGGACAGTTGGAGACACTGGGCCAGAACCGAGATGCCTAGAGGAAGCTGGTTGGTGGCCTATGCCCCAGAAGGAACCACAGGCAGAGATGAGATATGTGAACCACAAGAGAGACTAGTAAATGTTGAATTTGCTTTGTTATTTAGATACATGTAAATTCTCCCAAAATAGATGTTAATGGTATGTAATATAATTTTAAACAAGCAAAATACGAAAAAATCCTTTTTAAAAAAAAAAAAAGCTTATCTAAGGGGAAGAAATCTGCTCTTACATTTATATCTCTTAATAATGAAGTTATTTCCCTTATTTGATATTTACCAAAAAAGTTAATTACCAATAATTAATTGAATAATCGGTTTATTTTTTTAATTGATTTATGTTTCGTGGGAAACCTGGTAGATAGGCTAAGTACGCTTAAACTTGGCTTGGCTACCTATGAAAGGGGCTCGAGGTTTGACACCCGACTCAATCAGAGTTGTGTTTACCTAAAGGCAGCACACTGGTCCACATATGAGATTGGACCATAGTGCTCTGAGCATGCTATAAGCATGAAAGTAGCGCTAATTAAAACTTAATAATTTTTTTAGATTTTTTAAAAAAGTTTTGGTTTGATTTCAGAATGGGTGTGGCAGAAATGAAATGTACATTTATCTACGGGAACCAAACCCTACTTATTGAGCCATCTCAATGAATACTGTAGGATTAATTTTCTTTGTTGGTATAAAACAAAATAATTAATTACCAGTAATTAATTGACAATAGGTTAACTGTTTTATTGATTCATATCTTGTCTATGCCAATAAATAATTGTGCCAAGTTTCAGCTTGATCCGAGAATGGGTGTGTGAGAAATAGCATGTAAAGACAGGCAGATAGACAGACAGAATGAGTTGATATAAGCTTTGAAATAAAAATTACATCTCTAATTGCTGAATGTTCGACTGAATGGCATCAACTGCTTGGCTATAGAACAATGTGGCTCAAGTTCAAATCTTGTAAAAAAATTTAAATTTTAAACTGAGATTAGACTTGAGCTGCTTGTTTACTAAGAGCTCAAAAAACAACAAGGAAACATTCTTTATGATACAGATTAATCATGAGCGCACCAAGCATTCTTTAGCAAGAAAGACACACTAAATAAAAACAATAAAAAAAAAACACTTCCAATGGTAGTCTAATAACATAACAAGAATATACGATAAACATGCATATATGTCATGTCATATGTCAGACCATGTAAAACAAAGGACGTTTGGGCCAGGAGGCCTTCATCAACTACAAAAAAAACAAAAAAATGACAAACAATTAACACAAAATAGGCTTTTAACTTATCTGTCTGATGTTGTTCTCTATCGAGGCAGAAAAGAAATGAGCTACTCTGGTGTAAAAGAGCGGGAAATATGCAAACAATTATTACTGATGAAACCAATAACTTACCAATTTCCTCATCAGAGTTATAAACAGCCCTAAATCCATGACCAACAGAACTGTGATCTGTTCGGAACATAACTTTCAGAGCGTTTCCACTTGACTTGAAGACTGGTGGGATTACATCACCACAAAACCTTCCCAGGGAAGGTGAATCTGACTCCAAACCATTCCAAACCTGGTAGAATTGAAGTAGTTTAAAAAAATATAACTCATGAAAAATTAAACAGGTTCCATGTAATAGAAAATGAGACACAAACGAAGAGATAAGAGGAAGGGATACTACGGCGATTGAGCCCCACAACGACCCGCTAACTATTGTAAAAAAAAAATGCAAACTAAAACTCTACAGCCATATTACAAGGTCTTTAGGGTTCGCAAAAACCTTCCTTCAGGGAACAGTACCAGGAAAAAGAAGAAGTTGAGATGGGAAGACAACATCAAAGAATAGATGGGCCTGCCAATGAAAGAGGTTCTATCCAAGGCACAAAGCAGATAGGAAAGGAGAAAGACGGTCGACAAATCTTTCATCCTGCCCCAACGGTCCAACAGACTAATGGATAGGTAAAGGTAATAGAACAAATAACATTTGCAACCTTAAAAGATTTTTCTATTAAAATTTTACTGATATAAATGGATAGCTGCCTGGTCGTGTATTAAGTGCTCTGACTACCGTCTTCATGGTCTGGTTTCAAATCCTGCGTGCCACCCATCCTGCTGTAAATTTGGATTAGGATGTAAAAACCTTATATTCCGAGGGAACTTCCAACCCATGTAAAACAAACAAATACACAGCTACGCATTTTCACTTTTGTCAGACAGACAATATACTACACTAAATTTTAAAAAAAACATTAAGACTTGTTTAAAACTTTTTTAGATTAGTTTGTCATGTTAGCTCTTGTGTTTATGTTTGTAATGTTATTACAGCGCCTTGAGCCTACATTTTGTTTGTTAAACATCGGCTCTATAAATACAATGAATATTATTATTTGTTTTATAAGCATAACTTAAGTAAATACAAAAATGAAAGTATTCCTATTAAATTATATAGGTATGGGTTAGGTTGGCTCTATACCATACAAACTGTATATAACTAACATGAATGAAGTCAAAAGGACAAGACCAATCATATTCCAAATCAAAATCTGTAAATGTCAAAGTGATTCTCCTGTCTTGAGGGGCAAAGATATTCCAGATACAGGTTCGTCTGTTACTATACAGATTTGGAAAATTCGGTGATGTGAACTCTCCTGATGAGAGGTACAGATTTCCTCCGCATTCTGAAATTAAGAAAAAGATCAGTAATAAGCCCCATTAGTTTCAATGTAACAGAGCCAACATTTCTAATGATGTAGTCTTTTCTTATGATATAGTCAACATCTCTAATGATGTAGTCATCTCTTATGATAGTCAAAATCTCTAATGATGTAGTCATCTCTTATGATACAGTCAAAATCTCTAATGATGTAGTTATCTCTTATGATACAGTCAACATCTCTAATGATGTAGTTATCTCTTATGATACAGTCAAAATCTCTAATGATGTAGTCATCTCTTATGATACAGTCATCTCTTATGATACAGTCAAAATCTCTAATGATGTAGTTATCTCTTATGATAGTCAACATCTCTAATGATGTACTTATCTCTTATAATACAGTCAAAATCTCTAATGATGTAGTCATCCCTTATGATACAGTCAAAATCTCTAATGATGTAGTTATCTCTTATGATACAGTCAACATCTCTAATGATGTAGCCATCTCTTATGATTCAGTCAACATCTCTAATGATGTAGTTATCTCTTATGATACAGTCAAAATCTCTAATGATGTAGTCATCTCTTATGATACAGTCAAAATCTCTAATGATGTAGTTATCTCTTATGATACAGTCAACATCTCTAATGATGTAGCCATCTCTTATGATTCAGTCAACATCTCTAATGATGTAGTTATCTCTTATGATACAGTCAAAATCTATAATGATGTAGTCATCTCTTATGATACAGTCAACATCTCTAATGATGTAGTCATCTCTTATGATACAGTCAACATCTCTAATGATGTAGTTATCTCTTATGATACTGTCAACATCTCTAATGATGTAGTTATCTCTTATGATACAGTCAACATCTCTAATGATGTAGCCATCTCTTATGATATAGTCAACATCTCTAATGATGTAGCCATCTCTTATGATATAGTCAACATCTCTAATGATGTAGTCATCTCTTATGATACAGTCAACATCTCTAATGATGTAGCCATCTCTTATGATACAGTCAACATCTTTAATGATGTAGCCATCTCGTATGATATAGTCAACATCTCTAATGATGTAGTCATCTGTGCCTTTCCAAAACACACACAATTCTTAAGGACAACCTGCGCCCATTAAACCACTGTTACATCAGATCTGAAAAGTGGTTGTCTCCGTTCCATTAGGACTAAAACAGAAAGATTTAAAAACTCCTTTATCCCACTTTCAGTCAGTGTTACAAGGTCATCTGTTGTCATCTAGAAGTATACATAGAAGTTGAATTCATGAAGCGCTGATTGTGAGTGTGTATGTGTTTCAAGTGTGAATGTTGTTCGTATTTGCATCTATATTGTTATTGTTACAGTAGTTACACTGAGGTGGTCAATTGTAGTCAAACTGAATTTCCATTTGATTGGACCAATAACAATTATCTTATCTATTCTGGAAAACTCCATTTTTTTAATTAAAATAATATGAACTGTAAGAGTTAAGAACCAAATTAAAACTGAATTTTTTTTTAGATTTCTCATTTGTTTTTTTTTCATTAATGAAGGATGTATATCTGGGTGGTATAAACTTGTATGCTGACATGTTAAGGGAAGATCAAATTTGAATCCTGGTGTAGACTAAGAATGTTTAATTGCTTTCAGTATAGAATCCAGAGTCATAGAAATAGAACCAGTATTGTTGTTTATCTAATGTAAAGACTGATTGGCTATTAATTCTATAACATTACAACTAAACTGAATGAACTTGATAATTCAAGATCTGTGACACAAATGTTTGTCAACTATTAGACCAAATACATCATTGGATTTTATTATTGTAATGAATAGACACTGGCCAAATGCTTCATGGATGAATTATTGAAGAAAAATATAATATGATGTGGTGGCCCAGTGGTAGCTTTATAAAGTCTCATGTTCCAATCCTAGGATTTAGCATTTAGGAATTTTAAAATGTCTTTCAGCACAATGAGTACTTAGCAATAAAAGAGAAAGCTGGATATTGAGTTGGTCACAAAACATTGTCTGTAAGGGGTACTTTTTTTTTAAAATTGTTATGACATGATTAGGAATTCTGTATTTGTTTTGGAGAAAAGGGGAAAGTTTTACTTAATGATGAATGAGGTAAAACAAAATAAGAACACTCTATTCGACACTATCAACAAGACGCTTTTCAGTATACAGACGGCTAGTAACGGAGGACATTAGACAGATCCCTTCTTAAGTATTAAAAGTGTTTATTGTTTAACACTAGTGTCGACTCCATTTATCGATTGTTGACCTTTCGACTGTGTTCATATTCAGCATTGAGTTTGGTGTTATCTCAGTTGGATCTGTTACTATTTCAAGCACTCAGCACCGCGGAAGAGCACAACAAATACAGTCAAAAGATAAACAGATTTAAATGATGATATTTACCTTCTAAGCTTGAATCAAAATGAAACTTGAACCCTCTATCAACTAGTGTTCCATCAGCTTTGAATTGAACATAAGCCTTGTTGTCAGATGTGTTCTGGGAAATAGATTGATCTGTGCAACTGTTAAACAAAATGGTATCTGTTGCATTGCCGTCTCTAATCATCAGGAAATCAGTACAATTTTCAGTCTGTGGGAAGCTGAGAGTGTCCAGGGTGAAATACAAATAATGTCCAACTGCTCCTTGTAACTCCCACTCACATTCATCATTGTTTCTATAGTTGGAAGGGAAATTCGGACTTGTTACAGTACCACTGGTGCTGGCAATGCGACCACCACATGTGGCTGAAACACAAGAAAATGCCAAAAAATTGATTTTTATGTATTTGTTTTTAATGTGTCAGAGACAAGCTCAAAACAAGAAAATAAAATCATATGCCAAACTGGGAGTCAAACACTTAGTGAGGTTAAAGAGAGTGTCACATGAGATTTTCGGGACATGTTCTCCAACAAAAATGAATTAAGCATAATAAGAGATGCGATAACATGGAGGCCATTATGAGAAATGCGCAAACAAGTATAACTTGGCGCCTCACTTTCACGCCCAATGCGCCAAACGGCACAGGAGGGATATAAGTCTAAAAAGACTAACTGTGCTATGTCATTTTTTTCTCCTGGCTGACTCAGGCAACTCGTTCCAGGATATAATGTCTCTAGGGGAGAAAGAGCAATTATACTTTCTTAGAGGACCTCAAAGCAGTGGACACCAGGTGGGAGGAGGCTTCAGACATTGCCAGTGACAGATCTTTGTGAAGACAGCTTGCCGCCCAATGCGCCAAACGGCACAGGAGGGGTCTAAGTCTAAAAAGACTAACTTTGCTATGTCATTTTTTTTCTCCTGGCTGATTCAGGCAACTCGTTCCAGGATCTAATGTTACTAGGGGAGAAAAAGCAATAATACTAATTTGTCCTAGCATATGGAATAAGAAAAGGTGCCTTACTCTTTGTATCATGTCTCTGGTATTTTATTAACTTATTATTTTATATTTTATATCTGGTAGATTAAGATATGAATTCTTCTTTTGTTAACATATATTGTAACAACTGTTAAGTAGTCTTAAAAACAAAAGATTAAACCTAATCATAAACCTTTATTTATACAATAACTACTAAAACCCATGATTAAATAATTAAATACAAACAGACTTCACTTCTCTCTATGTAAATCCTCTAATCTGAAAAGAGAATTCATTTAATCTAGATAAATATTTTTGATAATGAATTACAGAATGCTCTAAAGATACCTAAAGATACCGTCTAAAGACGGCTGCCTGGTCATGAGGTTTGCACGCTGGACTGTCATTCAGATTTATCAATGGTCAAGGGTTCAAACCCTGCCCGCTCCCATCCACTGTCCTCCTGCGGGAGGCTTGGACTAGGAAGTAATTATCTTCAACTCTGAAGGAACATCCGAAACATGTAAAACATTTTACAAACATTTTTTTAACAAACCTCTTGAATATTTCACTTTAAATCCTTCATGTCCTACACTGTCATCTGTTCTAAATCTAACAAACAGAAGATTGGAGTTTGAGTAAATTGTACTGGGCAAACGTGTGCCACAGAGAGGCTGTCCAATGCGTGGAGAGTTAAAGGAACTACCATCACGGAATTCAATGTAATCAAAAGTGCAACTGAAAAAAAAATTTAAAAATTTTACATTTAACTCTTTCTCTCCTGACGATACCAACGTTGATTCCACCAGAATGTGGTAAATAATTAGGGAGAGAAAGAGTTAAGACAAATTCATTTACTCTTATGATGGTCAAGATGCCTGAGCCTATACTAAAAAAATGTCTGCAACTGTACATATCAATACAGTAGTGCTACTTTTAAATTGCTTCATTTTTACAAGAGACTGAACAAAATCAGTAGGCCCTAATTGACATTGTGTACAAGTTTGTTTTCTTTTTATAAAGATCTTTTCTGATCTAAAACAATTTGATACTAATGCTGAAAGATAAGCTTCCATAAAAGAGTCTCAAGTTGAACCCTAGGGAAGACTAGGATTTTGGACTTCTGGATTTTAAGGAACACCAACTGAGTCTACCCAAATTTAATCAGTTAATAAAATTGTGACACAGAGATATTATTACTAAAGAGAAAGTAGATACAGAGGAGAACAAGGACTTGTGGGGTAGTGATGAAGGCTTTATTGTTAGAATTGATGAGTTTATAACAATGTTTTTGAGAGTAATATAGTTCTTACATGGAAGTAGATCTAGATTAAGAATAGTGTATATCTATACAGTTTGCCATAGTTATGGATTGGTATTTTTTCACAAAGAGATCTATTAGTTTATCAATAAATGTTTTGTGTAGGACTCTCATCATGTTGTTCTTTCTGTGGAATGACTGAATTTGTAAGTTGAAGAAACTCAGAGTAACATTATAATAGTATTTATATAATTGCAACAACCAGGGTAACAAGTCCGGCCTGTTACAAAAATAAATTGGGGATTTAAAAGCGGTTGGTCATTGTGCTGGTCACTTGAAACCCTCATTAATTCTTGGGACATAAAAACAGTTTTACTTCACATCATTTGCCCCCCTCAGATAGCGCAAGGTCTGAAAATAGATACCCTATTCATCCTATAGAAATATACATTAAAACCAAAGAAAAATCAAGTAAATTAGAACTGTTTCATTTATAAGTTTTACATTGAATGAAGTTTTCTGATTCTTTTTGAGTCTCAATATAAAATCTAAATTAATGTTCACAGCAAGAGAGAAAATTTTTTTTATAAAAAAATGTAAAAAAAATTACTTGTTGTGGTCTTCTATAAAAAATGTATCCACAAAGTCAATACGTATACGTGTCAGTGCAGGAGCAATTATCCTCCAAGTGCAGTCCACATTATGTGGATAATCGTTGGGATAGTTTGGAGACGTGAAGAAACTGAAACAAAGCGAGACATACACAAATAAGCATTTAGAAATCACATTACAAAACACGGGCGTACAATAAAAATCTATAGGGATAAAGGAGGCCCACAATAATAAAAAAAGAAATTAAGGATAATTACCAATATAAATCCATATATAAATAAATAAAGTTTTAATAAAACTTAAGAAATAAATATATATATACAAATAAGAACATATTAACAAATACAAAAGAAGAACAATAAGAGACAGACCTAAAGTGATTAGATGAACTTTGATAATATTAACTGAGAGACAGATATTAATTAGAGGAGGACATTGTGGCTTCTCAATTGAGGAGTCTCAGGTTTAAATATAGTTAAAGACTAGGAATAAAAATTTCTAATGGACACCAGACATTAGGTGGGGATAAGTAAAGACGGTTGGTCATTGTACTGGCAATATGACACTCTTGTTAACCTTCAGCCATAAAAACAGAAGACCTTTACACCATCTGCCCTATAGATTGGAAGGTCTGAAAGGGAACTTTACTATTTTTACTCTAAACTAACTATAGGAAACTAAAACATGATGATATACTCTATCATAAAACTGTATGGAGAAGCAGTGGCTGAGTAGTAAAAACACTCGGCTTCTGAAAATAGAGTCCCTGGGTTAGAATCCTGGAATTTTTAATGTCAGGATCTTGAGGGTGGCTCTGAATACTTCCATTTCTAATTGGTACAGACATTAGTTGGGGAAACAAAGGCGGTTGGTCATTGTGCTGGCCACATGAGACCATCATTAACCAAAGGCCACAGAAAGAGGGGACCTTTACATAATCTGCCCTATAAACCACATGGTCTGAAAGGAGAGCTTTACTTATTTATACATAAAACTGTATAAGTGGACTAGCAGTACTACTCACCCTGTTATCAATGAATCAGTCAATGTCAACAATGTCAGTCAATTTATACATAAAACTGTACAAGTGGATATTTTACTTATAAAAACTTCCATCTAGCAGTACTACTCACCCTGTCATCAATGAATCAGTCAATGTCAACGTACCGCCACAGGTGATTGAAACTTCAGAGAACGTAAATGAGAAACCAGCACCAAAGCCACTTCCATCAGAGACAAACTGCACAAACAATTGGTTGCTAGAAGTTTCTAGTCCCTGGGGCGCGGTCTGGCCACAGTAAGTTCCATTGATATTAGTTGAACCATTCAGAATTAAAGGTGGAGATGATGATGTTGGACCATTGAAAAGCTGACAGACAAAAAAAGGGAAAATTTAATTGTGTATTATAAAAACTTAGCTTTCATATTTTCTTTCATTGCAAATTGTTCTAGATTTATTTATTTTTTTAATAAAGGGGAAGATGTTACCACCAAACTTCAGTTATTTATTTGGAAAGAAAATAAAAATATTTATACAGAACTTGTTAAATAAATATGATCAGAATTAAAAGTACTTGAATTACAAAGGGAGAACAACCTGAATTTGAAATATGGCTCAAGCCGACACTGTAACCCCTCTGCTAGTAAGATTCTTATGAACAAAGAAGATTGCAGAGTTATCTATTGTTTCAATAATAGTCTTGTCCCATTTCTGTGTTCACTAAAACTCAAACCACAACCTATAAAGGGGACTAATTCAGCTTATACCATTAATTAAGTCAAGTACACTTTCTTTCCTTGTTTGAGATACCAGACAATTAACAATTAATAACAAACAATTAACTAATTGGTTAATATTCTTTTTAATTCTTGCATTGTCAGGTAAAAGAAATAATTGTGCGAAATTTCAGCGTGATCAGAAAATGTGTTTGTGGGAGAAATAAGGTGTACAAACTTTTTACCAGACAGAGTGAGCTGATACAAGCTTTGTAAAAAATACAGAAAAGTCTGTTGAAATTGGATATCAGGTTTATAGTGCTCAATTAAACGAAAATAGGCAGCAGAAAGTTGCATAGGATCAAAGAGCATGGGAACAGTGTGTGTGTATTAGCCTGAACTTGAAACTTTCAAAAAGGATGAAGAGATCCTGGACCAGAAAAGGAAATTTGACCAATGAGATGACCAAAAGACTGTAACAGAACATAAGGAGCTAAACCAAACTCTGAAAAAATGTTATTGAACTTCTATTGCCTTGAGATAAAAGGAGCCCTCTATATACAGCCAACTATTGGCTTTTAAAATGAATATGTTGATAAGTAATTCTTCCATTATACAATCTTCTTAACATGAATAAGAGCTGTGTTCATGAATAAACTATGTGTTCATAAATAAATTGGAGGCCTGGTGGCTGAGCAGTAATAAGCGCTTGGCTTCCAAACCATGTGTCCCTGGGTTCGAATCCTGGTGAAGACTGGGATTTTTAATTCTGGGATCTTTGGGTGCATCTGAGTCAACCCAGCTCTAAAGGGTACCTGACATAAGTTGGGGAAAATTGAAGACGGTTGGTCGTTGTGTGGGCCACAGAAACAGATGAGCTTTACATCATCTGCCCTATAGACCACAATGTCTTAAAGGGGAACTTTACATTTTTTTTTTAATGAATAAATTATGTGTTCATGAACAAATTTTGTGTTCACAAATAAGAACTGTGTTCATGAATAACAATTATGTGTTTATAGTTCAGTATTCCAAGGTGGTCAAATCAAATTGTGTTGAAAAATCAAAGTTTCAATCATAATCTTTACAAAGCAAAAAAGAAGATAATAGTTGAATCTTCATCACTAAAATAAACTAAATAACATTTCTTTTTCGTTAGAGATTTTACAAAATTGAACCTTTAAATAATCCTGCTGACAAGGGGCACTACCAGCAATATCAAAAGGTTGAGAAAAGTCCAGTTTGATAGTTTTACCAGTTCTTGCAGTGACTTGCCAAGTACAATCTTGATTGGGTGAATAGTTATTGGAATAGTTTGTACTTTGGATGATACCACTAGACACTCCCGTGTATGTACTTCCACAGTCTGATGGAGGAAATAATAAGGACTAGAGAAAGATCCGAAATGAGACATTACAATTAACTCTTTCTCTCCTAACTGACGATACCAGCGTTGATTCCACCAGAATGTGGTAAATAATTAAGGAGAGAAAGAAAGAGTTAACATACTCATAAATTTCCCTGCAATTAATGAAATCTAAACAAAGAGAAAATAACTATTCCAGTAAAAACTTATATTAAACTTGTACTGGAATCAAGTAAATTATAAAAATATACATTTAAAAAAAAACAAAAAAAAACCTAAACAAAGTGTAATTTTATAAATTATTTTGAATCTATCATGTAATTAATTTGTAACAGATATAGAATAACAATAATTCATTTTTTCGATTGGAAGTATTTTTAACAAACGTTTTGTATAGCACAATTTTATGCTTTTAATATACTCAGAGCACTGTGGTCCAACGACCTCAGTGGATCAGTTGAATGGGGGGAAATGGGGGATCTGGGAGGAGATTTTCATGCTGGATTTTCAAAAGCAATAAAAAAAAAAAAAATAAATAAAGTGGCTCCACTTGAATTAAAACTTGATGAAAAGTCAACACACTAACCACTGAGCTAGACCAGTGCTTATAAAAATATGAGATTTTGTAGTTATCAATATAAGGCTTTTCTCCCCTTAGCTAGTACTGTTATCATCAGAGAAAAAGAAAACGGACATAGACGAGAGCACCTGGTTGCATGCGGCCTCAGAACGAGACAGCTGGAGGTCACTCACAATGGCCGCTGGATACACATTTGAGACCAAAAGAAAATCTGCTGCCGAGGACAAATGTAGACGGCGAAAACAAAATCTAAATTGACCTCCTGCGGACAATGGTTATGCTTGCCCTGGATGTGGCAAAATATGTAGGTAACAGCTGGGACTGCGCAGCCATGGGAAATACTGCATTCCTCACTAATCTTCGGACTCGAAGACTAGCCTTTTTTGTACTGTTATCTAAACAAGGCTTATCTACCCTAAGCTAATACTGTCTCTATATAAAACAAAATTAATTAATTATGACTAATTGATAATTCATTAACTAGTTTTACTGATTAATGTGTTTTTAAGGACAATGAATAATTTCAACTTAATCCCAGAATGGGAAGTGGGAGAAATAACATGTACAGAATTTGTAACAGACAGACAGACAGACAGACAGACAGAGTGAGTTGATAGAAGCTTGGCAAAATTATTTCTAAACATTTATCTTTCAATTTTAACTATTTCTGTACAGATACTGAATCACAAAAAGAAAGAAAACAACATTGAAAGCATTTATTATATTGCAGAATGGTCCAATTCAAAACCTTAATGAGAACTTAATGAGTGTCTTAGGCACTAGTCGAAGCTCTTTAATTTTGCATAAGTGTTTAGTGTTATCAATACTTGCGATTAATCTTTTTCTTTTATTCTTTCCTTACCTTCATGATATGTAATGTAAAAGCCTTGTTCTCTAATTGAAAAATCAGAGACAAAGGTAATTCCAAGTGAATTTGAAGATGAATATATTGCTCTGCCGACAATATCGTCTGAGCACTTCCGACCCGTAACAGCTGGCTCATTGAGAGCTGAAAAATTGGGAGAGTTAAATAATTATTCGACAGATTGAAAGTCTGGAAAACAACTTTATAAACTTTAGGGTGAGAACTAAAAAGAAAACATGGAACCATAAAAAAAAGAATATATAGTAATAATAATGATAAAGTTGACTATCAGTCAATACTGATTCATCTATAAGCAAATGAGTATTACAGAGAAATAAGCAAATGAGTATTTCAGAGAAATAAGCAAATGAGTATTTCAGAGAAATAGAACACATTGAAAAATACTGTAAAGATAATTTTTTATTATTAAATGTCAAAAAGACCAAAGAAATGATAATCGATTTTCGTAGGGAAAAGAAGGAAAATGATATTATTTTTGTTGCTGGAGAGACCATTGAAATAGTGCAAACTTGTATATAACTTGGTACTATCTTAAACAATAAATAACATTTTACTTCAAACACTGCAAAGATTACGATAACAACACTGGAAAGATTACGATAACATAGAATAATGTCCTCACTTAATGTTAGCGAAAAGCCCCTTGACTATGTTTTTCTCAACTGCTATATTTTAATTTATCACTACTTGGTATGGCAATCTGAACATTAAAAATAAAAATAAACTTCATAGAATCCTAAATGCTGCTGGGAAAGTCATTGGCGAAAAACAAACCCCATTTGGGCAGCTGTTTGAGAAAAAAATCATTAAAAAGTTGAAAAGATTCTAGAAATAAAAAAACACCCTTTGGGTCAGGATTTTGTCATTTTTCCATCACAAAAGAGATACAAGACACTGATAGAAAAGACAGACACAAAAGCTCTTTTGTTCCCCTGACAATCAAATCATTATATAGAAACTATCTGATATAAACTTTTCATATGTCAATTATGAGTCTGATATGAATGTATATTCTATAGTTAAAATGTTTTGTTTGGTGTAGTGCACAGATTGAAAGACGCATTTCCTTATGGATAATAAAGATTATTATAATTATTTTAAAAAAAGCTTAACATTGCTCTTTACCATTATGGAATTGGAGATAGTCATGGCAATAGTAAGATGTCCCTTCCAGAGACATGTTGTTTATGGTAATGGAGACACGCTTCCCCAGAGGAGCAATTATGGTCCAGAAACAGTTCAAGTTGTTGGCATACAAGTTAGGATAGTCTGGAGATGTCAGGACTTGAACAGTGCTGTTAGCAATGAAATCACCTCTGCATTCTTGTCCTAAAAAAATAATTACACTTTTAAAATGAGTTCCCAAATTAGTTTTTTTTTTTATTTTTATTTTGCCTTCCATCTTGCTCATGCTGAGAGAAATGAACAAAGTTTTAATGAAGCCTCATCATTTGTTTTCTTACACTAAAAAAAAAAAAGATGAGATTTTAACAAAAAGCTCCCAAACTTTTAGACTTACAAAATGTACATAAACCTATAATTTAATAAGCCCACTGTTCAACTGAAATTGAGGTTGTACAATATTCATGCTTAAATATCATTTTTTGGCTTGAGGCATTTTGGTATTAACTATTCAGTAAGAAACTTATATATATAATTCTCTTCGTCTGCCAACCACGCAGGACACCATACAAAGTCATGAAAAGATAACTCTTTTATTTCTGCAAGTCGGACTAGAGTTACCCCATGTAACTTTCACAGTGACAGAGAGCACGGCTCAGAAACAAAAAGGGGGGGGGGGGGGTCAAGTAATCTTTCACTTAAACATTCTATACTTAATTACACTTATTTGTGTATTTTTTACACATGTAAATATCTGGTGTCATTAAAATAATTGCATGTTTTTTCTATAACTTTGTTTTGATTTTGCCACTTGGTTTTGCCCTTTGTTTCCTAACCATTGCCACTGCTTCACATATATTTCATGGAGTCAACAGGTCTTTCAATGTAATCTGAATTCCTGCATCAGGTCACTGTTTATTTCTTTTTCTGATGAAACTGTTGCTCTCGAACTTCACAAGATGGCTGTAAGCTTTGTTTGTGAACATTGGGATAACTATGTTGACGCCCTGTCCGTTGTTCTTACTCACGGAAGCACAGTCATACACTCTGCTCAACAATACATTGCCTAAATGAATACTTCCAGCATTTGTGGATAAAAACAGTCGTTTGCCCAAACCCACCCCATTTTGACAACTGTGTCTTTCAGGAAGTGTTCACCCGTCACTAAATAGCGGCGTATGCTATGCCACGGGTCTACTAGTATATTTTAATGGTACTCATGATTTCTCAAAGAGTGTACAAGCAAATATACTCCTGGGCAATGCTTTTCAGCCTCAGCATGGTGTAAAGGTGGAAACCATTGTTAAGGGTGACAAGTAACCCAATAAGGAAGCAAAAGAGAAACCTTGTTGGGGTACCTAAGGACTGTGTCCAATGCACTGGTAGGGATACAAGAAAGCCCAAGGGGTCATTTCATGGCTGTTTTATGGCATAATTGTCTATGTTCCCTGTATCACCCATATACCTTGTTTAAAAGAAATACATTTCTATCAGCTTTTCAAATGAAAAATATATAATTTCATCCGGTAAAGGATTTGGGCTGAGAAAAAACAACAAGGCATCACTAAAAGCCTCTAGATGACAGTTATTCATGTAAACATATTTTTATCTATGCTCTATGGCATGTTCCTCATAGGGGACTTAAACTGCCCAAATTTCTTGTAAGAGTAAAACACATATGGTTTTGTTGTTTAAATTCGTACAATATGTTATCGCCCTATTCCACATGCAATACAGGTAATGGTGGCATTTGCTTTAGTGGTTTCAGTTTGACTCACTTTTCTTCCAGAGCTGAGGTCAGTGCCTTTTCATTGTATATGGCTTTCTTTGTCACAGTCTACCACTGACTTATCTTATATAATACAGACGTTAATTCAAAAAAGAAGATGATTACATCATATGCATCATACATCTAGTCATGCATGTTAGCCAATGACTTAAATTCTGCCAAGTCATTGGTTTTCCTGGCTGGCTCAGGCAACCCATTCCATGCTCTAATAGCACTAGGGAAGAAGGAGCATTTGTACAAATTTGTCCTAGAATATGGAACAAGGAATGTGCCTTTATCTTTATGTCTTTCTGTGTATTTTATTAGATTTTGTTTTTAGATTTGAAGATTATGGTTCAGTGTTTTATGTATAATTGCTACTTTACTTTTGAGTCTTCTCTCCTGAAGGCTTTCTAAATTTAGTGATTTTACTGGGTGTCACTCTAGTCAAATGTGAATTTGTTTGTTATGAATATCTTAATGTTTTCTTGAGTTGACTAGTGGGAATACATAGCCCAGCGCCACACCATGTGGAGAGAGGGATTTCTATTACTTTTAAACTAGTAAAAATATAGGTACTACCTGCTGTAGTGGACACAGTACTTGATACGGTAGTCCAGGAAAGTAAAAAACCTGTCAACTGATTATAATAATCAGAATGAAATATCACAGTGACTACGTTTGAGGTTGAACGGAGGAAACTTGGTGGCCTGTTGGAGTTAGAGTACATCCCAAGTGAAGAGCTGAATTGGTCACCATCCAGAATCTGACCAAAAAAAAAATGCAGATGATAAACAAAACACATCAAGATATTGACTATTTATTTAATGTTTGGTATAATAGAGCTTTTTATCATGCATATTGCATGCTCAGAGTTCTATGGTACAATCTCATTTGTAGACCCGTGAGAGGAGGGGGTATCTGGTAGAAAGTTTTCCGAGCTGCTTTTAGGTGCTCAGTAAATACAACTCTGCTCGAGTCGGGTGTGAACCTCGCGCCCCTTTCATTAGTAGCTAAGCCTGGCCAAGTTCAAGCATACTTGGCCTCTTGCTAAACTAAACATTTAATTTTGAAACATTTTATTTTGAAATAAAAATAAATACCATAAGCACATCATTGCTTCCAAACTGACTTGAATGAATATTGAAATCATCAAAAGTGATCTGTATTGTTTTATTTTCCTGCACAATTATTGTCCACCTGCAACAAAAATGGTTGGCTATCAAAAAATGTGTTTTCAATCCTTCATTTCATTTTGCTATAATTTGTGTTCATTTTTTTTTTCTCTTTCTGTTCAACACATTTACAAACATACATATTCATTACTTTATTTCTTGATATTGTCAAAGGAGTCCGATTCTAAACTAATAGGAAAAAAATCACTTACATGCAGTGAATACTACTTGGATATTGGGAAGGATAGAGCAAGGATGCAATTTGTCCACTAGCATTTGTTAATGTTCCTCCACAGACTAAATTTAAACAAAATAAAAAACCTTTAAATGACTGCAATGTTCCATAAAAATATCTGTAGATAAAATATAATATGAAAAGTTTATACATAGTGGGATGTTTGGCTAAATGAGATAAGCTACTTGGCTACCTAACTGATGGTGTTTGAGGCTGAATCTCAATGTTGTGTTTGCTGCAAGTCTAAAGGCAACATAAAAAACTTTTCCCAGACATCTCCCTCGCATGCCGATAAAAGAGTTTTGACAAGAGCGTACAGAGCATGCTATAGGAGCATGGAATATGCATTGTAGTTATAAATGTCCTCCTTTGAAATCAAAGATGAGAACCTTTCTCATTTCCAATGAACACGAAGATGAATGTTAAGTCCAGTCCTTGCTTTAAAAAGCCAGCTGCATACGTTGCATGGGTAGGTTAGGTCAGCTAGGCCTGCTTCTTCTCTCAGCTTTTTGTTAGCTCTACTTTCTTTCAGGCTGGCCACTCTCCTTGCTTCATATCTCGTGACTCTAACACTCACGGTTTCGCACCATGAGGAGCAATCAAGAACTAGTGGGAAAATATGCAGGTCACAACTGGGCTTGCGTAGTCAAGTGATACACTGCACTCATCCTATATCTTCAGAATCTAAGACATTGCTATTCAATCCATGACAACACATGAATTAGTATATACTTTAAATGACTGATCCAGTTGTATACCTGTCATCACTATGGCCCCTAGTTCGATTCATCTGTCATCCTGCAAGAAGGTTTAGCTTGGACCTAAAATTATTATTTTTTTCTGAAAGAACATACCACAAAATCAAAAATAGAAGACTTAAGAGATTACCTTGAACATATTCAGCTAAAAACCCTTTACTGTGGCCTGAGTAATCTGATCTAAATAGTATCCAAGCACCAGTTAATCCAGTAATAGTTCCTGGACCCTGGTTCCCAAACCACCTGCCTACGACAGGACCAGCTTGATTTGGTGAGTGAATCTCAAGGTAGTCATTGTTTCGTTCACCAGTTAATTCAAACTCACTAGGAAGTAAAAAAAAAAACAGCAATGTTTTCAAATAAAATCACAAACTTTCCAAACACTCAGAATTTTAAACTCATTGGACTAATAGTTTAAGTTTACTAAACCAATCTATTTTAAAACAAAGTAGCAATATATGACACAAATTAATGATTATAAGGCCTAGTGAGCCTATGTTATGGGTACAATAAGGTTGTTTTTTTTTTTTGTTTTTTATATAAAGGGGAGTGTTGATAACTCCATGTGATTTATTAGGTTCATTAAATTTTTCACGTTCTGTGTCTTCAGTGCTACTTGGTGTTTCACTTATAGAAGGGTCTTTTCATCGTACAGATATGTCTCACTTCACACATCTACAAAAGAAGTAGGACCTGAGCAGAAGTGCTTAACAAATGTTTTTTTTGTTTTTGTTTTTATTCATTGAATTGCCTTTATATATATAACTTTTGTTCTTATGCTCAGCGAGCTTTGGCTAAGTCTTTTTTTTTTTAGACCATATGGGGGGGGGGGGTATCTGGGAGCAGGTTTACCATACTTTCTGCTCTGCTCAAGTCAGGATTTGAACTCAGGCCCTCTTATAGATTATCCGAGCGGCTTTGGCCTCTCGGATACAACAATAATAATATTTAAAAAATAATAATAATTTTAGATTAAGCCAACTGCACAGCTCAGCTCCTTAATATCTAATAAAATATACTAACTTGAAGTTTAATTGAATAGAATTTCCAGGAGATGCAGTGATTTGCCAGGTGCATTCGGTATCATCAGGATAGTTTTGTGGGTAGTGGGGGCTAACAAAGCTGCCAGTCATTGCAGTTAGGTTTCCAGAGCCTATAAAATAGAGATGTTTACAGATTACATTGTGAGGGCATATATAATAACACATTGCAGTTAGGTTTCCAGAACCTATAAAATTGAGATGTTTACAAAATACATTGTCAGGGCAGATATAATTACACATTGCAGTTAGGTTTCCAAAGCCTATAAAATAGAGATGTTTACAGATTACATTGTGAGGGCATATATAATAACACATTGCAGTTAGGTTTCCAGAACCTATAAAATTGAGATGTTTACAAAATACATTGTCAGGGCAGATATAATTACACATTGCAGTTAGGTTTCCAGAGCCTATAAAATAGAGATGTTTACAGATTACATTGTCAGGGCAGATATAATTACACATTGCAGTTATTATCAGAGCTCAGATGATTACAAATTGTAATTGTCAGAGCACTGTACTGATATCACAGAAATGTAAAAAAAAAATTATATTTGCATGTTGCAAATAATGTCTGAGTTATTCTGAATTCAAACCCTCCTTTAGAAATCCCCCTTCAGGAAAAATCAGGAGTGGACCCTATTAAAGCATCAACCAACCAGAATAGCTCTATTAGCTAAATGCCCAATGCAATGTGAAGATTTTAAAATATATATGCATGATTAACCCAAAAAATCTATTGAACACTGAGACTAGCACCTCTTATCAGTAAATAGTGACAACATCAAAATTATGCATATCCAAAACTCTTTGCCATTGACATAATATGATACTGCTATATAAAAATCAATCATTAGGACCTATAACAAGACTCAGAACAGACAAAAAAGAAAATAGTTGGTTTTTTTTTAACTTACTTTTGACAGTTCCTGTAATCTGATTGACTTGTCACTATATATTTAAACAAAATTTGTGCACCTCATTAATGATACACTATTGTAATGAAAGAAGAAATTTTACTTCAAATACTGATGAAACTTACATGTCAAATAAGTAGAGAATTTGGCTTTGAATCCAGTGCCCATTAAGTACCCAGAATGGAAGCTGACCATAATGGGTGAATTTTCAGAATAAATAGGACGAGGAACAGCCTGGCCACAATACGTGTTGTTATTTTCACCATAGCTCAGGAAAAGATAACTTGAAGTACATGGATTGTAGTCAGGTATGTCCATATGAGAAAATGTTAAATAGACTGGAGCTGTATGAGAAAAACATAATAAAGAGTTAGTTCATTTAGCATCAGACATTTCAAGTTGCTTTCATAAACACAATTTTTTAAAAATCTTCATTAGAGTGTAAAAATAAAAAAAAAAGCTACATAACTAGATACAAATATGCTCTTATTAAAAAAGCTACATAACTAGATACAAATATGCTCTTATTAAAAAAGCTACATAACTAGATACAAATATGCTCTTATTAAAAAAGCTACATAACTAGATACAAATATGCTCTTATTAAAAAAGCTACATAACTAGATACAAATATGCTCTTATTAAAAAAGCTACATAACTAGATACAAATATGCTCTTATTAAAAAAGCTACATAACTAGATACAAATATGCTCTTATTAAAAAAAAGCTACATAACTAGATACAGATGTGCTCTTATTAAAAAAAGCTACATAACTAGTAGCAGATGTGCTCTTATTAAAAAAAAAATTGACATAACTAAATACAGATATGCTTTTATTACTGTTTATATATTTTACTTTTATTATCATCATCATCATCTGTCCCTTGACTTTTGTCGTAGGGGTGCTGTGATAGTTTGCTTCACCAAATCCCTACACTTTTCCCGGTCAGCAGCTGCTTTTAGTAGGATATCAAGTGAGAGGCCTGTCCATTCTTTTACATTGTCCATCCAGGTTTTTTGGATGACCCTTTTTTTCATGTCCCCACTGCTGTTCCTTGAAGGATGACTTTAGACAGTGAGTCTTTATCCCCATATAACTCCATTTAAGTGAGGGCTTGAGAAGTCTCCCTTGCAGATGCCATAGACAGAAATCCTGCTGTTGTGCATTGTGCATGTACATCACCAAGCAGTTCAAGAACTTGTGACTTCACAGACCTAACAAAAAGAACATGAGGCACTATTTCCTCTTTCTCCCCCCCCCCCCCCTCCACATCAGTGCATTGAGTCAAAGTTTGGCCTGAGTTGATATCCAGACCTAGGTCTTGTGCCAGCACTTAAACTGTTGTTTTTTTTTATTTCTGGCATTCGGATTTAGTTTACCAAATATATACTTCACATCATTTGCCCTATAGACCACAAGGTCTGAAAGGGGAACTAAGCTGTATGTATTACTTTACTATACTTCATCAAACAAATGTAAAGTTATTTATTAAATCTTTTTTTTATTTGTGAATTTAATAACTTGAGAGAAATAGAAGAACTTACTCCTTGCAATGTGCCAGACACAGTCAGAGTTTCGGTTATAACGTCCAGGAAAGAAGGGAGACATAATTATACCTTCATCTGCGTCTAAGGTGCCTCCACAAGCTGCAAGTTCCAGATTGAAGATCAAGTTTTATGTCATGAAAATATTAAAAAGAAAGAGAACAAAGCATGAATCTAAAGTTATTAGACTTAACACCTTGTTTTAATTCTTAATTATTATAACTTGAAGTCTTAGAGATTTTGTGTTTATACGCAAAAATTTTCATAATTCTGAGGTTCAGGAGACCACTACATTTCTACATTTTAATTATATGTTCAGCTATAAGTTTCGGAGAAACATTACCTGTTATGTAAGTGGCTCTAAATCCTTTGTGACTATTGTACCAGGAATAATGAATTCTCATACGAATGAACATCTGATTTGATTCACTGAGATAAAAAGATGTATTTCCCAACTGGCATAATGATGAGGCTAGTGGTGTCCCAAGGCTATTCTCTCCACTATAAATCTGAAGGGAGAAACAGTTTGAACTAATACTTTCAAAGTTCTAGTAAAGTACAATAAGTAATTTTTTTTTATAAAATAAAAAAGGCCTAAATTGTGCTGATGTGCCAAAAACCCAAATTATCAGTAATAAAAATAAATGTAACAAAAGAGTTTCAATATCCTAATACCATGTCTTTTTTGTCTAGGGCATTCACAAAAGGGTGGCTGCGTGTTTAAGTGCTAGGTTTCTGAACCTGAGGTCCTAGGTTCAAATCTCCAAGAATCTCCATCTCCATGGGATATGGAATTTCTGGATTTTTAGGACACCCCAAAGTCCACCCAACTCTATTGGGTACCTGACTTAAGTTGGGGAAAGTAAAGACAGTTGGTCGTTAGGCTAGCCACATGACACCCTGCTCATTAACCATTGACCAAAGAAACAGTTGACCTTTAAATCATCTGCTTTATAGATCACAAGGTCTAAAAGTGGAACTTTTTTTACTTGTATTTTATTAGAGAGGATTCGAGGCTTTACTTTAAAGGTGTTTGATGATGATGACAAAAGAACCATGGACACAAAGAATAAACTATGTATCAGAGAATATGGTGGGAAAAAAATTAAAAGTTGGCAAGACAAAACAAAGAGTTAACTTCTAGTGGTGGTTACTTGTCATTGAACTTGGGACTTACAGAAGTTCAATGGCACCCAACGTTTTAGAATGTTTGGCCATTAACAAATATTACAAATGCTTGGATAATTAATATTCTTGGTAATATACATCCTAAACTTTTTTGAAAAATATCATAACATACATATAAGTGCAAAATACCACTCAATGACTAATTCATTGATCATGAGATCTCTTAAACTTGAACGCATCAAACTTTGTACACAGGTGCTTTCTATCAAACCTTTGTACACAGGTGCTTTCTATCAAACCTTTGTACACAGGTGCTTTCTATCAAACCTTTGCAGTTTACTTTTGGTATTTCCTCCAAATGTCACAGTCTACATGTCAAGCATTTTTTTAACAAATATCTTTTTCCCTAAGTTTGCTTATTTTTAGTATGCCTTGGGTCATTACAATTTCACTTCTTTTTTAGAATAGACTCAAAAACACTGCAGGAATTATTTTTTTACCTAGATCTAAAGCATATGAATAAACTTCTCTTTTTTATGTCAACTAATTGATACATATTGGGGTAGCCTAACAATGTAAAATGTTCAATTTGGTAGAAACATTTGTCTTGCCTCTTAGTAATTGCTTACTATGAAATTGTTTAGTTACCTTCACAAAGATCTATAAAGTAAAAGTAAAGTTTCCCTTTCAGACCTTATGGTCTTTAGGGCAGATGATGAAAAGGTCATCTGTTTCTGTGGCTAACGGTTAACAAGGGTGTCATGTGGCCAGCACAATGATCAACCGCCTTTACTTTTCCCTAACTAATGTCAGGTACACATTTAGAGCTGGGTGGACTCAGACGCGCCCAAAGATCCCGAAATTAAAAATCTCAGTCTTCACCAGGATTTGAGCCCGGAACCCACGTTTCAAGAGAGAGAATGAGCAAGGAATGGTACTGTCTAAAACAACTAAATCCTAATAGCACTGAGAATCTAGATCTATGGTCATTTTGCAACATTCAAAATGGGTCTAATAAACCATTCCAATTAATTTAAACCGAATTGATATTCCTTTTTATTTCGAGAACAAAACACCAAGATAAATGTAGGAACGACAACTGGAAGTTTTTGTAGTTGACGGGACAGGGGAGGGGGGGGGATAGGAAAAAGTGCTACAAGAATTAACTGTCTCAAAATATGAGAGCATGGAGGTCTATGTTTCGGGGTGCATTATATGAAGCAGGTCTTTACAAATCAAGTCTATGTGGGAGAAATTACGATGCGCAGGTAAAAAAGAAAAAGAAAATGGGGCTTCCAGAGAGAGAGAAAGAAAAAAAGCAGGCTGTGAAATTTCATTGTAAATATATATAGGCTATATTTTAACATATAACATGGGCTAAAAATGTATGTTAGGTTAATCCTCTAAATGTGACCCATTTATTAAAATTAAAAAAAAATTAAAAAAGAAGGAGGTGTTATTCCATAATAAATGGGAACAAATCCGGCCATAGTAAAAATAAAAAGCCTAGGAACAAATGAAAGGGCTTAACCGGTGCGTACTGCTAGTAATATTAATAAATGCCATCACTTTTACTTACATCAATAAAATCATCATTCTGGCAATTTAAATCCAATTCTGAAAAGGTTAAATTGACTACATGGTTGGCTTCCACCTTTATCGTCCAAGAACATTCAACACTATTTCTGACATCGTAGGCATTGGGGTAATTTTTGGAGGTGAGAGTGCCACTCCTGGTTGTAAAATCTTTACCACAGGCTTCAAAAAAGGGACAACACAAAAATATTTTATGACAAGTTTCTTAAGTATCAATGGTAGTGTGAAGAAAGCTAAATGTATATATTTTACATTAAATATATTTTGTTTTCAATGTTCACTCTCAATACTGCGATTCACTTGATCGTTATGTGTTCTTCTGCATTTCCCTATACAGAAAACGGCTAAGACTTCTTGAGCGCTTTCACCAAAGATGCCTGCGCTCCATCATGGACATACGGTGGCAGGACCACACTACAAAAAGCGATGTCCTTGCGAACGCCGGTATGGACAGTATAGAGGGACTTCTTATGGTCTGACAGTTACGCTGGGCAGGGCATGTATCCCGTGCGGGAGACGAACGTATGCCAAAGGCAGTCTTTTTTAGTGAGCTAAAAGGTGGTCAACGTAACAGAAGCGTCCCACAGAAACACTTCAAAGATCAGCTTAGGTGTCAACTTTCCTTAGCTGACATAGAAGAGGGCACCTGGTTGCATGCTGCCTGAGAATGATACAGCTGTTCACAAACGAAGGCCGCGGGATACACATTTGAGACCAAGAGAAAATTAGCTACTGAGGACAAATGCAGATGGCGAAAAGAAAATCTAAATCGACCACCTGCGGACAATGGTTATGCTTGCCCTGGATGTGGCAAAATATGTAGGTCACAGCATGGGCTGCGCAGCCACAAGAAATACTGCATTCCTAACTAATCTTCGAACTTCAAGACAAGCCTTATTATTATTATTATTTGTAGCTGTACTATTTTGTGGGAAGCGTAGTGGAGAGGATAAGTTCGCTTGAATTTGGCTTGTCTTGGCTATGAAGGGGGTTCGACACCTGACTCGGGCATAGTTGCGTTTCCTGAGCGCCTAAAAGCAACATGGAAAACTACCCCCTCCCCCCACTGATCCACAAATGAGATTGGACCATAGCGCTCTTAGAATGCTATAAGCAAGAAAGTTGCGCTATATAAAAGTTATAATTATTATTATAATGTATTATTTTTTTATTTTTTCTCTGATGAAACTGGATAATACTAGTGTAACTTCAATGGGGCTGTGTTCAGCCTGGGTAAACCACTTAGGTACTTTCTGTAGGTGATTAAGACAATTGGAACAATAGTTTTTTTTTCTAAAAAACTTGGCATTGTTTAAAAGTTTTCATGCATAGTTACAATTTTTCCTATAATTGTAATTCCAAGATAGATGTTAACAACAACTAAATCAGAATCTTTACAAGTATTTTGATTATCGCATCACAAATATTTGTAAAAGTATATCCATCATGTCATTAAAGGTAATAATTTTATTATGAAACAACTCATGAAAAAGGATCTCAGAAAAATAAAATATAATGACGATTTTTGAGGCCATGGTTTTATTTCAATAGTTAAAGCAGATATAGAAAAACATTCATTTGTAATGAAAATCTGGCAATTCATTAACAAATTTAAATCATGATTATAATTTTTAACACTAGCAAAAACAAAGATGATTTTACGCTTAGGGTCGGTACATTGTGGACAATTTCAAAAAGGGGTCGATAGACTAATTCTGTTGTCACCTCCATCTCATTTAAAGCTGAAATAATTTTGCTATGAAAACAGAGTGATCAAAGCCAGCATTCATAATCAGAAGAATGAATAGATATTATATTTAACTAGTGATGCAGTAACTATCAAAATTTTAAGGGCCAAGGAGCAGATGAAAGCCCATTGCAAAGAATATTAAAATGGAAAATAAAGTAATTCAATTTTTTACTTTAAAAGGAAAATTCACACCAGTTTTAAATCAAACATAATTATATATATAAGTATATTAAGAACGCTAACATTACAATCTCCAGAAATTGTGTTTTGATACATTCTTGCCAATATGACCATTGTTACAGCTCTCTAATTAATACTATGGAAAATCAACTAGTACCTCACCACTGTCTAGTCATCCTTAGGTTCTGCTGTAACTATGATAATACTAAATAACTCAGTAACATCAACTTTATTATACACACTTTCAACTGCCCTCACACAAAACGCACACACTACCAGCCATTCTCTCATTTCATTCTGACTGACCTTTACAAGTTAAATTAGATTAGACATACTTCCTTGACAACCAGAAAAAAAAACACTGCTCTATCCCCCCTCCACAAAACATAGATGTATTCAAAATATTTTAATAAGTGATTACTTCTTTGAACTGCATTGAAAATGGCATTAAATCCTCTGCCAACTACACTTGGGTCACTCTTAAACAAAACAATCATGTGGTTGCTCTCTGATGTCACAGACTGGGTAGAGTTCTGAGTGTGGCACAGAGTGACAATTGGCTCTTCACTGATGTCCTCTGAATACACCTACACGGGAGGAGAAAGAAACATATTATTGACTAGCATATGAGAAGGCGTGGCGGCTGAGTGAAGTGCTTGGCTTCCGAACTTGATGGGTCCAAATCTCAGTGAAGAATGGGTTTTGGATTTCGGGATTCTTTTGGCGCCCCTGAGTCCACCCAACTCTAATGGGTGCCTGACTTAAGTTGGGGAAAGTAAAGGCAGTTGGTCATTGTGTTGGCCAAATAACACTGTGCTTGTTAACCGTTGGCCAAAGAAACAGTTGACTTTAACATCATCTGCCCTATAGATCATAAGGTCTGAAAGAGGAACCTTACTTCACTTTGCTGATTTTCACTATGTAATCTCTGGTTTGGCCATTTCTGGACACCCATGTCAGCATTAATGTAGCATCTGGCAGAAACATTTATAGATAGAATATAGAAAGACCAAATAAAAAGGCCAAATGACCCCTCACCCTCATTAGATTGCAATATGGAATGCTTGGTGTGGGCATAAAAGAAGGACTCATTAGTCTGTCATAATTTATCCATCAGGTTGTATTGTATGAGGCGTGGTGGCCGAGCGGTAAACTGCTTGGCTATCAAACGGAGGGTTCCCGGGTTCGAATTCTGGTCAATTTTGGAATTTATGGGTGCCTCTGAGTCCACCCAGCTCTTATGGTTACCTGACATTTGTTGGGGAAAAGTAAAGGCAGTTGCTCGCTGTGCTGGCCACATGACACCATCATTAATCATGGTCTTCCCATGTTGCTTGGCCTTAAGCCTTTTTTCTCTAGTCTGAATGTCTTAGGGTTAAAGCTTTCAAAAAAAAACAAAAAAAAAACAAGTATGAAAATTTTCATCTGCTTGGAACAAGATCAGATGATAAGTTGGCAAGGTCAACAGAAAGGCGCTTAATGAAAGTCAGTAAGATCAATGGCACAGCTAGGGATTTGGGGGCCAAGAGGGCTTGAACTCTTTAGGGGCCCCTGCACTTTGACATTCAACATAAGAATATTTAATGTAAAAACTAATTTCGGACCCTCATTTGGCGGCCTGTCCTAAGTGGGGGCCAGGGGGGAAGGGGGTAAATTTGAACCCCCCTCCCTCCAACCACCCTAGCTAAGCCACTGAGTAAGATTTGAACCCTGCACTACCATGTCAACAATCCAAAGTGCATACTACAAGACAACCATATTCTGGGGAAAAAAAGACAAAGTAACTATGGAAACTACTCACAAACAAGCCATCAAAAAAACAATTGCTATGAGTTTCTACATCAAAATCTGTTAGGGTAAGAGTGACCACATTGCCTTCTGAAACTGTGATATCCCAAATGCAAGTCTGACTATTATTATATGACCTTGGATAGTTCGGACTCTTAATTATTCCAGTATTTTGGTTAAAGGTCTCTCCACACCCTGAAACAATGAGTAAAAAAAAAATGTTTTGAAATTTAAATATAAAATATATATTTTAAAATGTTTACAAAAAGGCTTTGACTCAATTGAAGCTTTTCCATCAGGATCAAGGGATCTAAAGCACTGGTGAAATAAAGAGCCTATTTTGTGGTTAGTGAAATTAACCAACAGGTAATCGTATACACATGTCGAAGATGGGTGTATCTGTAATACTGGATAAAAACCAAAGACTCCACCAGTAAACAACTTTAAAACCCTCAACAGTGGTGGTGTACCTCTAAGTGGCCTATACCCATTGGAGGACAACAGTTTTGTTGTTTTTTTTTGTTTATAGTCACTAAAATGTTTTTATAGAGTAGGCTGTTTTTTTTTCCTTTCTTTTTCTTACTGTTACAGAATTCCACTTGCTTAATAATGATACGAAAAAAAAAATGGAATTTTAATTTGATAAAAACAAAAAGTCTCTTACAACAAGAAACAATGGGCTATTTGTTCTGTATACATTGAGCTTTCAGTATGATTGGTTTAAATGTCATTATATATTCTTTTAACTTTTGACCATTTGTAAAGAAACGATATCCTAAAATCTTGAACAACAGAAACAATAAAGTTAATACGACAATAAATGTATCTCTGTAATCGATTCATCCTACCCAAAGGAAATCTCTTATTGAAGACAGGTACAGAAGACAAAAAAGAAAAGCTTAAATAGACCACCATTTGCAACAGCTTTGTGTGCACGAGATGCAGAAAAAACATGCTGCAACTGGGTCGGCATAGTCATGTGAAACACCGCACCCCCCTTAATCTTCAGCAAGTAAGACATTGCCATTATTAGATTGATCCCCCTTTGCATGAGTGTGTAAAAGTAAGAAACACCAATGGAAAAAGAAGAAAACCAAATAAGAGATGATGAAAACCAAGCTGAAGGATTCCTAGCATACTCATACAAAGCGTGCATAGAACAATGAAGCTATAGTCATCTTTAAGCACATAGAAAATGAGATTGTGCTAATCTTTATATCCATAGAAAATAATATTGTGCTTTTCAATTACTTGGTTAAGCCAATAATAGAATATGCATACTCCGTTTGGTACCCCTCAACTCAAGAACACATTAAGAAACTAAAACAAAATAGAGCAGTGAGATTCATAACAAATGAATATTCACATTTGACTAGAGTAACACCTTTAATAAAATCACTAAATTTAGAAAGTCTTCAGGATAGAAGACTCAAAAGTAAAGTAGCAATTAAACATAAAACACTGAACTAATATCTTCAAATATAAAAACTAAATCTAATAAAATAATCAGAAAAACACAAAGATAAAGGCGCATTCCTTGTTCCATATGCTATGACAAATTTTTACAAATGGTCCTTCTTCCCTAGCGCTATTTGAGCATGGAATGGGTTGCCTGAGCCAGCCAGGAAAACCAATGACTTGGCAGAATTTAAATCATTGGTTGAAATGCATGACTAGAAGCAAGATATGTAGGACGTAACTACTTTTTTGAAGTAACGTCTGTATTTTATGAGATAAGATTACAAAGGAGATGCTTTCTTTAAAAATCTAAGCCATTTCAATTCATCATGTTAGCTAGGTTCAACTAGTATTGAAATTGAATATTAGATTGACATTTAAATACTTATTGAACAAAACTTTAAGCGCTCTTTATGGCAATTGGTTTGCTATTTTTAAACTTACCTTCAATAATCCATTCTAATTTAAACCCTAAGTGGCTAAGTGAGGAATCACTGTGAAACTGTACTGCTAATGTATTTGCATTGGACAAAAAATTGTTCACAGGAGCATCTTCACCACAGAATTTGTTATTTGTAAGATTAGAGCCACGCACCTACAACAAAGAAAACATATCTTTTAAATTTTTGCAACAGAATAAACATTAAGTATTTCACTTAACAGAATTAATATTTTATTATTTTGTGGGCTAATTTTTTTTCTTAATGCTAATTTTTTTTGTGAATAGAATTAATATTTAGTATTTTGTGAGCTAATTTTTTTCTTAAGAGAAATATTAAATAATGTATAACCTAGTTTTTTGTTCTAAACAGAATAAACATCAAATATTTTTTTTTTTCTTAACAATTCAGATGATAAGTCTGTGTTGAAAATAAAAATGTTTAGAAGCATTACAAATATATATATTATATAGCTGCAAGGCAATCCCAATCATGGGAAAGGCTTCGGGAGTCAACCCTGAGGAAAAATCAGGAGCTGGCGATCCTAAGGCAGAGTGCAGCACCCAGTGCTACACTCTGGCAGAACCTGCGAAGTCGAGGGCTTTGCACTGGGGTTTTGTGCCTCCTAATGTGGCTGATGAAACCTATGTGAGCCCAGCATGTTTGGCCGAACACTGGGCAGGTTATTCCAGCTGGAGCTACTTCTCCCAACTAGAGTTGAATGGATTCATGGGAATCCTAAAAATCCCAGTCTTCGTTGAGATTCAAATCAAGTGCTTTACCACTCAGCCAGTAAGCTCCCTCCCTCAAGTTCTATAATCTCAAACAAACAAAAATTACAAGATTTTATATGATGAGCTTTGGATTTAAAGAGGTCAAAACATGATATTATTTCTGTTTATAGTTAATGATAGGACTAGAGAAAATGCCCTTTTGTACTATTATCAGAGAAAGCCTGCCATGTCCTCTTAAACTGAATACTTTATTCAGAGGTCCAAAAAAAGAAGCTAGCCCCGAAACACAATATGAGAACTACTGCCTGATCTGTGTATCCTTGCACAGCTCATCTCAGATATAGGACTCTATATCTGAACCCTTCGACAAGATAATGAGAAGTCAGAAGAAAAAGAAGAAATTGATAATATTATCCTAGTCCCTTAGATGCCAAATGAATTATCCAAAGTTCTCTGTCTTCTCAGCATTATCCAAGCCAGCATCATAGTTTCCATTTAGTTTAACATAGTTATCTCCTTCTGCTCTTAATTATAATAACTATGCCCTGCACTTGGCTCATGATGGCCACCAGTGCACTATTCAACAGCTGATATGGACTCACTGTCTGGATGACCATTTAGAGCAGCGGTTCTCAACCTTTTCAGCTCGGCAACCCTTTTTACGATCCCCCACTCTGACGCGACACTCCCCCCCCCCCCACACACACACAGCAATAGAAGGATGGACAAAAACAATTCATTTTTTCTATGGTCTTAGGCGACCCCTGGCAAATCATCAATCGACCCCCAAAGGGGTCGCGACCCACAAGTTGAGAACCCCTGATTTAGAGAGACGGAGTTGACATATGCTTGAAGAAGAGAAAAAAAGTCTGGATTTCTGGAACTCAAAAGAAACGAGGAGTCCTGGGTTCTGCCTGGTACCTAGTTACTAGACCTGGAACAGCACTGGGAAGTTGTCGGTTTGGAAATAGGTTTGACAATCAAGGGGAATAAAACCTTAGAACTAGACTATGTGAGGGCATGAAGTCACTGCATGTGTTTGTCTATGTAAAAAAAAAAGTCCTTGATCTTTTACTGTTAACGTAACATATATGGATTTGTCTTTCTTAAATGTATTATGACATATATTATAAAATTCTTGGATACAAAGTAAGTCTGATAATTTTGAATAAATAAAAGTTTTGTAAAAGTCATGAGATAAGAGAGCCAAAGATTGAATCCTTACCTCAACATAGTCAAAGTTGCAGACGCCATTGTGTTTATCTTCTAGTTTGAATAAACCAAAGTGAGAATTGATCTTGTTCCCCAGCGGTACGTCAATGGTCCATAAGCAATCAATTTCATGAGGGTAAGGATTAGGGAAATTGGGGCTTTCGATGGCTCCGAAGGTACCATTAAGACGATTGTTGCAGTCTAAAAAAAATAACATTTAAGTTAATATATTGTAATATCTATATAAACACTAGTCATAACTAACTAGTGAACCTTTTAATAAAAAAAAAAAAGTAAATTCCCCGTTACAAGCATAGTGGTCCATAAGGCGGATGATGTAAAGGTCATCTGTTTCTGTGGCCTACGGTTATCGATGGTGTCATGTGGCCAGCACAACAATCGACTGCCTTTACTTTTCCCCAACTAATGTCAGTACCCGTTAGAGCTGGGTGGACTCTCAGGCGCCCAAAGATCCCAAAATTAGGGGCGTAATAATCTTCATTTCTGAAGGAACTTCCAGAAATTATAAAAACAAATAATAATTCCTATAACAATGGCTGCCTTGCAGTGCGGTATGCGCACTGGACTGTCATTCAGACTTCTCAATGTTCCTAGGTTCATACCCTGCCCGCTGCCATCCCATGTCATCCTGCAGGAGGTTTGGACTCTGAAGGAACATCCTAAACATTTTACAAAATTTTTTACAACAATTTAAATTATAGGGTAAACGCTTGGCTCATTTCTATTGGTTGAAACTTGCAGACGTGACCCCTTTATTTTGATTTCAATTGGAGAGAAATAAATCAGAAGAGTTAGGTCAAAGGCAGATAAACCGTTGAGCCAAACTTTACCTGTGACATAAGAAGCTCTGAAACCAATTCCTCTTGCATAGGGGCTACTTCTGAACTTAATGACCACCAGATTATTGGTAAACGTGACAGGAGCTGGGGGATGATAGCCACACAAGTGTTTGGTCTTTCTCCTGCCCTCTGGTACCTAAAAAAAAGCAAAATATAAGAAGTACACTTGAAACAACATGCCGTGAAGATATTTATAAAAAATTGGATGGCTGCTTGTCCATGTGGTATGCGCTTAGTCTAGTCTTGTTACAATGGTCCGCATCCATGAAATATAGCAGGGCATTTTGGCGATGCCGTTTTGGCGACAGGATGTTTTGGCACTATATATGTAGACATATAATGTTAATTAAATCAATTAGCCTTTTAAAAGACTAATATTAATGATATATTAATATTGAAAGTCTTAGTAATTTAATGAGCATAGTTAGAATTTGTATTATAATTTATAAATGTGATTAAAAATATAAATTCTATCAATCTCTGCAGTCATATAAATTACCTCTATGTAATTTCCATAACAGTGAACCTCGAAATGACTATCAAAGGATAGAATAATCTTACTCCCTTGTGCTACACGAATGGTCCATTGGCAATCACTATTAGGAGGATAAGGATCAGGATAGTTTGGTGACTGGAATATTCCTCTAGATGCGGTGAATTCACCTCCACAACCTATAGACAAATAGAAGTTTGTAAAGGATTTATGCTTGAAACTGTAAATAAAAGCATACAATTATCTTATCTTATTGATTACAAACTTGGAAAAATGATAATAGCATGCTACGAATCTCATGTGTCAATTTATTCATGCATGTTAATCTGTTTAGTCATTGGTTTTCCTGGCTGATTCAGGCAACCCATTTCTCTAATGGCACTAGGGAATATTGTCAATTTAAAAAATTATCTAATAGTTTTTTTTAAATTGTATTCCAAATGTTTACTAAGTTCAACATCTCTAAAAGTAAATTTCCCATTTCAGACCATGGGTCTATAGATGATGTAAAGGTTATCTTAGTGTGGACCACATGACCACATTTACTAAGGGTGTCATGTGGCCAGCACAATGACCAACCGCCATTACTTTTACTCAACTAATGTCAGGTATCCATTAAAGCTGGGTGGACTCAGAACAGCTCTTAAGATCCTAAATAAAAAATCCCAGTCCTCAACAGAATTCTAACCCAGGACACTCTGGTTCGGAAGCCAAGTGCTTTTCCACTCAGCCACCACACCTCCTGTACATCTATAGCTAATTAATTAAGCATCTTATTAGTTCATGGCCATGTGAAAACTTCTTAAATTCACAGATGAAAGAGAGATATGTTGTCATGAGGAAATGGGAGAGTCTTGAAGAAATTTTGTGATCTCCCAAACTGAAAGTACTTTAGGTTCATAATGGATGCATTGAAGTATTTATAACAAAGCACTTCACTGAATATTTTTATCACAAGTCACAACTTAAATAATAGTAGTAAATCTTATTACATTAGTATGAATGAAACTATGTCAAAATCATTCTAGTTAGTTATGATAGAAAAATGATGCTCAAACTATAAGGCCATATCATGCCAAACTATGGGGCCATATCAGGCCACCTATGGGAATATATCAGGGCAACTATGGCGTCATATCAGGCCAAACTATGGGGGCAATATCAAGCAAAACTATGCAGCCATACCAGGCCAAAATATGGAGCTATATCTTTCCAAATTATACTACCATATCAGGCTAAACTATGCAGTCATAATCAGGCCAAACTAAAAGGTCATATGAGGCTTAACAAAGGGGTCATATCAGGCCAAACTATAAGGTCATATGAGGCTTGACAAAGGGGTCATATCAGGCCAAACTATAAGGTCATATGAGACTTAACAAAGGGGTCATATCAGGCCAAACTAAAAGTACTATGAGGCTTAACTCTTTGACTCCGGAATTACTTCGGAATTATTTTTCACTTTTGGATGGAATTAATTTTTCCTCCATTTCAGAGTGTGCTACTTTGCTTCGATATAACTTGTATAACTTTTTTATTTATTATTGGAAAATAATAATTTGATATAGAATTAAAGAGAAATGGATGCTCTTTCCATTTCTTATGTTTTCTAGTTTGCAAATCATGTTGTTTTTGTAATTTTGGGTTTTGAATATAAAAATTAAAAATGAAAAACTCACCAACTGACATTGAAAATATCCATCCAAGTGCATGTTTAAAGAAATTTATTGTTCAAATTGAACCCAAATAGCTTTTTTTCTCATTTTTATCCATTTGTTTACAGAACACCATAGAAGAAACAGCAATAGATGCAAAAAATAATAAACTGGAACTAATAATCCAATGTCACTACTTTAGCGAAAAAGCCCATAAAAAAAAGCAACACTCTTGGAACAAAACACTTTTACCCTAAAACTAGTCCAACTATACAGCATATATATATTTATAGTATTTTCTACTAAAATTCTTCATGTACTTAGTATATAAATATTCCTTCTAGTTGTGATATTCATGGAAGCAGTTGATATGAATGTGTGGGTTCGACTCCCATCCAGCGCAAACATAAACCGTTCTCCCTGACCTACAGTGTTTACATACTCTGTCTTTCTTTATAGTTATAGGTCTCCATTCTCTGAAAATGGATCTTATTCTAGCAGGGGTGTTCAATTTAATCCTATGGTCAGCATAGCTATTTATTTTGCTGACAAGACTACCAACAATGTGATTATCAATGAAAAAAAAACAACATTCCAGCTCAATAGATGCAGTGCTGACTAAGTCTAGGTTGACAACCCAATTTCTTGGTGGAACAAACCTGAAATTGATCTGTTTCAGTGCCTAGATGATAGATCTAGAGATCTACCTCTATCTGATTAGATTTAGATCTAGATGATGTAGAGACAGTTAAACTAGTTCTAGATCTACATTGAACATTAGCTGGGGGTGGAGCTGTTTCATCAGCTGATAAACTTCATCATTACTAGACTTAACCCTAGGTCTAGATCTATAAATTAATTTACTAGATCTAGATTAGATAATTAGATTTATCAATATCACCATCAGATGAAACAAAATCACTGTCATCTGAATTATTATACTTCTTTATCAAAGAAATATTTTAGATCTACAAAGTTTATATGGCCTTGGTTGAAGCTCCATGTTAAAAAAACACGCACACGGAAAAAATAAATGTCATCTCTTTACAAACTTCGTACAAAATAAAAACACGTTAAATGAAGGAAATTCCGGATGTTTAGCAAAAGGAAACTATTCTAGATAAAAAATTAAGCAATAAAAAACAAGAATTGGAGAAATAGAAACGAAAATATTAAATTTGAAATAGCCGATGCCCCCAGCGTTGGTCCGACTTTTTTCCCCTTTTTTTAAATCAACGTCCTGTGCGTTGTTGCGGAGCCAAAGAGTTAACAAAGGGGTCATATCAGGCCAAAGTAAGGGGCATGTCAGCCAATTAAACCTTTGTCTGTGTCATTCTCAAACTAGTTCCACTGTTTTATAAATATTTTTTTTACAAGCTGAATATGACTCGCTGCTTGCAGACCTTAGTTTGGGTATTACTGATCTACTGGATTGAATTTAGATCTATGTAAAACTTGGAGAATGTTTCCTTCACATTTTTTTTTTGCCAGCGAAAATAAAAGTAAGAGTTTGAAAATGGATTTACCGGTTCAGCCAATATATTCATATCTATGTTATAAAGTAGAAAGTAAGGTATATGTATGTATGTATGTATGTTATGAATAGAAATCAAAACCGCTTGACCAATCTTGATAAAACTTGGCAGAAATGTTCCTTGGGTACTAACTTAGACTGTAGTGATGTATTGTAGCCCTAAAACACACTTAAAACCCTCCAAAAAAAAGTTGACCAACTCTATGAACGCATTATAACTTCATCGATCTATGCCATATTTACATGAGAAAAGATTGAAAGGGTCTAGATCTAGATCTTATTTAGAACTACATTTTGCGCAGATAGTTTTTTTACTTTGACACATGATAATAAAAAAAATTGTCTATTGATTTCATTACATAATAAAATTAACCTTGTGTTTCAAAAGCATTTTTACATAAATTCGTTCCATATATCTGCGAATTCAGATGTCCTGACTTACTTTATAATCCCATTCATTTAACTAATCGAGTAAACTCAATTTAATTGTACTTTATATCCTATTCATCTATCGCTTCTATCGTTTTTAATAGATATGAATGTATCAGCTTCGAATAAACCCATTTTTGCAAAACTACTTTTCTTTTCATAGCGAAAGAGAAAAACTTAAAAGGATCATTAGCTTAGTTTAAAATACATCTAAATCCAATCCACTAGATTAGTAAACACAAACTAAGGCCCGCAGGACGTGGGTAATGTCCGGCTAGTCTAGTATAAAATACTGTGAAAGAGGGTTTACCCGATTTGTTAAAAAGTTTTGTTTTGTTAATAGAGATACAAATACTTTTTCGTCTATTTTTAGGGTCGTCCGTTTGTGGTAGGAAAATTAAACATACACTACATTCTCCCCAATGATTTAAAGAACATTTATGCCAATTTTTATCAAGCTTGGTAAAACGTTTTTATTCAGGACATACATACATACATGGCCTACATACGCCTTACTTTCTGCATTATATTATAGATTAATGTAATTGATCATATACAAAAATAAAAAGACTGCTCATCACTGTATAGCTTGTCCATTGTGGCTTGATGATCACTTTTTCTCATTCGAGGGCCGAGGGGTTTGCACTGCGATTTTGTGCCTCCTCGTGTGGCTAGTGTGACCTATGTGAGCCCTGGAAGGTTCAGAGGCACGCTGGGCAGGTTATTCCAGCAGGAGCTAGTATCACAGTAAATCCTAGCTTAACTGTCAAATGGTATGATTTAGAAATGCTACAAAATATAAATATATATACATATAATTTGTATACTTACCAGAGGCAAGTGCATAATACTGAAGGTAAAATCCATTTCCTCTTGAGTAATATCCAGTCCTGTATTTTATGTATAGTTGGTTTGTGTGGGATGTTATTAGTCCACTGGGTGGTTGGCAAAGAAGAATCAGAAGTGGAGATGTTTGATAGCCGCCATTTCTAAGAGCAAGGGAAATAACAAAAACATTCCATTCTAGATTCAGTTGAAAATGAATAAATAGTGAACATTTTTTAAACCAACATATACATTAAAATGAAATAAAAGTAGATAATAATTAATAAATAAATAATCAAAGCATTGGGTGCATTTTGTATGAGTGAAAGTGTACATTGCATTTTCGTTGTTCTTTATATAATACAATCCTTGCAAATAGTCTTTTTTTCCTGAACTAATGCAATTAGACAAGATCTTATTCCATCTGCTAAAATAGATACATTAAACAGTTAATTCTTTTTTAGTTTAATGAATGTATGAAAGGGGTTATTTAAATCACCCTAAAAAAGTGAGTTCTAACTATCATACATAGTACAATCCTCCTTCTTCCCTAGTGCTATTAGAGCATGGAATGGGTTGACTGAGTCAGCCAGGAAAACCAATGAATTAGCATTGATTAACAAGCATGACTAGATTGACCTAAGGACATGCATAGGACGCAATCATCTTCTTTTTTAAAGTAACGTCTATATTTTATAAGATGAGATAAATAGCTAGATCTAGATGCTACAAGCTCATGTGTATACGTCATAAAAATCTAACGTAAAGAAATACCAGCAGATTACACACTAGAGTATATTATAAAAGTAACATGTAACATTTCACCTAATCTCTAGGCATCTATAGTCTTGTACATCAAAGTCAGAGACGTTCAATACAATCTGCATGCCAGGGCTCACATTGATGACCCATTCACAGCTGACGCCTGGAGGAGAACTACTGGGATAATTGGGTGACTTGATGCTTCCACTTGGAGCCACTAAAGTTCCTCCACACTCTGAAGATTATAATCATTACTTGATATCAACCTATAAAACAATGGTGTCTTAGCTCATGTCATTTTCTTGCTTGAAAGTAATAAAGTATTTAGTTTGCAAAGTAAAGTTAGTAAAGCATTTCCTATAACACCGTGCCATCAGTCAGGCAGATCTGTTTCTATGGCCAATGTTTAACTGAGAGGGTGCCATGTGGCCAGCACAATAACCATTACTTTCCCTAACAAATGATAGGTACCCATTTGAGTTGTGTGAACACAAGGGAGTTAAAAATAATTCCAAAGTAGATAATCCCAGTATTCATCAGGTTTTGAACTCTTAACCCCTCAGTTTGGAAGCCAAACAGTTTACCACTCTTGCTGGTTAAAACAACATTTCTGTAAATAAGTGTTTTTGAATCAAGTTGAAAAAGGCTAGGTTGAAAACTAAACATGCCAGTAAGAATTTTATTTTATTATCAGATACAAAATAGGTGAAACAGCAACTACTGGCCAATGAAATTTTGTTTTAATTGAAATAATGATATATCCTTTACCAATCAATCTAAACTGGCCAGATTTTAATGCAATTTTTTTCAATACTCACATCCCTTCTGAATTTCAAGTGAAGCAGTACAACATAAAACGAGAAAAAAAAAAACTTCAAAAAAAAAACAAAAAAAAAACAATGCGTATAATTAATATGCAGGAGTGGATTGACACAGGGAGATGGAGGACATAATCAACTCTTTTGTACTAGTATGAACTAGATCTGTACAAGGTAAGAAGTATGTACTAGGTAGGAAGGTGGGGCTAACGAAAAGTCACAGGGGCAAGTTGTCACTAACACCATTTGAGATGTTTACAGAAACATACAAATAAAATGAAGTTGATGCCTTTTACCATTTCTAACTTATCAGGCTTCATTGTTTTGAGTGTTTGGAAAATGGAATTATTTTATTTTTTTTTGCCTAATTTTGTTTTAAAACACTCATAATGTTGAAATGATTGTCCAACAGTACCCTGTTTCATGTTTCTATGTATAAATTACACATTGAAATTGTTTTTTTTTTCCTTAAGGCTCAACCCAATGGTTAATGGAATAAATGTTCTGAAAATTGTACTAGGTAAGAAGGGTCACCAACTCCTTAGATTTACTCTGGGTTTATTCCCAAAGTGTTTTCCATGTTTGGGTATAGCCGCAAGGCAGCACAGGTTTGGAATCAAATATTTCCTTGTCCAAGGTGGGAAGCCAGCCAATGCAAACAATTACCCAATGGCGTAGCTAGCCATCGAGCCGAACGGGGCATCAAGCGGTGGGGGGCATCAAACTAAGGATCAATTTTCTCAATAAAAATCATTGCATTGTACATACATGAACAAAGACAAACTGCTGAATTTAAAATGTTAAACTAGATTTAATTTACTCTGCTATAAATCTCCTATATTATTTCTTAAATTAAACGGAAGCTATTATATAACCAGGTTGAATCATGTTTACTAGATTTTTTTAAATCTCCGAAGGCCACGCACTTTTACACGCCCACTTTCTTCTGGGGCACATTTAGTTACTCCATTGTTCAGTACACTGGTTTCAACTAGATCTAGAGCTTAAAAATAAATGCCTTAGACTCTTTAATAGCCCAATCTGGCACTTAATGGCCATCGCGAACAAGTTGAAGAAGAATGAAAAAGACAAAATTCAGTCAGTTCTAGGGGGGTGTGAAATTACTATCCAAGTGCGACCCATTCCTGAGAGAACATGTGCTCTGAAATTAGCTTAGTTCCATATCAAATATGCACATCTCCAAAAATACAAAAGGAACCTATTGTAATACTGGGTGATAATGAGACAAATATTTTTCCATTTTTTTGACAGTTCACCTGACATCACAAAAGTAGATCGATTTTTCCAAATGTTGAGGTTATGTTATCATGGATACTGTAGTCTTTCACTGACATCATCTTAATTCATTATCTGCTCGAAACATTCTCTGAGTTTGGCTGTAATTCAGGCTAAAGTTAAAATCTATTCAGTGACATTTTTTTCGGTACACTGGACCATTTACACACATTTTTATCGACTTCAGCACACAGCTAGGATGTCCTCAACAAAATAACAGAAACTAGCTTTAAGCACTTGGTTAAAGCGCTGGAGCGCCAGAGGAGAAGTCGTTAAGATAGTTATTGATTCTTTTTTTAAAATTATAGAAACTCTAGAGACATTGACAAGAACAGATGAAAACTCTACTCTTAGGTCTGAAGCAGGCGGATTGTTAGTTGCTATGCAGTCTTCGTTTTTTCATCTACCTGGGTTTTTGGCCCCTGTATTAAGGAAGTTTTTTTTAGAGGGGGGGGGGGGCATCATGACAAACTGCCGCACTACGCCACAGCGATTACCTCCTGTTCATAGCTTACTAGTTTAGGCACCTTGGCTCACTTTTACCACATGTCCTATCAGTGATAAAAGTTCCCCCCTTGGATCTAATATTTGAGCCACACGTGAGGGTCAGGAGTTGGACTTGTTGTAATTGCTATTTGAGATGCATGTCATTAACTGAAACATTTTATAGGTAGGTAGAGTGCTTTTATCCATTATCGATTCCAGCAATAACAGCCTTATATTAATTATTAAACACCATTATAACTAAAAATCATACTCACCAAATGACTCATTCCTGGCTATATAAGAAGCCTGAAAGCCACGTCCAACTATTGAATGATCACTGCGTAACTGGACAACCATGACATTGCTGGTTGATGTCTGAGCAGGTGGTATGGTTTGTCCACAGAACCTAGTGTTAAAAAAAAAAGGATTATTTTATAATAAAACACCTATGTATAGCTATAAATATGCAACATCATTAATCAAATAAAAAATACAAAAACAAAAAAAAAAAAATGTCTATGTCCCTATACAAACAAGAGATTCAAAAGAAGATCACAAGGGCAATCTGGCCCCACTTGGGGTGAAAAAAGAGTTAAGACTAGCCTTCATCCAAATTATATCTTATATAATACAGACGTTACTTCAAAAAAGAAGATGATTACGTCCTACGCGTCATGCATTTAGTCATGCATATTAACCAATGACTTAAATTCTGCCAAGTCACTGGTTTTCCTGGCTAGCTCAGGCAACCCTTTCCATGCTCTAATAGCACTAGGGAAGAAGGAGTATTTGTACAAATTTGTCCTAGCATATGGAACGAGGAATCTAGCCTAGATGTAGAAGATCTATTATACATGCAGTATGGCCTAGTATAGGATTAGGGCCTATACTAGATTATAGATATAGATAGATCTAGATCTAGCCAAAATGTTTGATGATACGATGATTGGGACCCTGGTTATGACAATTTGGTGGGTGCAACAGACTTCATTTTTTTTTTTCATGAGAAATAGCTAAAGGCCTACTAAAAAACAATACAAATCTTAAATAGTTATTGAAATCATGGTGGCAATATGTACATATATGTCTAAGTACTTTCATTAGGAAATAATTATTTATGCGAATATGTGTACGCAGAATTTATTATGAATCACTTATAAAAATGAAGTCAAAAGAACAACATTCAGAAGTCGAACACAAATCTGTATGTCCAAATAAGAAAACAATGCTTTGTACCACAAACTCAGGTTTGGAGCGCTGCTTCTTTCCCCCTTCTTACAACCATAGCTAGAACTAAGACATACACTGGCTTCTTCATTATGTTTTTCATGTGTAATGTGTTTATCATGTGTTATGTGTTTATCATGTGTTATGTGTTTATCATGTGTCGAGTGTTTATCATGTGTTATGTGTTTATCATGTGTCGAGTGTTGGTATGTGTTTATTATGCATTTATGTGTTTATCAAGTTATGTGTTGATACATATGTTATGTGTTTATCATGCATTATGTTTTTGATGTGTGTTTTTCAAGCATGGAAATGAATTATGACATGAGCAGCATATGTAATTGTCATACAAACAGGTAAACATTTATTTATTAATTATGTTTCAAAATTTCCTTCAGATTTAAAGTTTTTGTTTTGTTTTACATGTTTTCGGATGTTCCTTCAGAGTTGAAGATAGTTTACTTCCTAGTCCAAACCTCCCGCAGGACGACAGGGTGGATGGGAGCGGGCAGGGTTTGAACCCTCGACTGTCGATAAATCCAAACGACAGTCCAGCGCGCAAACCGCACGACCAGGCAGCCTAGCCCGAAAAAAAACTCCCTCATAACAATTAAGGATGGAAGCAAGCAGTTCTCAAACCCCAGACCATAGAGGCAAACAGTCTAGAGTGCATACTACAGGACCAGGCAGCCATCTTGGTTGAGAAGCCTGCATTTCAAATGGTATAGGTGATCCAGGGTACTATTTCTGCTTGCTGCTATCTTCCAAATGGATGTTTCAAGAGAGTACATTATAATTCTCCTTGTGGAAGGAATCTCTTTTAATTATTAAAATGAACGATAAAAAGTAAAGCTCCCTTTCAGACTTTGTGGTCTATAGGGCAGATGATATGCAGGTCACCTGTTTCTGTGGCCTATGGTTAAGGAAGGTGTGATGTGGCCAGCACAATGAACCAACCTTTTAGTTTTTCACCAACTAATGTCAGGTTACCATTAGAGCTGGGTGGACTCAGAGGCCCCAGAAGATCCCTAAATTAAAAATCCCAGTCTTTGCCAGGATTTGAACCCTGGACCCCCAGTTCGGAAGCCAAGAACTTTATCACTCGGCCACCACGCCTCCAAATGAACAATAAGAAAAACAAATTACCGGCCAAGTTTGCGATTATCCAAAGGTGTATCCGAGTCATATACATCAACATAATCAAATAGGCAATTTGAATGATATTCAAGGTTGAAATCTTGAAAAGTTAATCTGACAACATGTCCAGGACTCACAGTAATATACCAAGTACAGTTCTCATGGTGAATATATGACTCTGGGAAACCAGGACTTTGGAAAAATCCTTGATCTCTGTTCAGGTAACCACCACATCCTCTACCTTTTTTTTTTATTGTTAAAAAAAAGTACAAGAAAGATTATAATATTCTGTAAGGACAGGTAAAACAATATTCTAATTTCAAATAATGCAATGAAAACATGCATATTCTATTTATAAGTATTAAATTGTATATAGCATATAATTACTAAGATTTATACATAATGAGCGTATTGCCAGGGAAGAGGGTTTGGGGTTCAACACCCCCCACCCCTAAAGTAATACAAAAGAGAGAGAAAAAAAATGTAATATTGCAAACAAAATTTCAAAATTAATATAAGAATACTTATTTTTCACGTATGTTTAAAATATTTTAAACGAGAGATTTGATTGTTATTGGGTAAATACACAATGGTATATCAGGTTTTCTTCATTATCCACAAGGCAAGTCATTTCTTAACCTTTCACTTGCATTTCCCACCTCCCCCCAGGCCCCATTAAGACAGCTGGGGGCCTTGTGGACCGCGGTAAGAACCAAGCGAAGCTCTTCCTACATTTTAAACTGCTCAAATATTTGTGTCCTGGTGACAATATGTTGTAAAAAGATTTCATTTCAACTAAAGTTAAATAAAGGGGGTGATATTGAATTGTGTGAGGCAATAATACCTTTTTATTTGATCAATTTTTAAAGATGGATCTATAGATAAACTGCAAATAGAACAGACATTTTTAGCCATTGAGCTTTTTTAGACCTTTGTAAGCCTGTTTCTTCCCCATACGCCCTAATGGTTGAGAAATGTGGCAATAGAATTAAAACTAATGGACATCCTAAACTATGTAAAAAAAATAATAATACAAGATCGCAACTTCCAATTTAAATTTAAATTGTTTTCATAACATAAATTTAAAATTATTATCCTAGTTCAGCATTCAGAAAAAAAAATTTCAACATATGACATACCTTCCACAGACGAAAAATTGGCAACGAATGACAACAGATTTTCTGATTCTGTATCATAAGTAATGAACAACTGATTTCCACTTGATCTGTATTCAGTGGGAACATTCTCAAGACATGGATAGGTAACGCTATCACTTCCAAATCCAGTTTCAGAAAGCTGAAGTAAAAAAAACAAAATATTAGTTTGTAAGTTGGCTTTTAAATTTATGTTTTGGTTTGAAAGCTTCATCAACTGTAAACTAGCTACAGTCAAACAATCAAATGCTTATATTCCTAAATTCAATCATTTGACTAGCAGGATATGACCCGTGGCCTTCGGGCCTTACATTGAGAGTTATTGATCTAGTGGATTGGATTTAGATGTCCAACATGGTGAATGTTTCCTTAACTTTTTTTTTTTATTTCCAAACAGAGCCAAAAATACAAGTGAAAATACTTTCAAAGATACAGAACTCAGTAACTTATCTTTCATAATTAATTAATTCCATAAAGGTATCAACTATAGTTATATTCGCAATATGCTTTAGATCTGTATGTTGACTTCAAACCATGTTAAATCTTTCAAAAAGAGATTTTTGAGCCAAAATCAACACACTCTTTGTTGTTGGCCTCCTTCAGTCATAGAACAACTATCTTTCATCTTATATCATAGCACTTTTCAGTCATAGAGCAACTATCTTTCATCTTATATCATAGCACTTTTCAGTCATAGAACAACTACCTTTCATCTTATATCATAGCACTTTTCAGTCATAGAACAACTATCTTTTATCTTATATTATAGCACTTTTCAGTCATAGAACAACTATGTTTCATCTTATATCATAGCACTTTTCAGTTATAGAACAACTATTTTTCATCTTATATCATAGCACTTTTCAGTTATAGAACAACTTTCATCTTATATCCTAGCACTTTTCAGTCATAGAACAACTATCTTTCATTTTATATCCTAGCACTTTTCAGTCATAGAACAACTTTCATCTTATATCATAGCACTTTTCAGTCATAGAACAACTATCTTTCATCTTATATCATAGCACTTTTCAGTTATAGAGCAACTATCTTTCATCTTATTTCTAAGCACTTTTTTGTGACGCTGTAGAGTCAAATGCTGGAAAACAAATCAGCTATAATGGTCAGTACCATATCCCCATCTCCATACAGCCAATGTTCCCACTCTTCTACACTGGAAAACATTTAAGTCTAGCTCACTATTTGTATTGCAGGAGATCTTTTTTACGTCAATTTCGAAATTGTTATTTGGACTAAAATATATAATCAGAGCTACCAGTAGGTGTTTTTTAATTCCTCATTTTTTTTTAAGAAAACAAAAAATCAAATTACCTACCACAATATTTAAGTTGCATATATGTCTAATTGGGTTGAGGTGTGTTGGGTCATCAGAGAGTTTCAGGAGAATGGTCTTGCCAGCAGGTACCTCGATCTGATAAGTACAAATACTATCTAAATATACAGTTGGAGTTTTGAAAGTGCCTGAGTCCCCAACAAATTTTCCACCACAAACTGAAAATGTAAAAAAAAAAATTATATTTATATAGATCTAGTCGATATAGATTCTCTCTGTACAATTAAATATAATGCTGATGCTATGTAAAGAGACTATCTTTATAGGCCTATATAGTCTACAAGCAGTCTTTTAAGGTCTTTAAATTTAAGGACTGCATCACAAAGGAAGCCATTAGAGACAGGGTTACTAGAGCGATCGGACCCCATGATGAACTGCTAACTATCGTTAAATACTAAAAAATCTATGGTGAAATTACAAGGTCTCCGGGGTTAGCAAAAACCTTCCTTCAGGGAACAGTACCAGGAAAAAGAAGCAGACAGAGAAAGCAACGGAAAGACAACATAACAGAATGGACGGGCCTGCAACTGAAAGAGGTTCTATCCAAGGGCAAAAAGGAATGGAGAAAGACGGCTAACAAATCTGGTGTGGTGCCCCAATAGTACAGCAGACTAAGGGATATGTGAAAGTAATATAGATCTAGATGATTAGATCTAGATGTGTGATATGTTAAAGATCTTAACTTTATCTTATCCTATAAAATACAGACTTTACTTCAAAATAGAAGATAATTACATCCTACACGTCATGCATCTAGTCATGCATGTTAACCAAAGACTTAAATTCTGCCAAGTCACTGGTTTCCCTGGCTGGCTCAGGCAACCCATTCCATGCTCTAATAGCACTAGGGAAGAAGGAGCAAATTCGTCCTAGCATATGGAACGAGGAATGTGCCTTTAACTTTGTGTCTTTTTGAGTATTTTTAAAATGGTTTTTGTATTTCAAGATTATCGTTCAGTGTTTTATTAAATGTATAATTGCTACTTTATTTTTGAGTCTTCTATCCTGAAGGCTTTCTAAATTTAGTAGTTCTAATAAAGGTGTTACTCTATTAAAATGTGAATATTCGTTTGTTATCATCATAGAATCTAAAGTAAAATATGGTCAATATTTGAATATAGATATCTAGATCCTCATCATCTAAGGATCTATCTTCACTAAAAATCTAGATCTAGTACTAGACTAGAATCTTGATCTAGAAATAGATCTATATACTAACTATATAGTATATTATATAGAATCTAGTGATAGTAGTAGTAGTAGTGGTAGTAGAAGTACATCTAGTATGATCTAGATTCTAGATCTTTAATTAGTATAATGAGTAGTCACTCATTAGTCTATAAAGTAGATCTGGATCACTTCATTTTAATGCACAAGAGCCTGGCCTAGGTCTAGACTGGCTAGAGCAGAGGCAACTTTTCGAGATATCGCCACATAAAAAAATATAGATAAATATTAATTATAATAATAAATTAATACATTGATCTATTTTGTATTTATTATTCCCAACTTGATGAACTTGACCCAACTTCAGGCAAGCCCCAAGCCCAAATCATAAATGAATACTAGTGACTATTGGTCTATTTATTATGAATTATGATTTTTTGATATGAGCCTTAAAAAAAAAGTTTATTTTCTAATCAATACTATAGCCCGGTCAATAGGTATAAGGCTATTGATTGAGGGTGGCCGTGAGACTATGGGCCTACAATAAAAATGGTAAATATAATCTTTAGAAACCTTGCAGATTTTTTTTTTTTTAAATGTAACCATAGTGTCTAGATGTAGATCTAGGTTTATCATTTAGAAACCACAACAGCAGAAATCCAAAGAGTTGAAAGAGTTAGAAAAAGTCGACTTTGGTCTTGGTTATAAGGATTTCTCTTTAGAAGAGTTCATGACGCACACCAGTGAATGCCCTTGGCAAGCTGGCACTCTACTGACGACTAAACCAAAAACCATGGTATGAGGCCCTGGAATATTAAAAACCTACATGCAGAGGCAAGGCTTATAAACGGCCCCATTTCTCAAATAGATTAGGTCCTTTTCATGTTTAGATCTCATTTAATAGGCTACTTATTTCATTGATACTAGCTCTAAATGCCTTAAAACGAATCCTTTAGTGTTACAGCTATCAGTGCAGTGATACCCAAACAAAGGTCTGCGGGTCAACATCGAAAATCCTGCACATATTAGTGTTAATGAAGCCAAAGAAACACAGTTCTATTGGACTCACCATTTTATGCTATTACTGAACTCATGACACGCGTCTGAGAATTATGTATGACTGATGTCCGATTCTTGTGGCATGCTACATTCATGTGTGCGAATTATCAAAAACATGTTACACAATTTTTCATGAAAATACTTCAGTAATAATTTAAGTTTATGTTACCTGCATTATATTGTGCGCTGATGACCACGTTGGAAGTTGTTGAGTGCCATATGATAAGCATCGTGTTTCCTGTTGAGTTCATTGCCCCCGGGACAGTATTGCCGCACAATCTGCTCAAATCGGGCGATGTTATGTTGATACCATCTCTTACCTGGGGAAAAATTTCCAAATGATTTATTTTGTATTTCACGCCTAAAGCATTGGTAAAGGTGGAGTTTTATCTTTCTGGAACTGAATCAATAGGGCAACATACAGATATGTAAAACTTCCTTCGTTTCACTGAGAACAAAAGGAAAAAAATGTATTAATTAAAAAACAAAAATTCGTACCCACTTGAATTCAAACTCAAGTCTAATGCCTCCTCAAGGGGAGTAATTCAACTTTTGCCACCACTTCTGCAAAGCGTCGTGCTTAAAAACAAATCTTTCTCAGACTCTACAGTGTTATACTGTTTTAATTTAACACAATTTCCGAAATAATGTAATAGCCTTCATCTGTAGATAGTGCTATTCGTAGCTTCATCCTTTTAGGGCAGCGGTTCTCAAACTTTTAAGCTCGGCGACCCCTTTTACAATCCCCCACTCTGCCGCGACCCCCCCACCCACCCTCACACATTCAGCAATGGAAGAGTAGACAATAACATTCCACATCTTGATGGTCTTAGGCGACCCCTGGTAAATCGTCAATTGACCCCCAAAGGGGTCGCGACCCACAGGTTGAGAACCCCTGTTTTAGGGCTTATACATACTTCGCGATTAAAAAGCAACATAAGGCCTATAAAAGATATATGTATTCATTTTAACCGCTACATTATCAAACTTAACATAATACTTTGAGGATAAAGAATTTGTGGGCCGGATTGTATAGAAATGCCCGGGCCGATTTTGACATCCAGTCCGCCGCTGTATATACGGTGTACAGAATAATAAAAGTATTGATAATTTTTTTTATGATACTTTTGTGCACTTTATAGCATTGCAGATTCAACGTTTCTTATGTTTGTAGTCTCTTCCGAGTATAACAATTTTTTTTTCTTTCATTTATTCGGCAATACTGAACTAACGGAAGTTCAATTTTGAAATGAATAAGCTTATCCTTATCTAGCCTCTCGACCTATTTTTAACGCAGTAATAATTTCTTGATTATATTTTGAGTTTCTAAGTCCGATTTACATACATTGAGCAGTAAAATACCGTAATATGGTAAAATACAGTATATTGACCGACTTGTATCGTAGAATGACTATGGTTCATCTCGAACACTTTTTCATATGGCTGTGGAGCCCTATTTTGGAGAGACACTCTCGTCCACATATATTGCAGGGGCCACTTTCGTCGGTGGGAGGGATCCTAGGATTCCAATGTACAGCTACCCCCGCCTTAAGCTGGGCAGCCCCCAGCCAATAAGATGCTGTCCCGTCATGCCCGTCTTCCTCGTTTGGGCACACGAGGATAGGACAAAATCTGAAAAGCAGGCACAAAGCCAATGTACCAGTCGACATGAAGGGAAAAAAGAGGAGCTCCACTCTTAACTCTTTCTCTCCTAATCGAGGATACCATAGTTGATTTTGACCTCATTAAATTAAATTGATGATTAACTTTTTGAACTTGACTTTGAATTATATAAAAGAGCATGCATTTCCCTTTAATTCTATTTCAAATACAACATTTTCTGAAAACAAACAACAAAGCTACTGAAGCCCAATCATAAAAGGGTAGTGAAATAGTAATGAGCCAAATGAAGAATTCCTTCAAAACGTGGAAAAATAATTATGGAGAGAAAGAGTTAAATTGGGCATACTTTACAAACTGGACTTAATGTAAACTTACCAGACATAAAATACAGTAATATGGTAAATTACAGTAATATGGTAAAATACAGTAATATTGTAAAATACAGTAATATGGTAAATACAGTAATATTGCAAAATACAGTAATATGGTAAAATACACTAACATGATAAAATACAGTAATATTGTAAAATATAGTAGTATTGTAATATCACAGACCTATATAAATTATATAGGTCTATATGTAAAATACAGTAATATTGTAAAATACAGTAACATTGTAAAATACAGTAATATTGTAAAGTACTGTAATAATGTAATGGCAGAGTAATCGATACTGTGAAATGTGAAAGCTTAATAAGGTAAGCTAAAGATAAAAAAATGGTCACACTATAGGAGATTGTTATACAATGTATATAACATACCGAAAGCAAGCTTTGTGGTGTATCCGCTGTACACAGTAAAAAAAGTGTTGATAACCTTTGTTTTTAAAAAGTTATATGGTGGTTTCACAGTCCTAAATCAAATAGCTAACTATGTACCTATTTTTTTTTTATGGATAGAGATAAATGGAATTGCTGCCAAATTACCGCTTTTATATTTAGCGGCACAAGTTCTTACAGGAATCACAGGTTGCCTTTGGCTATGAGTCATTGCCTCTGTATGGAGCTTGGGAAGCATTATATCAGGCACCAACCAACACAGTTTAGGGAGCTTTCGGAGGGAAAACTTATAGTTAATAACCTAATAGGTCCAACAACAATGGGACATCACTCATTTTTTCCCTTGTAATTGTCTTCTGAAGAAAAAGAACTCAGTCTGTCCTAAGAATCCTCCTTTACCTGTCAGTTTAGTCAGGCCTAGTCACATAAGGCCGGTTGCTGGACTTATTTTTTCTGAGACCTATACAATCCAATATTATTGTATACGTTTCTTCCCATTTAAGCCCTTGGTTTTAACATTAGAAACTATCACCTTAATTGTTAAGACCTATCTAATTGGATAATTGGTACAACCTACACTCTAAACCAGGGGTCTTAAACTCATTTCAGAATGTGGGCCACTGTGGAAAGCAACAACCACTCAGCGGGTCGCACCACAAAAAGAGAATGTTTTTTCATTAAATTTTACGTACACCACTGTCACTGCAGTTAAATGCTAAAATAAAGTTTTTATAATTATTAAATAACATTTAGGGTATTTTATTACATGCACAGGCAGTTTAGTTTACTAAAATAAGTTGACGTTGTCTCTGTCACTTATTAAAAAGCAGAAACTGTAGTTCCCCAAAAAACAATAACTATAATTTCTAGGCCTACTGCAGATGGCTCGTCACTCATGTTTCTGTCCACTCAGCTGAGAGCGTTTGGCAGAGACCAGACCATCGACGTTAGGCCTGAAGTCGCGTGTAGTGGCAAGCCGCAAGGTTGCTCTCAGATGTTTATCAGTCAGTCTTGATCGTAATGCTGTTTTGTTGATCATTCTGGAAAAAAAAAGTTCGCAAACGTACATACTTCCGAACATCGCTAGAATTCTGGCAGCTGCGCAGAATAAGTTTGAAAACTTCTCTCTGGGATGAAACTGGTAGAAATCTGGAACACCAACATCAGCGTATTTTTGCTTCAGAACAGTGTCACACTGCAGGTCCAGTAGTTTCATCTGAACTTCCTCTGGAACTTTTTTCACTTCAACTGGGAACGGAATGGCAACAAGGAATAACTGTAGTTCGAGAGCAGTGAATAGCTGAAAGCGGTGTTCAAAATCTTCCAGTAGTCTGGAGAGGATGTCTACGTAGTCTTTCAGGCGCTGTGGTTCAACCGTTATGCTCTGTAGAAAAGACAAATGAGCCAGGTTTCCATCTGCCAGCTGAGTGGCCCACAAAGTCAGCTTGCATCTGAATGATTTGATGCGGTCAAACATCACGGTAATCAGCTGCTTTGTGCCCTGTAGTTGTGAATTGAGTGCATTGAGATGTTGCGTGATGTCAGTAAGAAAAGCAAGATCCGACAAAACATTGGGTCACTGAGTTGAGGTATGTCTCCGTCTTTCATTGCCATGAACAATGCTATTTCCCGTCTCAGTTCAAAAAATATCTGCAGCACTTTACCGCGACTCAACCATCTGACTTCCGTATGATAAGACAACTCTCCGTATTCCGTTTCTAAATCATCTAGAAATGACACAAACTGTCTGTGGTTGAGACCCGTACACGTATGAAGTTCACCGTCTTCACGACAACATCCATCACGTTCTTCATTTGTAGACTTTTGCCACAGAGTGCTTCTTGGTGCAGAATGCATTGTATGGCTGCAAAAGGTCCCGCCAAGCTGAGCTGATACCGTTTCTCTACAATTAATACAACAACAACATTCTCTGAACACATTGCTGGTGCACCCTCCGTAGCCACTGAAACAAGTTTTTTTTCCCACGGTAGCCCACACACTGTCAATACAAGCTTCCAGTTCTTGAAACACGTCGCGTCCATTCGTCGTAGTAAGTCCAATAGCTCTTCAACAATGTTCAAGTTTTCGTCGACCCCACGAATGAATACGGCACAGTATGTGGTGTCTGTTACACCAGTAGACTCGTCCAGTGTAATGGTTTTTTGCAATGGCAATCAGTTGCTTTGAACATTTGTCGCTGACTCGGTGATCCTGCTTGCAACTGTGTTCGCAGACAGGCTTATGCCTTCGAACAGTTTCCTTTTCCTGGGGCAGATAATTTCACACGCCTGTAGCATACACTCTTTTACAAACTGGCCTTCAGTGAATGGTCGTGATGCCTTTGCTATCATCTCGCTAACAACAAAGCTTGCCTTTACAGAATCTTCGCTTGCAGTGGGCGGAACCTCATTTACTGATTTGTGCAGTTGTAAATCATTTCAGGGCTTATATGTGGTCATTGTAAATTTTATCTATTTTTTTTTTAATTCGCGGACGTGGCCGCGAGCCACACAAAATTGTTTGAGTTGTGTTTGAGACCCCTACTCTAAACCACTACATTTTTTAATTTTCCTTTTTCAACGATTTTTTAAATGTGCTTTCATGTTTAATGCAAATAGGCTAAACCTTTTTTCTTGCCCTAATTCGGTTACAAAAGACTTTTTACTATAATGCGTTGTTGAAGATCCAAAAGGGAACAATCTCACGTGATCAATCACACCCAATTACCACATCTGATGTAGACAAACCGATGTTGTTAGTTTTCTTTTTCGTCTGCAAGATCTAAGTCAAGGACTTTTCTTAGGGCCTCAAGTGTGTCACGAGAACTTCTTCATTACCCCCCCACACACACACACTCTCCTTTCCGAGGCCATCAGCTGCTAGCTACTTTCCTTTTTTCCAGTGAGGGCAAAATGGCGCCCGAATTTCTCTTTATAGTGCTTTCGGGAGCACCTCTGTTACGTCATCCTCTTAAAAGCTCTCCAAAGAAGGTAGCAGTTGGCATGCGGTCAGCCCCGATAAGGGGGCTGTGGAATGGTAAGTAGGCTAATTTCTCTAGTCTAAACTGTCCTCACCAGCCTCTGGTTATTGATAAACAACAATGCTCAGCATATAGAAACTAAAGGATGTTAACCTCTCTACAAAATAAAACTAGATCTGGTACTAACTTTATTATCATGCAACTTTCTAACTTACTGTCAACAAGCCATTCTGACATGGTTGCTGGAAAGTTAAAAATGAAAGAGTTATAATGTAGCCTTCTGGAACTCTTATAGACCATGCACAGGCAAGACGGTCTGCGTTGTTGATAGAAATTGATCCGCTAGTCTGTGTTAATTCACCCCCACATGACTGGCCTGAAAAGTTTGAAAAAGAATTTAAAAATAAAAACAACTTGGGTTTTAGCATTATTCTTTGATTTCAATTGTGTAAAATTCTGGGGGGGGGGGGGGGGGTTAGGTAGAGGAAAGTTAGAGGAAAGAAAAACATGAAGTTATTGTATTCTGTAGAAGGTTAGATTTATTTAGGGTTATCTTCTGTGAGGTTAGATTTATTTAGGGTTATTGTCTATGAGTTAGATTTATTTAGGGTTAACTTCTGTGAGGTTAGATTTATTTAGGGTTATTCTTTCTTAATATTTTATCATAGATAGATAAGATATGTTAGATAGATGATATGTTAGATAGATTAGATATGTTAGATAGATAGATTGGATATGTTAGATAGATAGATTAGATATGTTAGATAGATAGATTAGATATGTTAGATAGATAGATTAGATATGTTAGATAGATTAGATATGTTAGATAGATTAGATATGTTAGATAGATAGATTAGATATGTTAGATAGATTAGATATGTTAGATAGATTAGATATGTTAGATAGATTAGATATGTTAGATAGATTAGATATGTTAGATAGATTAGATATGTTAGATAGATTAGATATTTTAGATAGATTAGATATGTTAGATAGATTAGATAAGTTAGATAGATTAGATATGTTAGATTAGATATGTTATATAGATTAGATATGTTATATAGATTAGATATGTTAGATAGATTAGATATGTTAGATAGATTAGATATGTTAGATAGATTAGATATGTTAGATAGATTAAATATGTTAGATAGATTAGATATGTTAGATAGATTAGATATGTTAGATAGATTAGATATTTTAGATAGATTAGATATGTTAGATAGATTAGATAAGTTAGATAGATTAGATATGTTAGATTAGATATGTTATATAGATTAGATATGTTATATAGATTAGATATGTTAGATAGATTAGATATGTTAGATAGATTAGATACGTTAGATAGATTAGATATGTTATATAGATTAGATATGTTAGATAGATTAGATATGTTAGATAGATTAGATAAGTTAGATAGATTAGATATGTTAGATTAGATATGTTATATAGATTAGATATGTTATATAGATTAGATATGTTAGATAGATTAGATATGTTAGATAGATTAGATAAGTTAGATAGATTAGATATGTTAGATTAGATATGTTATATAGATTAGATATGTTATATAGATTAGATATGTTAGATAGATTAGATATGTTAGATAGATTAGATACGTTAGATAGATTAGATATGTTAGATTAGATATGTTATATAGATTAGATATGTTATATAGATTAGATATGTTAGATAGATTAGATACGTTAGATAGATTAGATATGTTAGATAGATTAGATATGTTAGATAGATTAGATATGCTAGATAGATTAGATATGTTAGATAGATTAGATATGTTATCACAGCGCATCGCATTGAGCCTACATTTTTTTTTATTTTAACAGCGCTCTTTAAATTATATATATATAGAGGTGTTAAGGTCATCTGTGTCTGTGGCTCATGGTTAACTAGAGTATCATGTGTTTAGTACAAAAGATAAACTGGTTTTACTTATTAATGTCGCACTAACTAGACTAGACTTCTATATTAGCTAAAAGCCTACTTTACTTAATACACTAGACAGCCTACTTTACTTAATACACTAGACAGCCTACTTTACTTAATACACTAGACAGCCTACTTTACTTAATACACTAGACAGCCTACTTTACTTAATACACTAGACAGCCTACTTTACTTAATACACTAGACAGCCTACTTTACTTAATACACTAGACAGCCTACTTTACTTAATACACTAGACAGCCTACTTTACTTAATACACTAGACAGCCTACTTTACTTAATACACTAGACAGCCTACTTTACTTAATACACTAGACAGCCTACTTTACTTAATACACTAGACAGCCTACTTTACTTAATACACTAGACAGCCTACTTTACTTAATACACTAGACAGCCTACTTTACTTAATACACTAGACAGCCTACTTTACTTAATACACTAGACAGCCTACTTTACTTAATACACTAGACAGCCTACTTTACTTAATACACTAGACAGCCTACTTAGCCAATCAACCTTCACTTGCCTGTTATTTGTTGAAACGGGATGGAAAAGCCTTGTTGTGGAGTGCTATAATTAGAGTAAAACCTCACAAATGCAAATGGAGATGTTGTAGATATCACTTGTTCAGCGGGCGAGTCACAAATTTGTAGTAACAAAAGGGAGCCTTCATCTTCGCCGTCATAAATCTGAAATTTCAAACACGGGAATTTCCATCAAATAATAGTTTTCTCAGAAAAGTCACATGACAAAAAACAAAATCTTTTACCCCGAAACATCACCCTCTTTGTTATAAACCATTTGAAACTTAAGGATGTCTACTATACGGCTCCTCAACAGATCACAAGAGTTTAAATGAAATGTAATTACCATGTAATAGGCGCTTTATAAAAAAAGATAATTATTAGACCTCTCTATGTGGTAAGTGTATCCATGTTCAAACCACAGACCTCTATAAGTGGTAAGTGCATCCATGTTTGAACCCCAGACATTTCTATGTGGTAAGTGTATCCATGTTCAAACCCCAGACCTCTATCTTATCTTATCTTATCTTATATAATACAGACGTTACTTCAAAAAAGAAGATGATTACGTCCAACGCGTCATGCATTTAGTCATGCATATTAACCAATGACTTAAATTCTGCCAAGTCACTGGTTTTTCTGGCTAGCTCAGGCAACCCATTCCATGCTCTAATAGCACTAGGGAAGAAGGAGTATTTGTACAAATTTGTCCTAGCATAGGGGACGAGGAATGTGCCTTTATTTTTGTGTCTTTCAGAGTATTTTATTAAGTTTTGTTTTTGTATTTGAAGATTATGGTTCAGTGTTTTATGTATAATTGCTACTTTACTTTTGAGTCTTCTGTCCTGAAGGCTTTCTAAATTTAGTGATTTTACTAATGGTGTTACTCTAGTTAAATGTGAATATTCGTTTGTTATGAATCTCACTGCTCTATTTTGTGTTTGTTCCAGTTTCTTAATGTTTTCTTGGGTTGAGGGGTCCCAAACGGTGGATGCATATTCTATTATTGGCCTAACCAAGGTTAAATAACATTTTAGTTTTATGTTCTTATTTGATTTATGGAAATTTCTTTTAATAAACCCTAATGCTTTGTTGGATTTTTTTGTAGTTTCATCAATATGTGGATTCCATGACAGTTTTTCATTTATTATAACACCTAGGTATTTTGCGTTTTTAGTCTGTGTTACTGGTTTGCCATGAATAAGATAAATGGAATTAATTTGTTTTAGTTTTTTTGTTACTCTTAACAACTGACATTTTTCTGGGTGGAAAGACATGCTCCAATTTGATTCCCATTTCTGTAATTCATCTAATTCTCTTTGTAAAATATCTGTGTCTTGTGTTGTTTTTATTGTTCTATATATTATGCAATCATCTGCAAATAATCTGACTTTTGTTCCTGAACTAATGCAATTTGGTAAATCATTTATGTAAATTAAAAATAGTAAGGACCGAAGACTGTTCCTTGAGGTACACCTGAGTTTACTGTTATCGGTGTTGATTTAGAGCCATTTATTATTACAGTTTTTTTCTCCATATCAGAAAATCTTTAATCCACTGATGCAGTGGACCATTAATGCCGAAATATTTTAATTTTTTAAGCAAACTATGGTGGTGAACTTTTTCAAAAGCCTTGGAAAAATCTAGTAAAATAGCATCTATTTGTTCACTATTATCTAAACCTTTTGAAAAATCATCAATTAGTCCTATTAGTTGTGTTTCACATGATCTATATTTCCTAAAGCCATGTTGGTATGGGGTGATAACATTATGTTTGTCTAAGTGGTTTATGATGTTGCTACATATTATGTGTTCTAGGATTTTACATGTGATGCTGGTAAGTGATACTGGTCTGTAGTTTCCTGGATCAGATTTTTCTCCTTTTTTAAATAGGGGGGAGACATTAGCTTCTTTCCAGTCCTTTGGTACTCTGCCCTGGTTAAGCGATGCCTGAAAGAGTATTTTGAACACTGGGGCTAGCTCATTGCTTAGTTCTTTGAGTAATCTAGCTGGAATACCATCAGGTCCAGATGCTTTATTTGGTTTGGTGTTGGATAATAGTTTTTGAATTCCATTTTCTTGTACTACTAAATCTTCTATGTTGTAGTAAGTAGTAAGTGTATCCATTGTTCAAACCACAGACCTCTATAAGTAGTAAGTGTATCCATGTTCAAACCACAGACCTATCTATGTTGTAAGTGCATCCATGTTTGAACCCCAGACCTCTCTATGTGGTAAGTGTATCCATGTTTAAACCCCAGACCTCTATAAGTAGTAAGTGTATCCATGTTCAAATCCCAGACCTCTATAAGTAGTAAGTGTATCCATGTTCAAACCACAGACCTATCTATGTGGTAAGTGCATCCATGTTTGAACCTCAGACCTCTCTATGTGGTAAGTGTATCCATGTTTGAACCTCAGACTTATCTATGTGGTAAGTGTATCCATGCTAAAACCCCAGATATCTCTATGTGGTAAGTGTATCCATGTTCAAACCCCAGACCTCTATAAGTAGTAAGTGTATCCATGTTTAAACCCCTGACCTCTCTATGTGGTAAGTGTATCCATGCTAAAACCCCAGACCTCTCTATGTGGTAAGTGTATCCATGCTAAAACCCAAGACCTCTCTATGTGGTAAGTGTATCCATGTTTACACCTCAGACCTCTTTATATGGTAAGTGTAACAATGTTTAAACCTTTTCGTACATGTTACTTAATAAAATAAACTGAAAGACTTCAACTGAAATAAGTCGTTGATTTTCTGGGCTGATTCAGTTTAACCGCTCTATGCTCTAGTGACAGTAAAACAAAATTGTCCCAGCATATGGAATGAGAAATGTAACTTTATGTGTTTTTTCTGATTTTTTTTACATTTTTTTTAACTTATCGATTATAGTTTTATATATTATTGATACTTTATTTAGCTTGACTTCTTTCTTGACTGTTTCCTAGAAAAGGAATATAAACTCACTGTTAACCGAATAGCTATTTTGTCATGTATTCGGCTAGGCCCATTATGTATAGGGATAATTAATCGTTCTAATTTTTTTTAAAAATCTGTACAAGGTAGGAAATCTGTACAAGGTAGGAAAACTGTACTAGGCAAGAAGTCTATACTAGGTAGGATATCTTTTCTAGATACCTCCTCTGTTTGGGACCCCTCAACACAAGAAAACATAAAAAAAACTAGAACAGACACTAAAAAGAGCACTGAGATTTATAACAAACGAATATTTACATTTGAACCCCATTAATAAAATCTTTAAACTTAGAGACACTTAGGATAGAAGACTTAAAAGTAAAGAAGCAGCAATACAAATAATACTGAATCATAATCTTCAAATACAAAAACAAAACCTAATGAAATACTCAGAAAGACACAAAGATAAAGGCACATTTCTTATTCCATATGCTTCGACAAATGTGTACCAATGCAAGCTGCAAAGTTAAATTAATACTAATAATAAAAAGAAGCTCATGACCTACTTTTATAAATCCATTGGAGCATGCCAAGTCGACAAACTGTATTGTAAACCGGATGGTGCTTCCAGCAGCCGCTGCTACACGCCAGACACAATGAGATCCAGACGGATATGCATGAGGGTAATTAGGACTGGTGATGTTACCCTGACTTAGACCAGAGATAATACCACCACAAACTGAAAGTATAATGGACTTCGTAAACAACAAGGGTCAGTAGAATTCCATTACTACAATGACCTCAAAATGACTAAGTATTGTATGTCAATGTCCATCACTGTTGCATGGTTACTTGTATATTGATATATGTAACTAAATCTCATTTTTATAACAAGAATGCAGGATGATCAATACAAGTAAAAAATTAAGTTCCCCTTTCAGGCCTTGTGGTCTATAGGGTAGATGATGTAGCCTAAAGGTCATCTATTTCTGTGGCCTACGGTTAACGAGGGTGTCGTGATGCCAGCACAACGACCAACCGCCTTTACATTTCCCAACTTATGTCAGGTACCCATTAGAGCTGGGTGGACTCAGGCGCCCGAAGATCCCGAAATTAAAAATCCCAGTCTGCGCCAGGATTCGAACCCCAGATTCAGGTTCAGAAGACATGCGCTTTACCGCTCGGTACCACCGCGCCCCCTAGGATGATCAATATTGTAGTCTTAATTCTTTATACGCAGTGACTGAACTATGAGACATTATTACACGTTATTATAACTAGGAAGTACTTGAGAACGTGAGGTTAATTTACATAAATCCAACTTCCATGTTGATAAAAAGAATACATTTCTGCCTGCGCTAGATGTTTCAAAATATGTACCGCACGATATACTGCATTCCTCATTAATCTTCAGACTCGAAGACAGGTATTATTATTAGTATATTAGAGAAGAGCTAGTATTCATTCTCTGGCGAAACCATGGGTCATGTTTCGCTAAAGAGAAACTAAATTAAGTGTAGTCCCTTATATCAGTGTCAGAATTTTCTGGTGATGTGGCAGGTCTGCAGAAGTACCGCCCATTTATGAGGCCAGTTGTCATTATCCTTCGGTTGATATAACAATGGGGTATATTGCTATTTTAGATAACTTTCATAAACGCTTTATCTCCAAGCCAATGTGCTACCACACACTGTCTGGCTACCACACACTGTCTTGCTACCACATACTGTCTTGTAACCACATACTGTCTTGCTACCACATACTGTGTTGTAACCACATACTGTCTTGCTACCACTTACTGTCTTGTCTTGTAACCACATACTGTCTTGCTACCACATACTGTTTCGTTACCACATACTGTACTTGACTGATTTTTCTAACTTGACTTCTTCAACTACCCCAGCTCCACTAAACTCCACTTACTCCTTCAACTAACTGAAACTCCCGATCTCTCATACGACCTTACTTCCGGTCACACGTAACTCTGCTCACTGATTACATTCTCTCTCTCTCTCTCTCTGTATTCACTAAATTCACTAAAGTATAATAAGGTACAATGTGTTTTAATTATTTAGATTGTGTCAATATGCAGATGTTTAAGTATACTTGGTGAATGACAGTGCTGTTGATTATTTGCATGTTACTACAAAGCAAGCAGATCACAAATAAACCGGGTACGCTGGTTAGGCTAAATGAATGGCGAAACAAAACCCCCAGTGAGAGTGTCCAAGTGTAGGCGAGAGCTTACCTATTGCATGGCTCGGGGTTGAAATAGAGCTCTCATGGTCCTGTCGATAATCCATGCGCCATTCCTCAAGGGACCGTTATATTAATGGCGAGTTCCCCCATGGTTGGCTTGGTACAATATGGGAAAATGGCGGAGGTTCCCGGTGCACTCGGCCTTCGGCCGTGTCTAGCCCATGCGTTGGGGGCCAGATGCATCGGAAATAGCAATGCTTTACATAGGCACTGACTTGGGTCTCTTTCAGACAGAACTGTGTGTTCACACAGGTTTTTTTGTACTGTTTGACGCTCAAACAGGTTTTTTTTTCAAACTTAGAGCTCGAAGAGCCTTCGGCTAAGCTCTTAAGACGATCAAACGGTCACAAATAATAATATTAAATTAGTGTACACAGGATATACAGAACTATCGCATTTTTATTTTAAACTATGCAAATTCTCTTATTTGGTAGCTCTTATTTTAACACGTATGCACTGTAAGGAGTAAGTTGCTGTATGATATATATAAGGCTTTTTTGTGTCTTTAAAAAGGTGTAAATGTATGTGCATGTTGGGAGCGTCCATAATTTTAAAAGGAATAGCAGGGAAGACAACTCCATCTAGAAGGATTGGGCTAGAAAACGTTTCTATGCTGAGAAGATAGCAACAACATAGATTTCAGTAGAACATAACAAATAATAAACTTCATATACACACCTGGGTCAGACGATGTCCAAGATATACTAAAGCCCCTGAAATGATCATATTGATCTGACGTAAAGTCTAGGGTCACTTGATGTTGAGTGGTGGTCAGTAGGCGACCTTGAAGGGTTGAGCCGCAGAATCTACCAAGCGAAGACGATGAAGAGCTGGGCCCGTCGAATATATCGAGATAATCATACCGGCAGAAAGCCGCCTCAAGGTCAAATCGTGTAAAGTTTAAGGTCAAGATCTAAGTGGAAGAATACCATTGTCAATATAACATTAATACCGAAATGAAAATATTCGTCTGTTCAATTAAATTCGAAACTCTAAAATCTATCCATCTTTCTATTATGTAGGTTGGTGTCTGGAAATTCAGGCACCCGTAATTTGGCACCGTAGGCGTGGTGGCTGAATGCTAAAGCGCTTGGCTTCCGAATCGGGTGTCCCGGGTTCTAATCCTGGTATTTTTAATTTCGGGATCTGTAGCGCGCCTCTGAGCCCACCGAGCTCTAATGGGTACCTAACATTAGTTGGGGAAAAGTTAAGTCGGTTGGTCGTTATTCTGGCTTCGGACTCGAAAAGACAAGCCTTATTATTATCTAAATACTTTGGATTAATTGTTAATAGTATACGCATATTTATTATTATTATTATTATATTTATTATATATATATAGGCCTATTATGTCCCCACCATCTTTAGTGTAAAATTCAGCCGCTTATAAATCCTTAGTAAATGTAGATAATGGATAGAGAATAGGTAATGATACCAATGAATGGCATTGCACATAAAACAAATACACAAAATATTATGATGATCGATACATAGTGGGATCTGAGAGTGATGACGATAGATATAATCCTTTACTGAAGTGTCCATAGTTCACAATTTCGCCTTAGGTCCAACGAAAACGGGGCTGCCATGTGGCCATCAACCAAGCACCCTTTCTTTCCCCAACTAATCTCAGCTATCCATTAGATCTGGGTGAACTCAGGGTCGTCCTTAAAGTCCCGAAGTTCAAAATTTCATTCTTCACTGATATTCGAACCCGAGAATTCTCAGTTCAGAAGCCAAGAGCGCTACCGTTCAGCCACCTTGTCCCATAATGTACTTATTGTTTGAGAGTCATTTAAAAGCAAAGAAGCTAACATGTAGTCATAATATCTAAACGCTATCGGTTCATCATTGTAATTTTAAGATTAAAAGGTCACAAACCTTTCCAGGAACTGTCGATATGCGGTGAGTACAAGCAGTAGCAGGATTATAATATGTTGAAGAGAGAGGGTATTGCATTGATCCAGATTCACCCTCTAAATTTCCGCATTCTAGAAATACAAAACAAAATTTGTTTGAAAATTGATAGTTTTTTGTTGTTGTTTTTTCAGTAGAAGATTACATTGCCAAACGCATAAAACAAAACCGTTAATTCCATGTTTTCGCATCAATTAAATTAAGAAATTGTTCAAACTTGACGACCATTAGGTTGTTTTTTTTTAAAGGATTAAAAAAAAAATATTTTGCTTGTTTAAAAAGATGCACAAACAATGTTTTGAAAAATATATTGCATCGAAGGGCAACATTGAAAGTGTATATGATCAAAATGATAGAGACATCATAATAACCATTTTGTTGTTGTTTTAATTTTTTTTTTATTTCACTTGTTACCTGTATGTCAAAAAACAATTGAACCTCAAGTAGACCCTTCTTGTTTTATTTTGGTATGTTTAGTAATTACTTATATTTAGATGAGTACCTACCATAATGTAAGTTAGGCCTACCTGATTGTTGGCGTTCACAATTGAAACCGGTATAGAAGTTATTACACGTACACACGTAGCCCCCATTACGATTGGTACAGTTTTGACCATTCTGGCATGGATTGCTGCTGCATGGTAGAACCACGTATGCGCATGTGGGGCCGGCGTAACCTTGTGCACAACGGCATACGAATAAACTGGTGTCTTGAGAATGCAGCTAAACGAATGCAAGCAAAGACAATTTAAATATTCTAATAATAATGATAAAAATTAAAAAAATTAAAGTAAATAAATAAAATTTTGAAGTTTGGACCTTGGTGCTGGAACAAATGTTAAATTTGAACCTTGGTGCTGGAACAAATGATAAGTTTAAACCTAGGAGCTGGAACAAATAACATTTTCGGCCGTGGTGCTGGAACAAATAATATTTTTGGCCTTGGTGCTGGAACTAATAACATTTTTGGCCGTGGTGCTGGAATAAATAACATTTTTGGTCTTGGTGATGGAACAAATAACATTTTTGGCCTTGGTGCTGGAACAAATAACATTTTTGGCCGTGGTGCTGGAACAAATAATATTTTTGGCCTAGGTGCTGGAACAAATAATATTTTGGGCCTTAGTGCTGGAACAAATTATTTTTTTGGCCTTAGTGCTGGAACAAATAATATTTTTGGCCTAGGTGCTGGAACAAATAATATTTTGGGCCTTAGTGCTGGAACAAATAATATTTTTGGCCTAGGTGCTGGAACAAATAATATTTTGGGCCTTAGTGCTGGAACAAATAACATTTTTGGCCTTGGTGCTGGAACAAATAATATTTTGGGCCTTAGTGCTGGAACAAATTATATTTTTGGCCTTAGTGCTGGAACAAATAACATTTTTGGCCTTGGTGCTGGAACAAATAACATTTTTGGAAGTGGTGCTGGAACAAATAATATTTTGGACCTTAGTGCTGGAGCAAATAATATTTTTGGCCTAGGTGCTGGAACAAATAACATTTTTGGTCTTGGTGCTGGAACAAATATTATTTTTGGCCTTGGTGCTGGAACAAATAACATTTTTGGCCGTGGTGCTGGAACAAATAATATTTTTGGCCCCACCGCCATAGATTATTTCTGCTATTGAAAACCTACAAAATGCATATTCTGAGGTATCTACAGTGCATTTTCCTGCTATTAAAAAGTTTTATTTCAAAAACGTAATGTGCTATTCTTACTGACTTTGACCCTCCCGCGCCGTTCGGCGCACTCGTCGTCAAGCTGTTTCCACAAAAATCTGTCACTGGTAATGTCTGAAGCCTCTTACCACCTGCTCTGAGGACCTCCATGAATGTGTGGCGCCAAGTTGTACTAGGATGTCATCGCAACTTTTCTTATGCGTAATTCATTTTGTCGGAGAACATGTCCCGCAAACCTCACGCGACACGCTGTCACAATCTTACAAAGGGGTCGACTCCCTGTTCGGCATAGGAATTCCTTGATTTAGACCCGATCTCTATAACTGACTCCTAAAATCTGTCTTAGCCATCTTAGTTGAGCCACATTTAGTCTTTTTCAATTTCGGCAGATGACTATCCACTGCACTTTATTAATGAAGCCCCGCCACTGGTAAAAATGTGTAACCTCTCTTGAATACGCTCTTGGAATTAAGTGACTTTAATTTTTATATCGAAAAGGGAAGTTTTATCGTCAAAATCATCTGTTGAGGGTTTTAAACTAAAAAAATCTCTAGAGTTGTTTTTTTTTTTTTTAAATTCAAAACCCCATTTAGCTACAGTAATAGAATTTAGCTACGGTAATAGAATTTAGTAACTGTAGTTTGCTTTAGAATAATATTGAAGATAGAGGTTTTCCACCTCAAAATGCTCTGTAGGGGGATCTTAAACCCAAAGCCATCTGGAGGGGTTTTAAACTTTTTAAAAAAGCCATCTGTAGGAGAGGGGTTTAAACTCAAAACCCCCAATTGGATTGGCTACGCTCAAATAATTTTAGTGTGTAATTTGCTTTTTTATATTGAAGAGGTATTTTTTATCATTAAACACCTCTGAATGGGGGCTTAAACTCAAAACTCCTTTTGGCAGCGCTCATAGCATTTTAAGTGCGTAATTTGCTTTTATTCTTACACTGAAGATGTATTTTTTTAGCTTCAAACCCCGTTGGCGTAGGATTTAAACTCAAAACCCCTTTGGCTACGCTCATAGATTTTAGAGTGAGTAATTTGCTTTTTTTATATCGAAGAGGTATTTTTTAATTTCAAACTCCACTGGAGGGGCATTTCAACTCAAAACCCATTTGACTACACTCATAACATTTTGAGTGTATAATTTGTTTTGTTTTTATTTTTAAAGAGGGTATTTTTTACCTTCAAATCCCGCTGAAAGGATGGGGGGGGTTTAAACTCAAAACTGAGTCGAAGCCCATTGGGCCACGCTCATAACATTGTGAGTGCGTAATTCGTTTTTTTTTTATATTGAAGAAAGGGTTTTATCGTACATTTTGGAGGGCGGTTTTAAAATCAAAATCTTCCTTAACTGTGCTCTTGGAATTTGGGGGTTGTTTGCATTGTTTTGTTTTATAGAAGAGGGAGACTTAACTGCAAAACTCTTTTAAACTCAAAACCCCAATGGTAGAGGGTTTTAAACTCGAACCCCCCCTGTAGGGAGTTTTAAACTCGAACCCCTCCCCAATGGCAGGGGGTTTTAAACTCAAAACCCCCTGGTAGGGAGTTTTAACTCGAAGCCCCCTTGGTTGTGTTAGGGCAAGTGATGGTTTAGTATTGAAATCTCAACTAAAATAAACAAAATCAATGCAAAAATCAGTCACTAAATTCTGATCCCCCCCCCCTGCGGGGGGGGATTTCATTTCGGGGGGGGGGGGGGGTATTGGGGTTCAACCCCCACTCCTGGCTACGCCCATGCTTAGTTTTTTTACAATACCTCGGTTCAAGTCAAATCATCAAGGGGAAACCTGGGTAGACTCTCGAAAACCGATTAAACGATTTTCTTTAATTATGTAGTGACTAGATTGACACATGAAATGCGTATGGTGTAATTATCTTTCCTTTTGAAGTAAAGTCTGTATTATATAAGATAAATTTAACATTTATATTGCTGAGAAAAGAATTACTTGCACGCTGGTCACACTAAGAAAACTCTAGCTGGACCGTTATAATTTTTCGAAAAAAAAATGAAATAAAGTTAAATTTGGTTAGAGAACGTGGTCTAGATCTAGACCCAACTAAATGCAGATTACTGTGAATACATTTTTTTATGAAAACCTCCCATGTGTTCGGTTGGTAAGGTGGAGCTTCTCTGAGAGAGATTGGGTTCTCTCCCATGTCATATATGTTAATTATGTATCTTTTTATCTGTTTATTACTAATTACCTCACAGATGCCTCCATTTTGACAAGGGCTGGACCTACAAGCCCCTGCCAATGTTTGTAGCGAACATCCATCTGGACCAAATCCATTACCAACGTATCCATTGTTACACTGACAGGATATTTGATAACCTGAGCATACAAGAAAGCACTGGGGGTCATGACTTTATATGGTAGCATTTTGATTAACTGCTAAACACAGAAACTCTTTACTTTGACCTATCTATAGGGTATAGGCCAGGGGTTCTCAACATGTGAGTCGCGACCCCCTTAGGGGTCGATTGACGATGTGCCAGGGGTCGCCAGAGACCATCGAAAAAATGAATAGTTTTGTCTATTCTTCTATTGCTGTGTGTCTGAGCGGGGGGGGGGGGGTCGCGGCAGAGTGTGGGATTGTAAAGAGCAGTCGCTGAGCCTAAAAGGTTGAGAACCGCTGGTATAGGCTATTATAAAGCAGAAAGTAAGGCTTATGAAGGCCTATGTATGTATGTTCCAAATAGAAATCAACACCGTTTGACTAATCTTGATAAAACTTGGCATAAATGTTCTTGGATACTAACTGGAGAAGTAACACATGTAAAATGACTTTAAAACAAACTTAACAACATTTTTTAAAAAAAGTTGACTCAACTCTATGAAAGTATTACTATATCATGGATCTAGGTCATATAGTCATGTTTACATGAGTCAAGACCGAAAGGTCACGCATGCGCATGACATAACATTATTACATTCAGGCATTCGCTTCATTTATAACATTATTATTTGGTTTAATTGTTTCTAATACACTTTATAAGTGACCATAATAATGCTACGCAGATTAAGACCCACTGGCCGCGGGTACTATATGGATAGTTAATTAATAATATTGGGCAACTCAACTTAAACAATTATAAATCATTGTAAAAAAAATGTTTGTTACGGTCATAATAATTTAAGTCTTTAGAGTTGTTTCAGATGTCCCTTCAGATTTAAAGATTATTACATCCAAGACCAAACCTCCCGCTGGACGAAAGAAGGGGAAGCATAGGGCAAGGATCGAACCCTGGACTTGTAAGGACAGTCCGGAGCGCATGAAACATGACCAGGTAGCCTAAGCCATGTAGGATACGACTAGATTTAGATTGATGCCACATCTTTTAATAAAATGTGTTACCGAGAGGCTAAGTAGGCCTACACTCGGGCTTGGCTTGGCTGCGTATCAAAGGGGGCTCGAGGTTCGACACCCGACTCGAGCAGAACGTTTATTTAGCGTCTAAAGGCAGCACGGAGAACCTTCTCCCAGATACCCCCCTCTCTCCACTGGTCCACCAATGAATTTGAATCATAGCGCTCTGAGCATGCGCAAAACATAAACGATGCGGTAAAAGTTATTTTTAAAAAAAAACGATCAGCTATGTTTATCTGTCGGTCTGATACAAACTTTAAACACATTATTTGACTTTTTTGGAATAAAGTTGAAACTTGCACAATTATTTATTATAGAAGACAACACATGAATCAGTAAAAACACCAAATAATTAATTTAATAGTGGTAATTAAATAGTTATGTTAGATATCAAAAAAGGGAAGTATTTATTAACATATAGAGACATATTATCTAATATGAATATATTGACTATTTTAAGTCACAATATAACATATTGTTCTATATATGGAGTTATTTTTTCTTTAAGTATTTTTAAAATGTCTTTTGCATGTTAGATTTGTTTGATTTTTGAGACGTTGTTTTCAATTATTGAAATTAAATGCAAAAGCAGCCTTTTAAAAAGATATACTTTTAAGGTAGCTTCCTAATTTTTTAAAGACTTACCATAGGGAGCGTAGCACCTGGCATTCGGACTGCATCCACCGTTGTTCAACATACAGCGATCACTTGGTGTGCAAACAGCACCATTTCCGTCGTAGCCTGACAGGATGAAACGTTTGATTATGTTGTGTTAATGAGTCAATCACAATGATTCTAAAAGCAATAAAAACTGGGAATAAAAACTAACAAAAGTTGGGACCACAGACCATGAAATGTTGGTAGCGAAGATCAACAAAAGTTGGTAACAAAAAACCAACAAAGTTGGTAACAAAGAACAACAAAATTTGTGAATAAAGACCAAGAAAAGTTGGTAACAAAGAACAACTAAATTGGGGACCAAAGACCAACCAAAGTTGGAAACGTTTCCAGACTCTATTGTAGTACAGTAATTTACTCATTTTTAAATGCATGAAATTCTTTCAATAAAACAATAATAAGCAAAAAATTTGTAATCATAAGTAACTGAACATCGGTGTTTGGTTATGTAGGACCCCAACATTAAACATCGGTGTTTGGTTATGTAGGACCCCAACATTAAACATCGGTGTTTGGTTATGTAGGACCCCAACATTAAACATCGGTGTTTGGTTATGTAGGACCCCAACATTAAACATCGGTGTTTGGTTATGTAGGACCCCAACATTAAACATCGGTGTTTGGTTATGTAGGACCCCAACATTAAACATCGGTGTTTGGTTATGTAGGACCCCAACATTAAACATCGGTGTTTGGTTATGTAGGACCCCAACATTAAACATCGGTGTTTGGTTATGTAGGACCCCAACATTAAACATCGGTGTTTGGTTATGTAGGACCCCAACATTAAACATCGGTGTTTGGTTATGTAGGACCCCAACATTAAACATCGGTGTTTGGTTATGTAGGACCCCAACATTAAACATCGGTGTTTGGTTATGTAGGACCCCAACATTAAACATCAGTGTTTGGTTATGTAGGACCCCAACATTAAACATCGGTGTTTGGTTATGTAGGACCCCAACATTAAACATCGGTGTTCGGTTATGTAGGACCCCAACATTAAACATCGGTGTTTGGTTATGTAGGACCCCAACATTAAACATCGGTGTTTGGTTATGTAGGACCCCAACATTAAACATCGGTGTTTGGTTATGTAGGACCCCAACATTAAACATCGGTGTTCGGTTATGTAGGAACCCAAAATTAAACATCGGTGTTTCGTTATGTAGGAACCCAATATTAAACATCGGTGTTTGGTTATGTAGGACCCCAACATTAAACATCGGTGTTTGGTTATGTAGGACCCCAACATTAAACATCGGTGTTTGGTTATGTAGGACCCCAACATTAAACATCGGTGTTCGGTTATGTAGGACCCCAACATTAAACATCGGTGTTTGGTTATGTAGGACCCCAACATTAAACATCGGTGTTCGGTTATGTAGGACCCCAACATTAAACATCGGTGTTTGGTTATGTAGGACCCCAATATTAAACATCGGTGTTCGGTTATGTAGGACCCCAACATTAAACATCGGTGTTTGGTTATGTAGGACCCCAACATTAAACATCGGTGTTTGGTTATGTAGGACCCCAACATTAAACATCGGTGTTTGGTTATGTAGGACCCCAACATTAAACATCGGTGTTTGGTTATGTAGGACCCCAACATTAAACATCGGTGTTTGGTTATGTAGGACCCCAACATTAAACATCAGTGTTTGGTTATGTAGGACCCCAACATTAAACATCGGTGTTTGGTTATGTAGGACCCCAACATTAAACATCGGTGTTCGGTTATGTAGGACCCCAACATTAAACATCGGTGTTTGGTTATGTAGGACCCCAACATTAAACATCGGTGTTTGGTTATGTAGGACCCCAATATTAAACATCGGTGTTCGGTTATGTAGGAACCCAACATTAAACATCGGTGTTCGGTTATGTAGGACCCCAACATTAAACATCGGTGTTTCGTTATGTAGGACCCCAGCATTAAACATCGGTGTTCGGTTATGTAGGAACCCAACATTAAACATCGGTGTTCGGTTATGTAGGACCCCAACATTAAACATCGGTGTTTGGTTATGTAGGACCCCAACATTAAACATCGGTGTTCGGTTATGTAGGACCCCAACATTAAACATCGGTGTTCGGTTATGTAGGACCCCAACATTAAACATCGGTGTTTGGTTATGTAGGACCCCAACATTAAACATCGGTGTTCGGTTATGTAGGACCCCAACATTAAACATCGGTGTTTGGTTATGTAGGACCCCAATATTAAACATCGGTGTTCGGTTATGTAGGAACCCAACATTAAACATCGGTGTTCGGTTATGTAGGACCCCAACATTAAACATCGGTGTTTCGTTATGTAGGACCCCAGCATTAAACATCGGTGTTCGGTTATGTAGGAACCCAACATTAAACATCGGTGTTCGGTTATGTAGGACCCCAACATTAAACATCGGTGTTTGGTTATGTAGGACCCCAACATTAAACATCGGTGTTTGGTTATGTAGGACCCCAATATTAAACATCGGTGTTCGGTTATGTAGGAACCCAACATTAAACATCGGTGTTCGGTTATGTAGGACCCCAACATTAAACATCGGTGTTTCGTTATGTAGGACCCCAGCATTAAACATCGGTGTTCGGTTATGTAGGAACCCAAAATTAAACATCGGTGTTCGGTTATGTAGGACCCCAATATTAAACATCGGTGTTCGGTTATGTAGGAACCCAACATTAAACATCGGTGTTCGGTTATGTAGGACCCCAACATTAAACATCGGTGTTTCGTTATGTAGGACCCCAGCATTAAACATCGGGGTTCGGTTATGTAGGAACCCAAAATTAAACATCGGTGTTCGGTTATGTAGGACCCCAATATTAAACATCGGTGTTCGGTTATGTAGGAACCCAACATTAAACATCGGTGTTCGGTTATGTAGGACCCCAACATTAAACATCGGTGTTTCGTTATGTAGGACCCCAGCATTAAACATCGGTGTTCGGTTATGTAGGAACCCAAAATTAAACATCGGTGTTCGGTTATGTAGGACCCCAATATTAAACATCGGTGTTAGGTTATGTAGGAACCCAACATTAAACATCGGTGTTCGGTTATGTAGGACCCCAACATTAAACATCGGTGTTTCGTTATGTAGGACCCCAGCATTAAACATCGGGGTTCGGTTATGTAGGAACCCAAAATTAAACATCGGTGTTCGGTTATGTAGGACCCCAATATTAAACATCGGTGTTCGGTTATGTAGGAACCCAACATTAAACATCGGTGTTCGGTTATGTAGGATCCCAACATTAAACATCGGTGTTTCGTTATGTAGGACCCCAGCATTAAACATCGGGGTTCGGTTATGTAGGAACCCAAAATTAAACATCGGTGTTTGGTTATGTAGGACCCCAACATTAAACATCGGTGTTTGGTTATGTAGGACCCCAACATTTAAGTTGAGTGTGTCACAATTATAATTAATAGTTATAAAGCAGATTCTGTTTAGTCTCAGTGTTGTGACTGGAGATATTGATCCAACCAATCAACGGAAAGTTTTTATAACTTTATAATTGCACAATTAGAAAGAAAATGAAAATATTACATAACATGTAAGATGCAACCCTACGCTTACGCAGCCTGTATTCTCTACACTAGGTGTCACAGACTAATTTGAGACTCGCTGTGACATGAAGTGACTTTGTGGTCATTTGATTACCTCGTGCTTTTTCCACGGGGAACGTTATCGGTCTGTAACTGACCACGAAGTGAAAACCTCAATAATCTTTTGGCCTCTGTAGTGTACATGTAATTTTTCTCACCTGTACTATGTACTTTATGAACAGTGGCGTCACTAGGGTCGGTTTCACCCGGTGCGGTAAGCTCAGGGTGTCACCCCCCCCCCCCCCCAAAGGAAAAAAATAATCTTCCCTTCAAAAAACAAACATCTTCTTTATTTTGAACAATAAAAACTGTTAGCTAATTAATTTATTGTTTATGCTCGAAAAATGGTTTTGAATTCTATTTTAAAATGTCATTTTTTTAAACATTTGATCATTTTTTTTTATTCTTCTTCGTTCTCAATTTTATGCTGGAAACTCTTTCTCTGGCGTCTACAACACATAATAAAGTCAAATAGAATTAAGTAGGTTTGGGACATCTTGATACTAAATTTTGAGAGAAATTCGAGGAAGTAATTTTTTTTTTAAGTTGCATTTTGGAAATGTGCATTTTTCCTACTTTGGTGTCACCCCCTGGTGGTTGTCACTCGGTGCGGCCCACACCCCCCGCACCTGCCCAGTGACGCCACTGTTTATGAAGTTTGTTTCGTCCTGAAAAAGGAGATGTAACTATGTTTCATGAAATTGATATTTGTGCTATTGTGGCTAGATTGGCCAAGATATATTTTATATAATAAAGATTTCGTCTGCTGACACCTGCCTTCTTTCAGTGTATTTAGTGAGTCATGTTTAATATACAAGTAATAAGTCATTCGCGCTAGCAGAAATAGACAAGCACCAAAGAGGAGAGACCACGCCCATTAATACAAGAGAACCTACACACTCAACTCATAGACTCAACAGCTGAGTTACACTAGGTCAAAGATTTTGAGATGCTCTGATCTCTATGTGAAAAAAAACAGACACGTGAAAGTCCGCCTACATCCCACATGAAATGCATGATCTTCTGAGTTTTGAAGGGTAATGTCTTTACATCCAACATTTCAGTGACACATACACACAGAAGTTTTTATGGATGGTGTGTGTCAGTACTCAGTCATTCTCAAACTGTGGGGGAGGCTTGTGTATACAGGCTCTGTTATCTTGTAGTCTTAGAAATATTGAGGCGGACCAATGTGCGGTCGTTATCAAATACACTGTTCATCATAATAGACCCGCTGGAGTTCATCAATTAAAAAGTCATAGTTGCAGATATAGGAGCGTTAGCGAGTGGTCCAAACAAGATCAGGTTTTCATGTTCATTACAAGATAGAAGATCCAAAATTATTCATAGTTAAAGATTTTGTTGGATCGTTTACCAGCTGACAGAACAGCCTGAAGTCCTATTGATCTGATGTTTTCATGTCCAACAACTAAAGCTGGGCTAATCAACAATGTTCCTGGACATCACGTTGCGGAACTCCACAAGTGGACAGACCGGTACGATTTCCAGGTGATAACTTATAGTCAACCCAAAACTGAAGCCAAACAGCATTGCATTGCGATCATAAGGAGTTTAGAGGACCATAATTTTTTTTTTTTTAAGACTAAGACTAAGACTGCTTTATTGATTCTTATGGAAATTTGTTGTGATTACAAGGACTCTTTTCTCATATAAAGACAACACAACAGAAAAATACACATAAATACAACAGACACAACGTAGAAAATTTATTCAGCGACTACACACAGGCATCTTGGTCCTGATCATGTTTCCTGATCAACGAGTGGCGTTGATATAGTCTGACCGAGTGAGGTACGAACGAGTTTTTGTATCGCTCTATTCTTGTTTCGATTAAAAGTCGTTCACTTCGCGACGACCTGACGTAGTTCTGATGGAGCGGGTGGCTGTTGTCTTCCATGATTATTTCGATTTTTCTTAGACACTTTTGTAAGGGGGAGTAAATAGTAATATAGTCCATGTTTAAAATGACTTTGCTTTTTGTGCATAAATGGTGGCAATGTTAGATAAGTCGTAAGTCACTCACCTGGGGGACAAGCCTCACACCGGAAATGACCCGGAGTGTTCACACAGACCACGTGGGGAACGGTGGAGCATGGGTACCTCTGTCCAGACAATGGATGGCATTCATCGATATCCACACAGCGGGGCTGCCAGGATGTATCCAATGTGTAACCCGGGTAGCACACACATTGATAGTGAGGCTTGAAAGTACATAAGAATCTTATTTAATCTTATCTTGTCTTTGTATGAAAAAAAGAGCTTGTAATTACTACAAATTTCCATAAGGATCAATAAAGCAGTGTTAGTCGTAGTCTTAAAGTTAATAAAATCTTATTTTATCTTATCTTATCTTATAAAGTTCACACAAGCTTATCTTATCTTATTAAGCTCATAGAGTCTTTTTTATTGTATCTTATCTTATAAAGTCCATATAGTTTTATTATATCTTATAAATTACGGACGCTCCATCTTAGCAGTAGATAATTAGGTCCTACGCTTATCCATCAATGTATCTAGTCGTGCATGTTAACTAGAGATTTAAACTCAGCTAAGTTAGTGGTTTTCATGGCTGATTCAAGCAACTCGTTCCCATGCTCTTAAAGTATTATGGTAATTTGGAAGAAGGATCACTTGTATGAGTTCTTCCTAGCATATAGAATAAGAACTCTAGTTGATTTCCTAACATTGGGCATACAATTGAGAAATGTGTTGTCTGCAACATGTTAAATAGTTTTCTAAGTAATTTACGATTATCAAAGAACCGTAACAATCAAATGCCGCTGCTTGCTTCAGCAGAGCAGAAATAGTGGCTTATTTTTTTCTTCAGGGATAAGAACAGAAACATTGAGTTTCAGTCAGTGTTTTTTTTTTTTTGACACATTGGCACACTTTAGGCCATGTCGTGTCCGTAATCCCAAAAAGGTCACTCTCCCTTCAGAGCAAAAACATAACAGTAGCCTGCTTGTTGGAGTTTGTGTGTGTGTGTGTGTGTGTGTTTCCAAGATAACGATGAAGAAAGGGAGAATTTGTTGTTGGTCTTGTATAACGATGAAACCACGAGAAGATCTCTCATAGTTTATGTTAAGTAGTCATATGGGTGCTAGTGGGAGGACAGTCTGCCTAGAGACCTAAAATAATACTGATGTGTTTTTGTGGTGAGTTAAAATTTGTTTAAATATTACTTCCATTCATTACTATTAGATCTTAAGGTAGACAACTGCTTAGTCTGCACGAGATGCCGAACAATATTTAGGTCGCATTTGGGTTGGCGTAGTCATGTGAAACATTGCACTCATCCTTAATCTTCGGAAATGGAAATTATCATTATTATATCTCATCTCAAGTTTAATCTGTCTACATTGTTATATTGAGTTTTTGTTTACAAAAGAAGCTTGTTCGATTTAATTAAAGTTGATATCATTTAGATTGAAATACAGCTACATCGGTTTAGCTCGGAGCTAAATGCTTTAATCTATCTATCTATCTATCTATCTATATATATATATATAATTCTCTTCGTGGCCCAACTATGTGGCACACAACAATGAAAAAGTCATGGAAAGATAACTCTTTTATTTCTGCAAGTCGGACTAGTGTTACCCCACGTAACTTTCGCGGTGATAGAGAACGAGGCTTAGAAAAAAAACAGAGGGTGGGGACGATTGGACGTCGCGGGTCGGCTCGTAATGCTTTAGAAGTTCTCTCGGTAAAATAAAATGTTAATGGATTGTTTCAACACAGAAGATGCACACTTCACGCTATCTATTAAAAAATGCTTAATATGGTGTGACTCATAATGTTTTTCTGTTTGAGACTTAGTAATGAATTTTAAGAGTTTGAAATTTACTTAAATGTTTTTTACAAATTTAGTGTGTTTAAAAGTTTTGTTGATTGTATAAAACAATATTTTCAATATTAATTAATTTCATCAAATAGGGCCTACAACCAAAATGTTGATTAACATGCTTGACTAGATTGACACATGAAATGCGTAGGACGTAATTATCTTTGTATTTTGAAGTCACGTCTGTAATATATAAGATAAGATACATGTGAGAAAGATGAAAAATATAATTTGTGCTCATTGCATGCATTCAACTAAAAGTTCACTTTGTATTTATGTCCATAATCTTTCCTGGTTACCTGCCCTGATTGGTTTCTCTGTAAATCCACACATGTTCCTTTTCCACATCTTAAAGCGTTACTCCCCCTGCAATCGTCGTGCTGCTCTGAACACGTGGGACCAAACCAATCATGTGGACAGCGACAACTGGACATGAATGGACAGAATGGCAAGTGTTTAACAATAGCACAAAGGCATGTGTTTAACAGTAACATAAAACAAGTGTTTAACAATAACAGAATTAGACATTTACAAGGAAAAGAAAAAAGTTTACTTTTTAAAAACAAATCTTAAATAAGGTAAAGAATCGCTAATTACTGCCATTTATCTTAAAATACCAGGTTATAGCTACCAATCTGTCATATAAAAAATAATTAGTACTAATTGATTGATTAATTTGTTAATTTTTAGATTGAATCGTATATTGGCATCGACTTTAATAATTATGCAAAATTTCTACTTGCTTTAAGAATGGGACGTGTCGGAGAAAAAATCATGTCAAAAAAATCCACATCTCTCATTAAGTAGCAGTTATTCCCCTTATTTTGAAATCAAACAAAATAATTATTCGCCAACAATTAGTTAACTAATTGGTTAATTTTTTTTATTGATTCATGTCTTGTCAGATTCAATGAATAACAGTGAAAAGTTTCAACTTGATCGGAGGATGGGAAATGGAAGGGAAAAAATGTTTAAAATTTTTATCTGACAAACAGAAAGACAGACAGATAGACAGACAGAGCTAAAAATCCACAAAACCATTTTTTTTAAATAAAACAATTTATTCCCTTTCGGAAAGTTTCGTTTGCTTTAAATGCACCCTTATCTGAACGGTACTGTCTACTAATGTCGGGTAAGCGTGATATTGTGACAAAATGATTCGAACAGACTACTTACTTATATGAGCCCAGAGTGTTAACACAAGTTCCACCATTCTGGCAGGCTGTAGTACCGTAGATCAAACACTCGTCCACGTCTGTTTGACACTGTTTTCCCTGGAATATATTTTATTGTAACTAAGGTTAAAAACCAGAGTTAAGACGAACCTTAATTGGTTTTTAAAAAAGCTATCAAATGGTTTAGGAGCGTATAACACAAAAATACATCCATGTAGTTTATTATTATTATTATTGAATATTCTTAATTAAGGTTATAGATATCCATTATGCAAGAAAGGTTAAGTGATATGATTATTTTCAAAGTATAGTTTAATTATAAAAAAAACAAAGTAATTATGTTCATCGGATTATGAGAGCAAGTGATAGACCAGAATTCAGTGATTCGCAAAGTGGTTTATATAGACCCCCAGGGGTCCACGAAGACTTCCAAGGGGTCTATGAGGCAAAAAAGATTGGGAACCATTGGACTAGATGGTCATTTTATGATAGTCTACAATGTTGTTATTCTATTATAGAGACTAGATGATAATTCCAATATGGGGAAAGATTATCTTTCCATCATAGAGACAAAGTAATCATGTCTATACTAAAGACTGGAAGGTCACATTGGGAAGGAAACGAGTAAGTCATTCACTTAATTGAATGGATGGCCAATTCATATTAACGCTAGGGAAAGCAAAGCTTGGGGAATCCTAAATTAAGCCTTGTGAATGTTTAAAGTAAAGCCTTGTGAATATTTAAAGTGAAGCCTTGTGAATATTTAAAGTGAAGCCTTGTGAATATTTAAAGTGAAGCCTTGTGAATATTTAAAGTTAAGCCTTGTGGATATTTAAAGTTAAGCCTTGTGGATATTTAAAGTTAAGCCTTTTGGATATTTAAAGTTAAGCCTTTTGGATATTTAAAGTTAAGCCTTGTGGATATTTAAAGTTAAGCCTTGTGAATATTTAAAGTGAAGCCTTGTGAACATTTAAAGTTAAGCCTTGTGAATATTTAAAGTTAAGCCTTGTGAATATTTAAAGTTAAGCCTTGTGAATATTTAAAGTTAAGCCTTGTGAATGTTTAAAGTTGAGCCTTGTGAATGTTTGTTTGTTTGGTATCTCTAGACTTGTTCCGATGAAAGAGAAAAAGCTAACAATAGGTTCAAAGACAATGTCCCAGGATTAAACTCACCTTCCACTGTGGCGGACAGAGACAATAGAAGTCGTTGTACAAGTCAATGCACGATCCACCATTCAGACACTGACCGCCACTGGCACATTCGTTGATTGTAAGGTTCTAACAAAATTATAATACAGTATCAATGCCTAGTAAGTGTGTATCACTAAATGGATGTGATTGTCTTGCAACTGTACTACATACATTTCAGAAATGTAAATACCAAGAACGAATTCGCTATTGATTCCAAAGGGTACATGTCAGCACCAACACCATAAGCAATTCTAAAGGGTACATGTCAGCACCAACACCATAAGCAATGAGTTTAATTTAAGTGACGTAAAGTTGTCATTTGACGGAAGTGGTAATAGTTATATGATGTCCATTTTCTAACGCATGCGTTTCAAATAGTCTCTTATAACCAGTCCAAGTCCTGGACTTTAGGTGTGGTTCAGATATGGGGTCCGCCGAAACAGTTATCACTGACAGGCGCCTAAACCTAGTAAGCTTTTTGGCAGCAGAAATATATGACGCCTTGTGGCTATGCACAAACTAGAGAAAGGCTTCGGGAATCAACCCTGAGCTAGCGATCCTAAGGCAGCCTACAGCACACAGTGCTGCATCCTGGCAGAACCTGTGGCTCTACTGATCCCTAAGTCTTGAATACCTGCAGTTCCTTTGTGCACATGAGCTGCGTGGAGAGGGAAGTGAGTTAACTAATGTGTGGGTTACAAAAAAGCCACCATAGTTAATGCCCATGCGTTCATCTTAATTCTAGAGAAAATGTAAAATCGCTACACGACTGGCGGAGGTAAAGGGTAATTTAAGTCTATCACTCTGATACTCTTATACATACTCGTACGAGTCCTTCAAATCTTGTCTCCAATGCCTGGATCTGTTGATTAAAAAAAAAAAGTAAAAATACATAGAAAGTATTAAGCTTTTATATACAAAAACACTTTTTTTAGCCGAATGCTAGCTCTAAATCTATGCCTATATATTGTTTAGTTTAGCTCTTCACTAAGATATTTAGCAACAGTATTTCGACAAATTTAAATGATAATTATTGATAAGCATTGCGTGAATAGATACCCTTAGATTTAATGTGGCATTTAGATTCTGCACTTGTGCCAGTCGGCGTCGCAAATCCTCCAAATTGCTAGTCTGTCAAATATTTAAAAAGCAAGCAAAAATTGATCACAATCAAAGAAGAAATTAATTTAAAAAAAAAAATAAGTTCCGTCATTATGTTCACATTATATATTGAACTAAACATTCATACTGTAGTAGACATTGACAAAAAAGAAAATAATTGCCAGAAAGGAGGTTGAACTCTCGACATTCGCGTTATGGACGCGAAGCTCTATCAACTTCGCCACCCAGACATACTCCTAAGTACAAGATAAAAGACAATCTTTTATTTCCTTGAAACTTCCAGTTTCCAGCTTCCACCCACGAACAGTAGCGTAGCTAGGGATTTTCAGAGCCCGGTAGGGCTTGAACTCTTTAGGGGCCTTTGCATTTTGACATTTGGCATCATAACATGAGATAATGTAGTAATATTAATTGTAAAAACTAATTTCGGACACTCATTTGAGGTCCGCCTCAAGTGGGGGTCCCGGGGAGGGGGGTCAAATTTGTACCCCCCTCACCCCACCCTAGCTATGCCACTGCGCACGAAGAACGTGTCGGTTAAAGTAAATTTAAGTAGTCAAGTTCTCCTTTCAGACCTTGCGACCTAGATGGCAGATGATGTAAATGTCATCTGTTTCTGTGGCCAACCGTTAACGAGGGTGTCATGTGGCCAGCACAATTACTAACTGCATTTACTTTTTCATTTACTTTTTTCAGGTACCCATTAGAGCTGGAAGGACTCCAAAACAAACAAAAAATCCGGAAATTAAAAATCCCAGTCTTCACCAGGATTGGACACCGGGACTCCCGGTTTGGAAGTCAATCGCTTTACAGCTCAACCACCTTGCCTAATATAAAGAAACGTGTTAGGTGGTCCATAAATATTATTTCTTGTATTTTCCTAGTGACTTTTTACAAATACTTACGCTTGTGTTGGTCAACTGTGAGAGCGACCTGGAAGTTCGAGAGAGATTCCGCTTGGCGCCATTCAGGTCACTTCTTAAACTCAGGAGCTGTGCGTCAAGCTGATAAATGAAAAGTCAAGTAAATAAAGATTTATTTTTTTTCCTACAATGTTTCATCGCGATTAGAAAACTGTAGCTATACGAAATATTGTCACATTGATTTAACAAAGTATTTAAAAATTTAAAATTAGAATAAAATCTTAAAACAATATACACCGAGTGTCATCGCAACTGAATCTGAAACTGTCAGGTAGAGTTGAGCCTAGGCTTTTAAAACTCTAGGCCAGCTAGAGCGTACAAGAGCTCCTCCCACCGGGCCTAATTGAACAGACTGTTCTGTCTGGAAGAGGATCTCACAAGTGCCTCGATTCACACTAAAATTTCCAGTGACTCGGTCACTCCGGACTTGTGGGCTAGAGACTTAACACCGGGAACCACTGTCATTTTCTCTTTCTTTATCAGAATACCCCTCAGACACTCTCACGAGTCTTGTTTTGCTACCCATTTGCTACCCTAATCGTTTCCTTTTACGGCCATTTCCAGCCCGGGGGTCACTGGGAGGCAGGGTAGCATACCCGGTCATCGCAACCCAAGACAAGGAACCAGTGATTGATCACGTTGATGACAACACAGTTGTGACGTAGATATCATTCTTTGTGTGTTTAAGGTGACCAGACGCAGGATGTGACCTACAGTCGTCTGCTGGTGGTCGATTTTAATTTTTTTTTTTTTTGAAAACTTATATCAACTCACTTTTTCTGTCTGGGAAAAAAATTTAAATAAGAAAAAAAAAATTTCTCTCACACCAGTCCTCGGATCAAGTGTAAAATTTGCACAATCAGTCATTGGCGTAGACAATACATCAATCAATAACAAAATGAAATAACCAATAAATCAATTTATTATTGTTTATTAATTATTTTGTTTAAGATCGAAACATTGAAATAACTTCTACATTATTGGCAGGTATAGTTGTAAGTGTGTAGTTCTTCCAATTGGATGGGCTTGTTTTTTTTTTTTTTTTTTTTTTTTAAGATTTTTTTATATTTACTTCTTTGTCGTCTGCGACTTTTAGAAAGTAGTTTCCATTTAGGTCTTCAATGCGTCTCCAGTCTCGAAAGTAGTGTGACCAATATATCATAATATATCAGTAACAATGCAGTGGGTACCGAGTCACATAGGTGTGACTGGCAACACAATTGCAGACTCTTTGGCCCACCAGGGAGGGCAAATTCCACCCTCTGAACAGGCTGTAAGCTTTCATCAAGCCCTGGCTATAATACAAAAAACAGAAATGGAAAAGTGGTTTGAGTGCTGGGACAAGTCTCAAAAAGCCCGTGGAGTCTGGGAGCGAATGAGGCGCCCTGACCGCACTTCCCCGTGGTGGAGGCTGTCCAGGCCTGAGCAAGCTATATAGCACAGTGCAGGACAGGCCACTGTCCTGTTGGCTCATATTTCTCGTGGCTTTGGCCCAATTTTGATTCACGGTGTCCCCGCTGCGGGAAAGAAGAGGAAACCGTGCCTTATATTCTGTTTGACTGCCCCAGACTTGCTGATCTCCGTCTCGACAGGTCTGGGAAACCCAAAATTCTCGACCTGTATGGCGACATTTATGCACTACGCAGGACGGCGGGGTTACTGTCCAGGGCTTTTGCAAGAGAGGATTTAAGCCTCTCAAGCCCTCACTCTAATGGAATTTGATGATGATGATGACCAATATATCATTGGTTGTTGGACCTGACGAGTCTACAATATTCTTACAGAAGTAAATATCATTACTTCCTAGTACAAATTTATTAGAGAGGGATGGCGGCGGATAAGGTTCAAACCCGGGACAACTGGGACGATAGTCTTGAGTGCATATCACTCCACAATACAGCCATCCTTATACTATAATGACTAAAAACACGACACCGGTTTACTTTACTAAACCTACACAAAACCTGTAATTTTACTGTATAAACAGTCTGTAAACCTTTACTTTTAGTAAAATCACTAAATTTAGAAATCCTCCAGGACAGAAGACTTAAAAGTAAAGTAGCAATTATACATAATCTTCAAATACAAAAACAAAACCTAATCAAATGCTCAGAAAGACACAAAGATAAAAGCTTATTCCTCATTCCATATGCTAGGACAAATCTGTACAAATGCTCCTTCCTTCCTAGTGCTATTAAGAGCCTGAGCCCTCCAGTTAAAATAATGGCTTAGCAGAGTTTAAGTCATTGGTTAACATGCATGACTAGATGCATGACTAGATGCATGACTAGATGCATGACTAGATGCATGACTAGATGCATGACTAGATGCATGACTAGATGCATGACTAGATGCATGACTAGATGCATGACTAGATGCATGACTAGATGCATGACTAGATGCATGACGCGTAGGACGTATTCATCTTTTTTTTTTTTTGAAGTAACGTCTGTATAATATAAGATAAGATAAGATAAGGTAGTGCATATTGATACTTACAGCTATTGTTCTGTTATTTAGACTGGAGATGCTCATGTTATGCGATGTGATCTGGTAATAACAATTTATAAAATATTATGTAGTATGCAGGTAGTGAAAATTATTATACTAAAATAAAATAAATTGAGTATAACAATAACATAATACAGAATTTATTATAATGAAAAATAACAGTGGTACAATTATAATGATGATTGGATAGAGGGACATTCCTACAGAGCAAGCTATTCAATTTATCCGGTGTATAAAAAAAAACAAAACAATAACAACACACACAAAAAAATGGAAGTATTTTACAAGAAGTATTATTATGAATCATATTTTTTTAATTTTTGTTTTTGCATTTGTAAGCACTTGTACCCGTTATTTTAACCACAAAGTAAAATTAACCAAAAACAAATAAAAAGGTGTGTGTGGGGGGGGGGGGGGGGCGGGTCACGTACGAAATATAATATAGATTGAATGGACCTCATCCACCAATCGTAAACAAACAACATTGAGTCACGTGATCTTATTGATAAAACAACGGGGAAAAAACTGTCACGTGACAGACATCATGAATTAAACATGAGATCGTAAATTGTATAGAAGCGATAGAGCACCACGTGGCTAAATGTTGTTTGTTTACGATTGGTGAAGGAGGTCCATTGAAAAGTCATACGAACGAGTAACTTTTTTATTTTTATCCGCCGGGGTTGGGGGGGGGGGGGATAAGTGAAAGCGCTACTAAATTAACGGGCTTAAAATATGAGTGTGTGAATGTGTTGGGGGCGCATTTTGAAGGGGTGAGGGGTGTCTGTCCGAATCAAGTCTATGTCGGAGAAATTACGCTGCGCAGGTTAGAATAAACAAACTGGGGGTTCTAGAGAGCGAGAGAGAGAGAAAGAGAGAGAGAGAAAGAGAGAGAGAGAGAGAGAGAGAGAAAGAGAGAGAGGGAGAGAGCGAGCGAGAGAGAGAGAGAGAGAGAGAGAGAGCGAGAGAGAGAGCAAGAGAGAGAGCGAGAGAGAGAGCAAGAGAGAGAGCGAGAGAGATAGAGAGAGCGAGAGAGAGAGAGCGAGAGAGAGAGAGAGAGTGAGAAGAAAAAAGAACACGGGGGCCGTAAATTTGCATTGTAACAGATACACTAATTCCCGAACTAAAAATGAATGTTATGTTGATCGCTAAAACGTGCCCCGTTTAATAAAGTAAACAAAAAAAAAAGAAAGGAGGTCATCAGGCCATAAATAATAAACAATAAAAAGACTGTGAAGAAATCCACTGGAGTAGCCAGTGTGTACTGCTAGTAACTTATGTGTACATTCTCTACATAGCTGAGTTTTTTAAATTGAAGGTGAAAGACCCTTTGTACGTGCGTGTGTGTGTGTGTGTGAGAAAGTGTTCTCAAATTAGAAAGATGAACTTTGGGTCGGTATCAGGCATCAATTAACCGTGTACGATATTTATTAGGGTGATGTAAATTAGGGCCCAAATTGTCTTAGAATTTAGAACATCTTAAATTGCCGTTGTAGATTTCACTTTATATATGCACCATTTATATCTCATCAACGCATACAAACACGCACACATACATACATACATGCACACAAACACACATGCATGCACACATGCATACACAAGCGTACATACATACATACACACACATGCATACATACATAGATACATACATGCATGCATGCATACATACATACATACATATATATACATCACCACAAACACAAAGCTAGGGGTCTATAGAGCTGTCATCCTCCCTACATTGCTCTTTGCCTCAGAAACATGGACAGTAAACATGCAAAGAAACTAAACCACTTCCCCATGACATGTCTGAGAAAAATACTAAATGTCAAATGGCAAGACAAAATACCAGATACAGAAGTCCTTCGAAGAGCGTGTCTGCAAAGCATCCACACAATCCTGATGCAGTCCCAGCTGCGATGGGCAGGTCACGTCTACAGAATGGAAGACCACCGCATCCCTAAAGGACTCTTGTATGGCCAACTAAGCGAAGGAAAGCGCTCGCAAGGTGGTCATAATACATAATGATAATGAAACTAAAGCAAACATCCTAAACAAATACTTTGCATCAGCATTCTCAGCCCCAGGAGACAAAGACATATTTCTTAATTTGAACCAAGTAGACAACATAGAAGATTTAGTAGTACAAGAAAATGGAATTCAAAAACTATTATCCAACACCAAACCAAATAAAGCATCTGGACCTGATGGTATTCCAGCTAGATTACTCAAAGAACTAAGCAATGAGCTAGCCCCAGTGTTCAAAATACTCTTTCAGGCATCGCTTAACCAGGGCAGAGTACCAAAGGACTGGGAAAGAAGCTAATGTCACCCCCCTATTTAAAAAAGGAGAAAAATCTGACCCAGGAACTACAGACCAGTATCACTTACCAGCATCACATGTAAAATCCTAGAACACATAATATGTAGCAACATCATAAACCACTTAGACAAACAAGATGTCCTCACACCATACCAACATGGCTTTAGGAAATATAGATCATGTGAAACACAACTAATAGAACTAATTGATGATTTTTCTAAAGGTTTAAATAATAGTGTACAAATAGATGCTATCTTACTAGATTTTTCTAAGGCTTTTGACAAAGTTCACCACCATAGTTTGCTTAAAAAATTAAAATATTTCGGCATTAATGGTCCACTGCATCAGTGGATTAAAGATTTTCTGATAGGGAGAGAACAAACTGTAATAATAAATGGCTCTAAATCAACACCGATAACAGTAAACTCAGGTGTACCTCAAGGAACAGTCTTGGGTCCACTACTATTTTTCATTTACATAAATGATTTACCAAATTGCATTAGTTCAGGAACAAAAGTCAGATTATTTGCAGACGATTGTATAATATATAGAACAATAAAAACAACACAAGACACAGATATTTTACAAAGAGAATTAGATGAATTACAGAAATGGGAATCAAATTGGAGCATGTCTTTCCACCCAGAAAAATGTCAGTTGTTAAGAGTAACAAAGAAACTAAAACAAATTAATTCCACTTATCTTATTCATGGCAAACCAGTAACACAGACTAAAAACGCAAAATACCTAGGTGTTATAATAAATGAAAAACTGTCATGGAATCCACATATTGATGAAACTATATAAAAATCAAACAAAGCATTAGGAATTATTAAAAGAAATTTCTATAAATCAAATAAGAACATAAAACTAAAATGTTATTCAACCTTGGTTAGGCCAATAATAGAATATGCATCCACCGTTTGGGACCCCTCAACTCAAGAAAACATTAAGAAACTGGAACAGACACAAAATAGAGCAGTGAGATTCATAACAAATGAATATTCACATTTGACTAGAGTAACACCTATAGTAAAATCACTAAATTTAGAAAGCCTTCAGGACAGAAGACTCAAAAGTAAAGTAGCAATTATACATAAGATACTGAACCATAATCTTCAAATACAAAAACAAAATTTAATAAAATATTCTGAAAGACACAAAGATAAAGGCACATTCCTTGTCCCATATGCTAGGACAAATTTGTTCAAATACTCCTTCTTCCCTAATGCTATTAGAGCATGGAATGGTTTGCCTGAGCTAGCCAGGAAAACCAGTGACATGTCAGAATTTAAGTCATTGGTTAATATGCATGACTAAATGCATGACGCGTAGGACGTAATCATCTTCTTTTTTTGAAGTAACGTCTGTATTATATAAGATAAGATACTGTCTCTACTGGCCTCGAACCTTCTTGACCATTCCAGTTGATCTTTTTCGCCGTGACTTGCGTGCGTAATATTTACGACGCTGGTCCTTGCCGAACTGTCGTGTACTGTCACTGGTCACGGTTGACCGCTCGTCCTGCGCTGGACTGTGGCGATTTGGGTAGGCTAAAAACACACAGCACTACCCCCATCTGTGTCACCACCAGATTTACAACAATACATACATACATACATACACACACATATATACATGCGTGTAACTTAGATATACAAACATCCATTACACACACTAATGGACCTTACCCTAGCTCGACCACTGGTCATAATAATGCAACATGATTATTTACAATAATAATCTACGACAATCAATTATACCGCAAAATCACCTGTAGTAGCCCAAGGCTCAAGTCGACATTGTCGAAAAAGATGGCACTGCTTTGACCTGATCGAAATGTTATGTTTCGATTGACGCCTGACTGAAATACCAGATTGCCGTTGTCCGTTAGAATCCTCGGTCTGAAAGGAAAGTAGGTTTGTTAACAAGGAGACGTAAGTTGGTGGTCTGTGTTTATGTCTTAATAGCAGCTGTTCTCAACCTTTTTGGCGCGGCGACCCCTTTTTACATTTCTGCACTATGCGGCAACCCCCTCCCCCGAAAAATTATTTTCGTTTGTAAACATAAGCAACGAGCAGTGACCGGGACAAAAGTAGCTACATTGCTACAATAGTGTTACGACTATCTGCGTTTGTTTCTGTTGCACCAGATTAGGGATTCCGTGGGCATTGTTTGCAAGATCATAACAACTGTCAACTTCTGCCTCACGTTGACTTCTTGGTTTAGACTTCAGGGCTACAAACCTGGTAAACCAGATCTCGCGAAAATAATGACTGGAAATGGAGAAAACAAATCGCGATACATGCAAATCTGTGATTGACTGCAAACACTTGATCCAGATCTGTGCAATTGACATTAAAGAAACATCTTTTTTCGCTTCATCGTTGTTAATGAGCTAATTTTTCTCAAGGTGAGCATATAAGATTGGCAACATGTAAATATTATTTTATTCTATTTTTTTGTTTGCCAATTAGAACTTTCATTTGGAAGGATCAAATTGTTTATGACAAATTGTGCCATGTTACATTTGACCCATGGAGTTACGCTATTAATTACGGGTACTATTAATTCTTGTGGCAGTGTCTTTGTTACTAATATTCATCAATGAATAACACAGAGAGTTCAGGTGACTTGTGATGACTTTGAAATCCAGACCAATATTCTAGAAAACCTGTAGCACTCTCTCTATTGAAACTCATAATATTTTGTTTTTCAAAAAAAGTTTTTACTTTAATAAAAGTCCTTTCCAGTGCTGTCCAAAAGAGAAACTCGTCTTTAAAATCGCCACCTTTTAAATACCTATCTGGGTATCCTGTCAACAAAGCTTGGATGTTGAGTATCAAAATGACGTTGCATTTATTTCGGCTTCATTGATTAGACTAATAGAACTTCGTTACAAATAACGCTCTGAGATTTTTCAATTTCTGCTTCAACTAGTGAAGTAAAACCTTATCGACATTTAAATTTTCTTTTCTTAACGTACTCTTCTGTGAGAACCATTGTCACGGGTGTCACAAAATGAAAATATTCAAAAGTTTGAGATCTAGAACTTCTCTCCTAGAATGGCTTTTGAAAAAATTACTAACTTCCAGTAAAATATTTTTTTTCAATATAAAGTTTTACGTTGGAATAGACAAAAACAATTATTTTCGATGGTCTTAGGCGACCCCTGGCAAATCGTCGATCGACCCCCAAGCGGGTCGTGATCCACAGGTTGAGAACCCCTGCTTGCAGAGTAGAGAAGCAAATATGTGAGTGATGCATGACTGATATGTATTTATGGTGTTCGCTTACGAAAGTGAGATTGTATAAATTGGATTATATAATCACACTTCTCGTACTCAAAATAGGTGTAAAGCATATTTTTGATGTAAATTTTAATATATATGCTGATGTGTATGCATGCACATATAGACTGTCTTTAAACAGAACGAGATGTAACAAAGTTAGTTGATGTATTTAAAATAGTAGCTCTCACATACAGATTCAATCTATCTGGTAAAAAGGTTTTACACGTTATTTCTCCCACACCTAATCTCCGATCAAGCTAAAATTTTGCACTATTATTTCATTTACCTGACAAAACAAGAATCAATAAAGAAAAAAGAATCTATTATTTAATTAACTATTGGTAATTAATTATTTTGTTAGGATAACAAGGGAAAGAATTAGTACTTTACAGATGTCGTGTTATAAGTTGAATTAACCGCTTTTATACTTTATAGGTCCAGCTTAAACGTTTGAATCTAACAATAAATAACTATAAACTTTTTTTTATTCACATAAGCGATTCAATGGCACAGCTGATTGTTTATGGGTTTGAGGAAACTTCAGGCGGCCTCGAGTTCGAATTTAGCTCTTTCAACTCTCTATATTTAAAAGCCATCACGGTTACATTAACAATGAAACTTCCCAACTGGTCCAGACAAGTGATAGGATCATTGTGTAGTGAGAAATGTCAAAGCATGAAATTGAGTCAAACGAAAACAAATGGTAAAAAAAAACCATATTTCTAATCGCACAGATTTATTACTTGTTAATCTAAATCTATTACAAATTTAATCACAAGACTGACCCAAAGTTATTGATACACAAAAATAAAGTATTTCTCTTACTGTCTCATGGCATTGTACGTAATTAGGACTTGTATTGATTACTTTACTAGCATTGGCTTGAAAGCTTTTGTGTGACGTAATGGGGAGTGCGAATGACCGCACGAGCCGCTTTCGAGTTTGTAATGGAGACCTCCCTGTTTCCTTCCCCCCCCCCCCCCTCCCATCTCCGTCATGTCCCACATGCTTTTACATTTAAAAATGTATAAACAGTAGACATTGTCACCGAAGGGGCATACAGGGCCGATTTAGGTATGTGCAAGTCCTAATGGTGGATTTTTGTAGAGGCCCCAACAATTTTTAAAATTTTAAATATTCATGTAAACTTGTATGCATGCACATATAGACCAAAATTAAAACAAGATGAAACCAAGTTAGCTGATGGAAGTACTTGAAACCTCAGATCTACATGTACACACTACACTGTCCTAAGTTCGAAGTGCTATCTATTATATACCCAATCCATGCATACTACAAGCGTAGACTTCTTAGTCATGAGAGGTTTGCTAATAAGACTTCTTATTATAGTCATGAAATTGTTGCTAGCCGTAAGAATGCGAAGAACAAAATAGAAAACAGCGTAACAGTTTTTGACCCGTCGAAATTCGGATCGGATATATTTTTATCTCTTTTGTGGAGGCCCATGTTTTGTCGACATCACGGGGCTGTAACCCCACCTGCCCTACCTTAAATCCGGCCCTGGGAGCACACATACCTCATTACACTTTTTATAGCTGCACCATTTGACTGTTATCCCACAAACATCCGTTATAGAAACAAGAAGAATGTAAAAATGAAATCACACTCACTGTTCTGACAGAATCTGCCTCTTGTGTCGTGTATCTGGACACGCCACTGGTAAAAGTGACGCCCATGTCGCCAAGAATATAAAAACATGGTTCCTGTAGCCCCTCATGCCTAAAATAAAAATGTATACTCCACTGGTAAAAAAAAATATTTTGTTTTTAATTTTTATATTTACACGGCAATCATTGGCTTAGACGAGCTAGCCGTGCCAAGCTATAGCCGGGGCCAATTTAATTTGAGGCTTGGCAGAGAAATCTCCGTGCTAGTTTGAAATATTCAGTGACACGCCACCTGCTGGAAATAGAAAGTGTTGTGATTTACATATTGACACAGCAGTGATAAAGGTGTAAATAATTACAGTTAAAACTATCGCGTGAAGTCAAATAAACAAGACATAATGGTACAAAATTATAACACATACTTTCCCAATTATTCAAAATGAAGCAAACTTAACAAGCAACGCAATTTTAAGTTTTAAAAGTTTGTTTTATATTGTTTTTTTTTTCACGGAGATATAAATCACATTGGTCAATTTGTTAAATAACGCAAATTCTGAGGTTTCCTTTTAAAAAAAAAACAACGTTATTTCACCCTCGCCCAATATCGGATCAAGTAGAAATTGGACACAATTATCTAGCATGTGTGATCAAATGTAATCAAACAATAATTTAAAAAGAATAATTTAAACAAATAATAAGAATAAACAATTTCAAATAAAAAATTAAAAGCTCGACCTATCGATATCTTATTCTTAAAAAAAAAAAAAAGGAAAAAAAACTGACGTGCTTTCTTAATGATGTCACAACTGTCTTAAAAGTACCATGACACTAGATGGCGTTTGACATCTGGAATCTCCTGGTTAATAACATCTTTGACTTGGCTAGCAGACGGCGTTGCACGTTGACACAGCGCGAGATAGGCGCGCGCTGTAATTGGATACAGCCTTTGTCTCTTGTAATCAGTTGTTTTCTGTCAGACGTACATTCTTTATAGCGTGTTAGTTCAAGATGGCGCTCTCAACATGATCCTATCTCTGCACAGATAGCCTAATTGACCGAACGGTCATCACAGACTGGTGTCTCGCTCTACCATCTCGTTGTGCCGAGTTGCGCACATTTCTGTCCTGTAAGGTCTTTTCAAATATTTGTGTGTGTCCAAAGCCAGTGCTAGATAAACACAAAATAAATCGAAGTTCAGATTTGTAGATCTGATATTAGACATTCACAACTTTCGGGTGTAGATTAACATGTTATAAATTAACATAAAAATAAAGTGCATTTTTCAGAGCTTGCGATACATGGGGTGGGGGGGGGCAGATATTGCACGAAGGCTAACGAGGATATTATGTGGCCAACACATTAACCAACCGCCATAACTTTCCACAACTTATTTAAAGTACCTGGTTGATAGACTACATAAATGTCAAATTCAGTCTTCATCAGAATTGGAACCCGAGATATCTCGGTTTGCATGGAAAGCGCGTTATAACTCACTTAGCCACCTCTACGTTACAATAGTTTGTTTGTTGTGTGCATTCAAAACGTTGCGCTCTTAAGAGAATATCACAATAGAAGCTGGGGAGGGGATGGAGCGAACTTATCATACACAATATGAGAAAAAAAAACATTTTTTTGACATCTCTTCCACTCAAATAGACACCTATACTGTACATTTCTTATCACATCATTATCCTCTATTTTCTCCTTACATCTTCCTCACATCCTCCACATATCCTCTTCACATCCTCCTCTCTTCCTTTACATATCCTCTTCACTTCCTCCACACATCCTCCACACATCCGCTTCACTTCCTCCACACATCCTCCACCCATCCTCCTCACTTCCTCCACACATCCTCCACATATCCTCTTCACTTCCTCTACACATCCTCTACACATCCTCCTCACTTCCTTTACATATCCTCTTCACTTCCTCCACACTTCCTCCACCCATCCACCTCATTTCCTCCACACATCCTCCACATATCCTCTTCACTTCCTCCACACATCCTCCACACATCCTCCACATATCTTCTTCACTTTCTTCACATATCTTCCACCCATCCTCCACACTTCCTCCACCCATCCTCCACACTTCCTCTTCACTTCCTCCACACATCCTCCACACATCCTTCACACATCCTCTTCACACATCCTCCACACATCCTCCATATATTCTCTTCACTTCCTCCACACATCCTTCACACATCCTCCTCACTTCCTTTACATATCCTTCTCACTTCCTCCACACATCCTCCACATATAATCTTCACTTCCTCCACACATCCTTCACACATTCTCCTCACTTCCTTTACATATCCTCTTCACTTCCTCCACACATCCTCCACCCATCCTCATCACTTCCTCCACCCATCCTCCACATATCCTCTTCACTTCCTCCACACATCCTACACATATCCTCTTCACTTTCTTCACATATCTTCCACCCATCCTCCACATATCCTCTTCACTTCCTCCACACATCCTCCACACATCCTTCACACATCCTTCGAACATCCTCCACACATCCTCCACATATCCTCTTCACTTCCTCCACATATCTTCCACACATCCTCCTCACTTCCTTTACATATCCTCTTCACTTCCTCCACACATCCTCCACACATCCTCCTCACTTCCTTTACATATCCTCTTCACTTCCTCCACACATCCTCCACATATCCTCTTCACTTCCTCCACACTTCTTCCACATATCCTCCTCACTTCCTCCACACATCCTCCACCCATCCTCATCACTTCCTCCACACATCCTCCACATATCCTCTTCACTTCCTCCACACATCCTCCACACATCTTCCACATATCCTCTTCACTTCCTTCACACTTCCTTCACACTTCCTCCACACATCCTCCTCACTTCCTCCACACATCCTCCACACATCCTCCTAACTTCCTTTACATATCCTCTTCACTTCCTCCACACATCCTCCACATATCCTCTTCACTTCCTCCACACTTCTTCCACATATCCTCCTCACTTCCTCCACACATCCTCCACCCATCCTCATCACTTCCTCCACACATCCTCCACATATCCTCTTCACTTCCTCCACACATCCTCCACACATCTTCCACATATCCTCTTCACTTCCTTCACACTTCCTCCACACTTCCTCCACACATCCTCCTCACTTCCTCCACACATCCTCCACCCATCCTCATCACTTCCTCCACACATCCTCCACATATCCTCTTCACTTCCTCCACACATCCTCCACACATCTTCCACATATCCTCTTCACTTCCTTCACACATCTTCCACCCATCCTCCTCACTTCCTCCACACATCCTTCACACATACTCCACATATCCTCTTCACTTCCTCACACATCCTCCACACATCTTCCACACATCCTTCACACATACTCCACACATCCTCCATATATCCTCTTCACTTCCTTCACACATCCTCCACCCATTCTTCTCACTTCCTTCACACAAATATTAAATTTTGCGGTACCATTTGCGCTAAATCAAAAGAAGACGATCCCAATTGAGCCAGCTTTGCTTTCCAATAATTAAAACAACACTTTAGACATCTCACTGAAAAATAATTTTTTTTCCTTACTAAAAAATGTAGCAAAATCTTTGATTCAGTTTCGGTTATCGGAAGGACAGTTCGTTCGGTTCGGTTCGCACCGATCAGTTTTAATTCCGGGTTCGGTTCGGTGGTAAGTGATGTTCCAGTTCGGTTCGTTTTCTATCTCTACGTTATATATATATATATATATATATATATATATATATATATATATATATATATATATATATATATATATATAATTTTATGTATACTATGTTTATAAATATATGTACATGATGGAATTAAAGGGAGATAAAGAGAATCAACAATTAGTATTGTCTAAAAGTACAATTTTTATGGCTAATTATTAATGAATTTTTAAATTCTGATGCTACGTGTACATTTAACCCTTTTCTGTTTTCATTCCTCTTATGAAATTAAAAATCAACACACAGTAAATAACATGAAAATGTTATGTAGACTTTAGTTGAATAACATTCATGAATTATTTATATGTGGTTGTAATGCAACTTTATAATTTGAATAACCACTTTACATATTTCTATAGTAGTATTTTTTCACCCCCGAATTCAATTGGGGAAACTGATTTGTAAGAGAGTATTTTCTATACCTCCTACCATCATCAATTCCTTTTCCCATTCATCTAAGTCCATATTAGTTAATAGTAGCAATTAGACATAAAACACTGAACCATAATCTTCAATACAAAAACAAAATTTATTAAAATACTCAGAAAGACACAAAGATAAAAGCACATTTCCTATCCCATTTGCCAAGAAGATAAGATAGTTCGATCATACCATTACATTATGTGCTGTATATCCTGTACACTGCCTTGGCAAAGTCTCGACATAGATGGATCACAGCGTTTAACAATAATTCCTGACGTAAAATAAGATGGGGAGTGGGGGGATCATTCAGATCCCATTTACCTGCAAAGCTTCAGGATTAAAAGCCCACAATCTGGTCCCGTCTGTTCGCTTGATAACATCAAATGTCTCTCTGGACAAAGGGAGAAATAAACAACGACTAGATCCATTGCCGCGACGTTCTTTCGCTATTATTACAAACTTAACACATTGGGGGCTGGACCAATAGTCAGAGAAGGCCCAAACCCTGGCCTGCAACGTCCCAACCTGTGGGCAAGATAGACCAATAATATATATTGGTCACGCCAGAGGCCTGCACGACATTGCAGCGAGCTACTGGTCTCTGCAGCCCACAGATTGCGATGTCGCAGGTCAGTAATGAGGCCTTCAATAACGAATGGTCTCGGTTGGATCCAGTGAAGATGCTGTCAAGCACACGACTTCATCTATATGTGCACTGCCGGATTTATGGTAGTGAGGCAGGGCCGGACTTAGATAATTGGAGGCCCTAGGCGAAGTGAATCTTGTGCATGCCTATCTGTTGGACAGTAGGTCATATGGTAATTATCAGAAAGAAACGATATTAGCTCTTTCATAATGCTGACTTAATTAATAATTACCAAAATACCAACACATACCAACAACTAAGCTCGCATACATACTACGAACCATAACGTCAGCGCTATTACAGAGAGGCGGCCAACGAAGCTGTTGCGCTACCAAGAGCTCGAAATATCGATGCTAATATGAAAATAAGAAACTGCTCAGTAATTCAAACTGTCAACAAAGTTGAACCAAGTAATGATACAAAGACATCATCTGTACATATAATTCTCTACGTCGCCCAACCATGGGGACACCACGAACTTACGCCAACTCTCTAACCCTCCTCCCGCCCGCACCCGCGCCTTCCTCACACTCCAGTCGTTTGTCCAAGCCCACCCCATTTTGACAGCTGTGTCTTTCGGGAAGTGTTCTTCCGTCATTAAATGGCGGGGTATGCTAGGCCGTTGGTCGGCTATTTTTATATAACAATTTAATTTGACATATTTTGTCTGATTGAATTTATCGCGTTATTATTATGACGGTACACAAAAAGGAAATCTCATTACCAATGTCCACTGACTTTGGATGACCAAATCGCGAAATGGTTGGTCATTTCGTATATTGGCCGGTCATGACTGGCCAGTTCCCGAATAGGCTGTAACATACATTTGTATACAGATAAAGACTCAACTTATTTTTAGAATGTTTTTTTGTTTTTTTTTACAAAATTTTAAAACTCTATTTCATTAACGTTTTAGGTTATCAGAATTGACCATTCCATTTCATTTATATCAGAATTGACCATTCCATTTCATTAATATCAGAATTGACCATTCAATTTCATTAATATCAGAATTGAAATTCCATTTCATTAATTAATTCCATTTCATTAATATCAGAATTGACAATTCCATTTCATTAATTAATTCCATTTCATTAATTAATTCCATTTCATTAATTAATTCCATTTCATTAATTAATTCCATTTCATTAATTAATTCCATTTCATTAATATCAGAATTGACAATTCCATTTCATTAATTAATTCCATTTCATTAATATCAGAATTGACAATTCCATTTCATTAATTAATTCCATTTCATTAATATCAGAATTGACAATTCCATTTCATTAATATCAAAATTGACAATTCCATTTCATTAATTAATTCCATTTCATTAATATCAGAATTGACAATTCCATTTCATTAATATCAAAATTGACAATTCCATTTCATTAATTAATTCCATTTCATTAATATCAGAATTGACAATTCCATTTCATTAATTAATTCCATTTCATTAATATCAGAATTGACAATTCCATTTCATTAATTAATTCCATTTCATTAATATCAGAATTGACAATTCCATTTCATTAATACAAGAATTGACAATTTCCACAATACACTAAATTGATTAAAAACTAATTTCAATAATAATTTATTGTGGGTATATTTATTTTGATAAAGGCTGTGAAATTTTCTACACTAGCACATATAGGGGAAAGGTGGGTTGAAATGTCACAACGGTAAGTTGTCACAAACACTATATCGGTATAATGTGATGCGCTATTGAAACTGTGAAACTACAGCTGAGATGTTTACGGAAACATTTGCAAATAGTCATAAAATGAAGTCGATACCTTTTCGCATTTTAAAATTATCATGATTCATTGTTTTTGACTGTTCGGAAAGTGGAATTTTATTTTGTGTAGTCACCCATTAAGATTCTCAAATTGCAATATACATACCATTTAATAGCCGCAAACACACCTTACAACTTCTGTATATATCAATTTGAATGTGTTGAATTTACTTTACCTTGCAAAAGGTCAGCATATTTGGTCATACTGCTTTTTAACAAAACTTCTTACACGCTAAAAATTTACAGGCCAAGCGGATATCTTTGACATTATGATAAGCCCACCTTACCAAACAAGCCGATCTCTATGATTTTATGATGAGCCCACCTTACCGAACAAGCGTATCTGTGTGACTTTATGATAAGCCCACCTTACCGAACAAGCGGATCTGTATGACTTTATGATGAGCCCACCTTACAGAACAAGCGGATCTGTATGACTTTATGATGAGCCCACCTTACAGAACAAGCGGATGCCCTTTTGATGAAGGCCCACCGGCCCAACAAGCATTTACCCAATTGCCCATATAGCAAGTTCCGCCCCCTGTTCGGATTAAGCTGAAATTGTGTACACTTATTTCTTTTACCTGACAACAAAGATAATCAATTAAAAATATAAATAAACCAATTAACTAATTAACTTTCGGTAATTACTTATTTTGCTTGGTATCTCGAAAAAGGGGAAAAAATTATAATTCATTGTAGTGGTAGTATAAGCTGAATTAGTCTCCTTTATAAGTCACAGTTCTAAATTAAAACAAACAATATATAGCTATACAATCTTCGTCATTTATAAGTACCTCGCTAGCTGAGTGGCTAGCGCTTCTGCTTGAGTAGCCTTGAGCTGCGAGTTGGACTTCAGGTCTGTGTTGTTTTTTTTTTTGCATTTTTAAAAATTCTTTTAAAAACCAATTACTGGGTAAAATCAACCCAGATATCCTTTTCCCCTTTTTTTCCCAACTGGTCCACATAAGTTATAGGATTGTAGCATACTAGTCGACTGGTGACGTAGCATATGCCGCTATTTTGCAGGGCCGGCCTTAGGCCACTGCAACCTGCAGTGGGCCCCGCATTTTCATAGGTATGCAATACCCGCATTTGTGGAATCTAGTCAAAGAAGTTTCTCGCGCCTAAAACTAATAAAGAATTACTTGAAGTCAACAATTCTCAAAGATAGATTGAAACATTTGGTAATTCTTCTATTGAGGTTGATCTATGTAGAAAACAGAATTCTTATGATATACTGTATGACTTCGTTTACGCATGGGTCGTAAAGTAGTTCTGCACATAGTAAAGAATGAATAGAATGCAAAGACGAATTTATTTTCTAATACTAACTCTTAATTTTCACTTATTATCCACTTCCCTACCCAAACTTGGCCCCACGAAATCCCTTTCGCATAGGGCCCGACAACGGTTGAGTCCGGCCCTGCTATTTAGTGACGGGTGAATACAGAATAGATTACTTGTTCTCCCCCCCCCCCTCTTTTTTTCGCCGCTAAAACTACTTGGGGGTAGAAATAAAAAAAAAGGTTGATATTTTATGACTTCTTGGTCACAACAGTTGTTCGGCCCTGATATTTTGTGACGGGTGTGACTACTTGTTCTCCCCCACCCCCTTCCACTTTTTTTTTTGTAGGGTAACTCTAGTCCGACTTGCAGAAATAAAAGAGTGTTCTTTCCTTTACTTCTCGTCCAAACTTTTGAGAGATGAAGAGAATTATATATACAGAGGAGAAAGTGGAAGGCATGAAATAGAGGTAAACAAAAACAGTTGATAAAACTATTATTAATTGCGCAGGTTTATTCTTGTAGGTCTAGATCTATTACAAATTTAATGGCACGACTGATCCAAGCTAATTGATATACTTACACTTTGTATTAGCTTTGTTTTGTTTTTTCTTTTATAATATTTTTTGTTTGTTTGTTTGTGTACAAAGTTTTTTCTTTCTAGTACAATTTTATCCCATTCTCGGGTTCAAGTTGAAATCTAGCACAATTATTCAATGTCGATGATAAAGAATAAATCAATTGTTAATTTATTATTGGTAATTAATTATTTAGTTTACTGTTTTAAAGTTTTAAACAATGCACACTGAATCGTGCTGTTGATAGCTTATACATTATAAGATATTTAATAATTGTTTCAAAAATGACAAATCTCTTCGGAAAACGGTTGACATCATTAGTTCTAAAATTAAACTAAATAATAATTACTTTAGGCTTTTGGTAACACGAGTATGGGAATTGGATTCTATTGTGGTAAAATTGCACATAACTGATTACAGGGATTATTAAATTACTTAGTTTATCAATGTTTATGTGATATGTAATCCGGATACACCAAAATCATTTAAAATTTTTAGAATCATTAAATATTTTTGTTTGTTTTGCATTTTTCCGATTTTTCTTCAAATTTAAAGGTTATTACAATATTCCGCGGAACTACTGGAAATGGCAGCTGGCAGAGTTCGAACCCCACAGAACATCACTTGATCAGGCAGCCATTTTTTTTTTTGCAAGCTTCTTTGTATGAAGGGAAATAACTAGAAATATGACACGTTTAAATTGTATACACCATTGACAGTATCAATAATGAATATTAATTTAATAGCTATTATTTGTTGAGAATTCGACAGTGTATATCGTGATGTGCAAGCAAATTGCGTTTAGCTATATTTTAAAACCATTATTTTTTTTTTTGATTACGGAATTTTTTTAAAGCCATAGATATGTTACGTGCAAATGTTGTTTATATTTACTTGAATTTATATTTAGTAAAAGCCAGCGGAGTAATAAACATGGAGCAATTTTTAGGAAATTTAGGCAATGTGGTTAATGTTCACTATTAAAAATCTTATCTGTCTGTCTGTCTTTAAAAAAAACAACATTTGCACACGTTATTTCTCGCATAACCATTCTTTGATCATGTTGAAACGTCGCACAATTATTAATTGGCCTAGACACGACATGAATCAATAGTATAAAAAGTAACCTATTAGTCAAATAATTACTGGTAATTAATTGTTTTATTTAATAGCAACAATGGGAACTAATTCTTCAGAAATGGCTAAATTTGTTGGGTTTAGCCCCCTTAAATAATTGTTAATGCTATTTTCCGCCTCACGCATTCTCACCCATTCTCCGATCAAGTTGAAACTTTAAACAATTATTAATTGTATCTAACAAAACAGGAATCAATAAAAATAATAATAAAAAACAATCAGTAAAAATATATATTTAAAAAGAAAAGTTTCCCTATCAGACCTTGCGATCTATTTAGCAGATGATGTTAAGGTCATCTGTTTCTTTGGCCAACGGTTAACGAGCAGGGTGTCATGTGGCCAGCACCACGAACAACTGCCTTTACTTTCCAGCTTCGAAATAACTTGTAAATTGGGAGGACTGAAAAAAAAGACAACTTGAAAAAACTACTATCTCGTTGCATCATTGGGAAAACTCTAGATTGACCCTTATCATTTATGAAATTAATTAATAAATTTAAATTTGGCTAGAATTGTATAATTATAAGAAAACATGCTTAATTAGCAAATAAGACTTAGTCTTTTTAAATTGATCTTTATTGGAAATTTGTGATTACAAGGACTCTTTTCTGAAATAAAAACAACACAACAGAAACATTCACATTAATAGAACAGACGCAACATAAAGAGTTCATTGAGTTTAGAGGATACGTTGCCCTGCCATCAAGTTATTCCATATGTTAATAGATTTTACATACTCGCACTGCAAAAATTATTCAAGATCTTCTTAAGTCGTTTAAAGTTATTAAGTTTGTAAAGGAAAAGTAGGACTTCATAATTGTCTTTCTACACTACACTATGGTTTACAATAACATCCAGATATTTGTACAAGTTGCCTTGTTATATCGGTACGGAGTACCCCAAGGATCAGTTCTAGGCCCAGTACTGTTCACTATGTACACATATCCACTCAGTGGTGTAATACGGCCAACCGGTATCTTATACCATTTCTTTGCCAATGACTCACAGTTATACGATTCATCAGTACCCTCAGAGGTGTCGCATCTGGCAGAGAAAAACAGTAGTACCGTTGCAAGGGTGAGCGATTGGATGGTTGAAAATAAACTCAAGATGAACGAAGACAAGACAGAAATAATTAAGATTGGCACTAGGAACAATGTCTCAAAAGTTGAAAGCACAGATTCTCTCTTTATTACGAACTGCCATGTTCCTTTTGTCCATTTAGTGCGGAATCTTGGAGTTTTTTTCGACTCAACACTATCTTTCGACCCACACATAAGTCAGCTCTGCAAAGGTCCTTATCTGCAGCTGCGCAGATTAGGCCAGATCCGACCATATTTAACAACGGAGTCAACAAAAACGCTAGCTGTGGCATTCATACTCTCCCGCCTTGACTACTGCAACGCCGTGCTAGCAGGTATACCTGATGACAAAATAGCCAAGCTGCAACGTATACAGAACAACGCCGCTCGAATAGTCCTTAAAAAAAATAGACAAGATTCTGCTACTACGCTCTTGCGCACGCTCCATTGGCTTCCCGTGAAAGCGAGAATCGATTACAAGGTCGCCACACTTTGTCATAAGTGTATATATAACAACGAGATGCCCTTGTACCTTAGAGAACTGATTACTCCATATGTCCCCCAGAGAGCCCTGCGCTCAATGGACTCAACGCTTTTAGTAGTGCCACGTTTCTCCCTCAAAAGCTACGGTCTGCGGGCTTTTTCAGTTCACGGACCAAAGGTTTGGAACTCACTCCCCATTGATCTCAGACAGACAACATGCTACACCACTTTTAAGAAGAACATTAAGACCTATCTGTTTAAAACTTTTTTAGAATAGTTTGTCTTGTCTAGCTCCTGTGTTTGTAATGTTGTTACTGCGCCTTGAGCCTACATTTTGTTTGTTAACAGCGCTTTATAAATAAAATTATTATTATTATTATTATATTGTTTTTCTGCTGTTCATCTGTCATTTGTTTGTCCCTTCTGAAATATATATTGAATTATTTAGTTTTTGTGATATTCAGTTCTAAAAGTTGTCAGTGCACCAGTTTGTAAATTCTTCTATTTAGCTTATATTGAGTTACCTTTCCTGAAATATGACTGACTATGGCAGTATCATCAGCGAATTTAATGAATCTGAGTCATTGAGGCGACTTAGATCATTAGTGTAAAGATTGTGCAAATGCCGGGTAAAGTACACAACCTTGTGGACCCTCAGAACATTATACTCGAAATGACAATTTTGTGTTGTTGACTTGAACAAATTGGCGACATTGGGTTAAAACGTTTTGAGCCCATGTTTGTACGTAAGGGCTGACATTTAGATTACTCAGTTTGTGGATCACTAGATGTGGCTGTATAGTGTTGAAAGCCGAGGAGAAATCTAGGAAGAGCATTCGTGTATACGATTTGGGTGTATTGAGATGCATATCATTAGCATATCATGCTAGTCCAAAAGCATCCTTAGTTCCCCTAGCTGTTTATATGCAAACTTTGCAAACCGGACAAAACATTGTTGAAATATACATATTTTCACAGGGGGATAATTCCTGTAGGCACCATACGGGATGGGATATACACTGAACTACTCGCTAATGCTCATATATCTGCGACTACAAGATTGTATACACAAGCCTCCCCTACAGTTTGAGAATGACTGAGTACTGAGAACACACCATCCATAAAAACTTCTGTGTGTGTGTAAGTGTCCCAGGACTGTTGGACTTTACTAGTAAATAAAGACATTGACCTTCAAAACTTCGGGGAACATGCATTTCGTGTGAGATGTAAGCCCATGTGGGATGTAGGCGGACTTTGACGAGTCTAGAGCGGAAAAATAGTATACGCAAATGAACGCAAGAACTATGAACAATTTCTGAACAAAGTTTTTATATTTGTTGTTGTGATACCATACAATTCTTTTTTTTTATTTTTTTTTGGAAAATAAAGTGGACAAAAAAATAAAAAAAATTAATTAACTTTCAAAAATAAAAAAACATTTTTTTATTGAAATTTTTATTTATTATTATTATTATGGTAATTATTTATATATTTATTTATTTATAAATCAATACCTTAAAAAAGAAACATTGAAAATCGACCTATATATATTTCTACTTTACACTGATTTAAAGATGCGCAAACGTGATAGTTGCATGATTCCCCTTACTGGTAAGGGGGTCTAAAGTCATGTTATTCAGGGATTCCTGATAGTCCAAGGGAGAATGGTACCGTTGGGATGTCGGATTACAAAGGTTTGTTGTACCTAAAGTATTCGAAGTATACGACACGAACTATCCATTTATGACGTAACAAGATATTCTCTTAGACATTGAAGGGTGAAACATAAATTATAAACGAGAAAGAGTATCCTCAAATTGGGAAGTTTTGCTCCATTTCAAGTTTTTTGTTATTGTTTTTGTGGGTGTGTGTGTCATTTTCAGCCTATTTTCAGAGAATGTTCTATTTTCTTCCTATTTTTCGTAATCCCCAAAACGGGAGGTCACTCAATGCCATTTAAAAAAGTTCTGAACAATTCCCAATTCCAGGTGATGTGATTTGTGGACCACAGTTTTAGAACCACTCCGTAGTCTATCTGGTACAAACAATGTACAAAGTTTTTTTTCTCCCACAAAAAGTTGACCGACTCTACTAAAGCTATAGTATTATATGGATCTAGGCTATGTTTACAGTGTTGACATGAGAAAAGATCGAAAGGATTTAGATCTAGATATAATTTTAAGAAATAAACTTTGCGCAGATAGTTTTTTACTTTCACACATGATAATACAAAATATAATCTATTGATTTCATTATTTAATAAAATTAACCTTCAAATTTGTGTTTCAAAAGCATTTCTACATAAATTCGTTCCATATATCTGCAAATTCAGAACGTCCTGACTTACTTTATAATACCATTCATTTAACAAATCGGGTAAACCCGTTTTAATTGTACTTTATATCCTATTCATCTATCCCTCCTTTCGTTTTTAATAGATATGAATGTATCGGCTTCGGGTAAACCCAGTTTCGCAAAACTAATTTTATTTTCGTAGTGAAAGAGAAGAACTTGAAAGGATCATTAGCTAAGTTTAACATACATCTAAATCCAATCCACTAGATTAGTAAACACAAACTAGGACCCGCAGGCCGCGGGTAATGTCAGGCTAGTATCAATATAAATTACTGTGAAAACAGAGTTACCCGATTTGTTAAAAAATTATAATTGAGATACAATTGATTTTTTTCTATTTTAAGGCTGTGGGAGGGATATTAAACATAAACTACGGTCTCCGCCATGATCTAAGAAACTTTTATGCTAAGTTTTATCAAGATTGGTCAAACAATTTAAATTTATTTATATACGTACATACTACATACATACGCCTTATTTTCTGCTTTATATTGTTACAACATTTAAAGGAGGCAACTCAACGAGGTATGGGAACAAAGACAATACAAAGTTTAATCAACATAGATCACCCAAAACAAGAAGTGTTCCAATCTTGTCGCACTTCCTCTTCCTCTCTCCCCGTTCATTTAGTCCATCCTTGTGCGCTGGTGCGCATCCGTAGAGTCACTACAGAACATGGTCATTACAATATATTAGATTTAAAAGTCACGAAAAAGTTGGATAGACTTTATTTCTCTATTTGAGTTACAATTTAAAAATCATTTCTTCTCTCTTTTAGATATTTTTAAAGAACAAAGGAATATTTTAAAACATTGACTTTTGGTTATAGTTTGTTAAAGTAAAATTTTGATAAATAGTGTGATTTCTATTAAGTATCTTTTGTAAACTAAACATTAAAAAAAAATATTTTAAAAAATTTTTATTTCATTAAACCTATAGATGGTAACACACATGTACTTATTATATTTAGCTTAAATTTTACTTTAGTAAATGTAAAGTCTTGTATTTGCAAAAGCTTAATTGTTTTAAGCCTATTTTCGATAGGCCCATAAATTAGTCTCCGAAACTCAAAGTTACATTATGCCATCAAATCTCACATTTTTAGACAGTCACCATATCTCACATTTTCACAGTCTTGAATTCAGAAATTTCGCAAATAGTCAACAAATCTCAAATATTGCAAATAATCACCAAATCTCAGGTTTTACACACATAGTTGTCACTGAATCTCATGTTGTCACACAAAGTTCCCAAGTCACTTTTGGTGAAACATATACATCGACACTTGGTCTTACTTCATCGCAAACAGTCACATCTGGCACTAAGAAACCTGCCGTCTTTTTTCATTATGCCATTGTTAAGTGTACCACACGTTTAGAGTTGTGCCTTGGTGTGTAATGGAAGTATAATCAAGTAAAGTGGTTATAGAAAAAATAATACAGGAGTTAATATTAGTTGTTATAAGATTACAGCACAGACCCAGTGTTATGGGGTGTGTGTGTATGTGTGTTTACATGGTGACGATGGGAGAAGGTTAGCGATTGGTTGTGAATGATGCAACGTAGGTGGCGTTGTAGTCACTTGGTCTTAGGGGAGACGACCCCGGAACGTTTTTTTTTTCATTCATAAAAATATGTCTTTATCTATGTCACTGTTACCTAAACTGTGTTTCGCGAGACATGAATAAGTGTTCCACGATCTACTGCAGTGATGCCTTAAGTACGGCCCGCGGGCCAGAACCGCGACGTGGTTGCATCCGGCCCACCAAAAAGTCGGCACAAAAAGTAATAAATTCCCCCCCCCCCTTTTTAAAAAAAAAAAAGTTGAAAATATATCTTTGCCTTTGTTATGGCCCTCACTTTTTCTCTGATGGATTGGTACCATAACCTTTAATGAGTATGAGATTGTGAAATGGAACTCTGAATGTAGAATCTACCAGGAAAAGTGACTGGATCTTTTTTGTGGAACATGATAATAAGCCAACATATTTTGTTTGTAAAGAAAGTCTGGCTGTTTAAAAAAACAACATTCACAGTGCCATTATAAAACAAATATGAAGGCTTCTTAGTTTGAGCCGCGTATAAAAGATTGGTTTAACTACGCCTAGAAATTTCACCAAAAGAGACAAGAAAATAGTGTGGAAAAGGTAGCTACAATGCTGCTCTCATTTTAAGTACCAATGAAGCAATATTTTTAGATGCGTAAAAATAATAGACTTTAACTATCCCATTTATTAATGTAAGAACTAGATCCAATAGTTTCAAATGGTTTCAGGTGAATTTTGATTTCATATTTTACCATTTTGTTGATGTGGACCGCAACACGCGTGTCGAAAGTTAAAATGGCCGCAGGTGAAATTAGGTTGAGCATCACTGATCTACTGGAATAATTAACTAGTAGGTCAACACATGAATTAATCTCCCTAAAAAAAAAAATAAGCAAATTGTTCCGCTAAATACTCTGAATGTGCGAAGTGTTCCGGAAAGGAAAAAGTTTTGGGAAACACTGATCTAGGTAAAATGAAGTAGTTCTCTTTTGCATTGCATCTTGGTTTGAATGAAAGAGAACAATTCGTGTTGACTACCTATGTCTACTACTATTGGCTGGACATCTAGAAGAGAATATATTTCTTTTTTTAGCTTCATACATATTTTTGCGATGACTTAGATGTTATGTATTGCAGTAATTAAAATTGTATAGATTGCGATATTGAAGATGTTATATATTGAGATAGTTTTAAATTTATATGTTGCGATAATTTAAATTTAAATATTGCGAATAGTTAGATGTTACGTGTTGCGATTAATTTAAATGTTATATATTGCGATAATTAAGACTTTCATTCCTGGTAGTAGAATTCATTGTTAATATCTAAATTTTCTTGAAGTCTATTACGAAGTGCTATGTAAATGTTTTTAGTTTTTTGGTGTATTAGATTTTCATTGTTTTTGTAGGTGTCTGGTTAGTGATCTGTAAAAAGGGTGGATGTGGGTGCCGAAAAAGTGAGGTGTGTTGTTTTGGATGTTGAGCCTTAAACCAAAATAGTATAAGGTTAAAGGGAAGTTTTTAGGGCACCTAACAACCCTACCGATAAATTTTAAACGAAGTGCTTTAAGTTTTGTTTTGATATCTTGTAGGCTTATCCCTCCTTTTTTATCTTGTATTATTGTGTTGTGTTTGATACTACTGTATGTGTTTCTGAAAATAAATTTTCTAATGATTTTGTATATGTTTTTTTATGAAGTTAGGAGGTGGTTCGACACTGTGGGCCAGATACAAAATATTGTTTTTGGTCCACACGGTACCGCAGATTTTTATCTCTTTTTCTATCCTAAGCCTAAAAGGGAGAACTGGGGGGATATCCCACCTACCTAACCCCATTATGGCTGATTTTTGGATATTAATTTTGGACCCGCTCGCCCTCCCAAAAAGGGGGGAATGTCTCTAGTATTATTTTAACGTCTTTTTTTGAAGGTTGGTTGACAATTAACTGACTTGTGGCATCCGTGTAGACCAGTTTTATGTATTTGGTTAGGGACTTGTCTATGTTTGTCTTGTCTAGTATCCTAAAGAGGTAGTCGTGGTCCACTCTGTCAAAGGCTTTTTTTTCTGGTCTATGATCATGAGGGCTGCCTTCAAATCTTTGTCTTTGCAATAGTAAATTACGTCTCGTATAAAGTGGTTAAGTTCGTCAATATTTCTGTCGGGGTTGCTGCAGTGTTGGTCATGTCCTATCAAAACGGGGGATTAGGGGTTTTACTCTTGGGAAAATCCTTTTGGTCAGCAGTTTGTAGTCTGTGTTTAACAGGGAGATCGGTCTGAAGACATTGGGTGTGGTGTTGTCTTCGTTTTTTTTTTGGTAGTAAAATAATGTATGCGAGATTAAAATCTGTGGGCGTCTGTCCTTTTTCCATCATTGCTTTATAAAATTGTTAGCAGTAGGGACCCTATATGTGGGAAAAAAGTTTTGTAGAATTCGTACGTCAAACCGTCCGGACCTTGGGCTTTATCGTTGTGTGTAGTGTCAAGGGCAGCCCTCAATTCCTCTAAGGTCAAGGTGACTGTCTGTAATTAATTTTTCTGTCGTCGTAATTGTCTGACAGTTTTCTGTAAATTTTGTCTGTCTGTCTGTATGTCTGTCAGTTCTTTGTTATACAATTGTTGGAAGTGTTCCGTCATTATTGCCAAGATTTTAGAACCATTTTGCGTTTCCATTCCGTCTTTGTCTTTTATGGTTTTAATTGTCTTGTCCTTTTTGTATGTTCTGTTCTATCGCTAAGAACACTTTACTGGGCTCTTCCGCTATTTTAGTTTTTTTACACCGCATCTCGGCCCCTTTAAATATGTGATACATATTTACTGATTCCAATTGTTCCTGTGAAACTTGTAATAAATCTTTTAGTCTTACCTCTTCTTTGCGTCTTTTTTCACTTTTAGTTGCAGCCAGGATTTTAATTTGCTGCTTTAGTGACTTTTTCATTATAGGCCAGATTTGGATCAAGTGACACTCTCCTTGGTTAATTCCTCCTACAGACTCAAGCATTCTTTTGATTGATTCCACTATCAATGGATCCTGAAGAAGGCTATTATTTAACTTCCAATGTGTGTCCGTTTGCTTTTTACCTCCTTTATTTCCTCCTAGCCTTAATAGCACTCCTCTGTGATCCGTGTAGTCTAGCGTCTCTTGAATGTGTGTAACTCCAAATAATTTGCAAGTTATTGGTGTGTAGAATCTGTCTATTCTTGTCTCCACTGGGTATGAGCTATGTTTCAGAGTAGCTTCCCTTCCCTCTGGCCGTACCGCTCTATATGCGTCCACCAAGCGGAAGGTTCCTTTGATTTCTCTTAAGAAATCATTTTTTTCTCCTGCTGACCGAGGGAGTGGACCCTGTGTGTTTGTGTATTGCTTGTCTAAATGTGTTTCTTTGTAGTTAAAATCTCCCCCCAATATTATTTTTTCCCCTATGTATCTGCTATGTACTGCTTCGCTCATGGTTTCGAAAAAGTGTGGTCTCTTTCTATCTGAGCTGGAGCGTATATATTAATAAGTGTGTATGCTTGTTTGTATGCTACTACCTTGACAATGAGCCACCCTCCCACTATTATCACTATGTGTATATGTTACTTTAAATCTATCTGATGTCTGTAGAATAGCTGCTCCCTTTCCTTTCCCCCCTAAACTGAAATAACCTCTCCTGAATTCCATGTCTGATATACATTGAGTAGATTTATATTTTGATTGGATGTTGGTCTCATGTAAAAATATGAAATCTGGTCTGTGTGTGTTGGCTAGATGAACTCTATATTTGTGTTTGCTGTTTAAGCTACGAATGTTAAATGAAAGAACTGTAATGTCTGCCATGCTTGCGTGTTGATGACTTAGTTTTTGTATGTATTGTTGTGATTCTATTTTGATTATAACCACCCTCCCTGAATTGCCACTACTTGAGTATGTAATTATAATGTCTGCCATGATTGTGTGTAGGTGGGTTTTTGCGTTTGTGTGTGTGTGTGCCTACTATTTAAAATTGTTCATGTGTTAGGCGGTGTGTCAGGGTCCTCCCCTTCGTCAATTACTAGAGGTGCAGGAGAGTTTGGGACATCCTTCAAATCCTCCATTCCCTCTCCCGTTCTCCCTCTTTCCCTTCTCACCTCGGAGCCTTCCCCCTGGTCATCTGAGGTAGAGGACAGAGAAAGAGTTCTTTTCCTGTTTGCCTTGTTTGAAGAGCTAGGCTCCGATCTAGCGTGTTCGGTGGTTTTCATTTTTTTGTGCGTATTAGACCCTGTGCTACTTTCGCCTTTTTGGGGGGAGAAAGAGTACCCCTCCCACTGTCTATACGTTTTTCAGGTGTTGTACTTTTTTTTTTACTTTTTACTGGTACGAACCCATCTTCATCTACCTCAGGGGGTATAGCCTTGGTCTGCCCCTTTTCACTACCCTTTTTTTAAGACCGACGCATACGTGTTTTATCTAACTTCCAAGGACCTCTCAACGTCTTTTTTTTTGAGACATTGGTTTGACCAATGATCTTCCTTCTGGCAGAACCAACATTGCTGCTTTCTCCCCGGTGTAGTAATTAAGACCTTGTAGGTCCTGGGGTCTTCCTCATACTTCAGCTGTATGTAGTGGGGTAGCTCGGTACCCTTGCGGGGTTTAATCCAATCCGCCCACTTGTCACTAACACCTAGCCTAAAGGCTTCTATTTTGGAGCCTTCTGCGGCGAGGGTACTGAAAATCTCTTCAATTTTTTTCTTTGAAATGGTGGGTGACACACAGTGGAGCGTTACTTTTGTTTTCTTTTCCTCCAGGGTGGTAACTTCCACCCTGAAGGTGTCTTCGCTTCCGAAGACATTTCCTATGATCCTGTTCCTCACCACCGGTGAGGAAACACCCAGGAACCATAGGAAAGGGTTCTCAATAATATAATATGATTTTCGCTAGAGTAAAACCCCTAATCCCCCGTTTTGATAGGACATGACCAACACTGCAGCAACCCCGACAGAAATATTGACGAACTTAACCACTTTATACGAGACGTAATTTTCTACTGAAAAGACAAAGATTTGAAAGCAGCCCTCATGACCATAGACCAGAAAAAAGCCTTTGATAGAGTGGACCATAACTACCTCTTTAGGACACTAGACAAGACAAACATAGACAAGTCCCTAACCAAGTACATAAAACTGGTCTACACGGATGCCACAAGTCAGTTAATTGTCAACCAACCTTCAAAAAAAGACGTTAAAATAATACTAGAGACATTCCCCCCTTTTTGGGAGGGCGAGCGGGTCCAAAATTAATTTCCAGAAATCAGCCATAATGGGGTTAGGTAGGTGGGATATCCCCCCAGTTCTCCCTTTTAGGCTTAGGATAGAAAAAGAGATTAAAATCTGCGGTACCGTGTGGACCAAAAACAAAATGTTGTATCTGGCCCACAGTGTAGAACCACCTCCTAACTTCATAAATACATATTGTCACGTATTACGAATTGAATTCTAATTTTTAAATGGCTTGCCTAGGGGAACGTGACAATAGAAAAAGGTAGTTGTGTCACTTATCTTAAGTCTGAATTTAATCAAAGACTTACAATGAATAACAAACAAAAAAAATGACACAAGAAATCGGAAGGTAAAATATCAACTTAATGTTTAATAAAATATAACTCGAATAGTACTTTTAACTGAATCACATAAAGCAAGAAAAAAAAAAAAACATTTACTCAATACAAAATGGAAGGGTTGACCAAAACCCTTTTACAAAAATGGCATGTAAAAATATTACAATACCAGAGTTTGAAAATATAATTACAATTACAAGCAAGGCCTTGAAAAAAGAAAAATCTTAACTTACACGATCAATGGGTATACCACGCACGGGTCACGCAATGTCTCCGCTATTCTGTCTCACGGCTGTCTCCGTATGTCTGTCTGTCAACGTTACACGGGATGTCTTTATATAATATACCGCGCGTCGAGCTCAAGACAAATCTAGTAATTTCTAGAACAGAATAAGTCATCAACACCCAGATCTAGAACGCTCTTCAAAGAGACAGAAGAAAAAAAAAAACACCCTCCTTTCAACCAGAGGTACACACATAGGTCAAGGACCGGTCACTGTCTGTGTGGCTTGACTCACCGTGAAAAATAAAATAAAAAAAAAAAACAAACTATTACACAAGGGGCAGACAACCTACAGGTCAAGAGAAAAAAAATAGTATCTAGGCATTGTTACCTAGATACGTAACAATATACAAAATCATTAGAAAATTTATTTTCAGAAACACATACAGTAGTATCAAACACAACACAATAATACAAGATAAAAAAGGAGGGATAAGCCTACAAGATATCAAAACAAAACTTAAAGCACTTCGTTTAAAATTTATCGGTAGGGTTGTTAGATGCCCTAAAAACTTCCCTTTAACCTTATACTATTTCGATTTAAGGCTCAACATGCAAAACAACACACCTCACTTTTTCGGCACCCACATCCACCCTTTTTACAGATCACTAACCAGACACCTACAAAAACAATGAAAATCTATTACACCAAAACACTAGAAACATTTACTTAGCACTTCGGGATTTACTTCAAGAGAATTTAGAGCTTAGAATAAAAAGGGGGGAGGGAATTAGGAATAGTGTTTAATACACACACAGACACATTCACGCAATTACACAATAAAAACATAACTCCGAAAGCACGGGAGTTGACCTACAGGCTAATTTATGGGATGACCCCACTAAAGATGAGGGGTAAGGACAGGGCAGGTCACACATGTAAACTATGCGGGGTTGAAAATAAAAAACTAGAAAAACATCTGTTTGGGGAGTGTCCAAACTTCACTATTGTGAGAGAAACTCTGTCAAATATTTTAAATGCCAACAGCCATGTCAAGTACAACATAGGCCTAGCAATATTTTAAAATAAAATACCCAAAGCAAAAAGTAAAAAACTTTAAGATTTTGATTTTATTAGCAGAGTATAGGATTCTTATATGGATCATGTATTTAAAAGCTGCCTACGACGACAAAATCCTGAATAGAATTTAAGTAGATCATATATACAGAAGGATTATACAATGTAGGATAGAAAAGTTTTAAATAAAATATATATTTTAAAAGAAAATGTACATTAAAGTAAATGAATTATTAAAATGTTAAGACTTGAAGCTGTGTATCATAATGTCATTTTTAATCCTAATGTTTTGGATAAAATTTAGAGAAATATAGTTGATTTTAAAATTAAACACTATAAAGGCTGTTCCCAAATGTAATTTTATATTGAACCATTGTATTAACATGTTTTTTTGTTTTTTTTATGAATTGGAAAATTCCATTTGTATCATAAATATCAATTTATGAAAATCTGTTTCAACAACGAAGAAAATAAGTTGAATGTATGTGTGTGTGTTTGTATAAGTGATAACTATTTACCAATTTGCATGTATATGTATTAAATATATTATTGATTTGCTTTAAAATTACAATACTAAAAATTACCTAATATTTTTTTTTCAACAAGAGAGACAATTTACGACTGGAAGATGCAAGGTGGAAATTTCTTTTGGTTATATCCCTTGACCAACAAAAAAAATTTCAAGACAACCCCCCCCCCCCTTCCCAAACAGGACACGAATTCATGATAATGGACCAAATGGACTACGAAATTGTTAAAAAAAAATAAAACAAAAACAAACAAATAAAACAAACACCACTATCTCAATATGGACAAGATTTGGAAATAATTTTGAACTAATAAATTTATTCTGAAAATGAGTTATATTCAAAGTTGTAATAATTTGTAAGCTCTTCATGCACGTACTTATTTTGCACATTTTTGTAACTCTAGCAGACCCCGGAGAATTCCCAATGACATAGGATGGAGGTCTTTTGTCTTAGGTTCTTAAGGTAAACATTTTTGCAAAAATAATAATAATAATAATAATGAATTTAAATAACTCATAAGTCTTTAATAAAAAAAAATAATAAAAAAAAAGTCCTCATTTAATAGACCTTTGCTGTCATCATTTTGTGGACCTTTGCTGTCATCATTTTATGGACCTTTTCTGTCATCATTGTATGGACCTGTGCTGTCATCATATTATGGACCTTTGCTGTCCTCATTTTGTTGACCTTTGCTGTCATCATTTATGCCCTCCCCACTCTAGCCCTCTGAGGGGGGGGGGCGGTCCTATTTTTATGGAGAAATCATTCTATGTGAACAAAATTAGTCGAATATCTATATATGATTATAAAAAGGAGTGAGGATTAATCATTTTCACTCTATCGCCCCCTCCCGTTTCCAGACAGAGTTTATGTAATTTCACATGAATTTATCTTAATTATTTTAAGAAAGACTTTGCTTTGGAAAAGTCTTAATTCAAACGAAATTTTTCAGTATAAGAGTCACGATTGAGATGAGTTCTAAACCCAAATAATTTTTTTCCTAGTCGCCTTTTTCCAACCTTTACTCAATCTGATATTTTTCTAGTTAAATAAGTTTTGGACTATAACTCACAATTTATACTTGTATTTTATTGAATATTATTTATCGAATAATTTTTTTTCGGCGGTGATCCTCAAAGCCTTAATCTAAAGATGTGGGGTATCTTATCTTTTCAAGGAACAAATCGGTTTTATTTGTAATGTATTAAGGGCGTAAAAATTTATATTAGAATAATTTTCCGCATTAATTAAAAGGTCCTTTATAAAAGGAATAATGAGCTTTAGGTCAGGAGAATGCGTTTCTTCAGTGAAGAATGCAAGAAAACGCTTTTCGTGATTGGGCTTCGACCCGAACCCCACTGATGAATAATGAGCTATAAATGTTTGGAGAAAGCGTTTCTGCAGTGAAAAATGCAATAAAATGCTTTTTGCGTCGGGGCTTAGCCCCGAACCCCACTTATAAATAATGAGCTGTAGATGTCAGAAGGATGCGTTTCTGCAGTGAAAAATGCAAGAAAACGCTTTTCGTGATTGGGCTCCGACCCGAACCCCACTGATGAATTCAACACATTGGAAGATCTAAGGATAGTATAGGAATTTAGTCGTTTTGTCTTTCTCTTCATAAAACATTCAAATGTAAGCAATGAACTATCTCTACACACAAGACATTGTTGAATTTGAGAAAGTCGTTTTTGAGAATCATTGACGATTTTTAGGGGAATAGAATGAATTAAAGAAATATGAAAACTTGGATCAACTGATATTTGTTTCACCTCCCATACAGACACAACGGAATGAGACAACAAATGTTCCGGAAGGTGAAAATGGGTGCATGTGAAATTAGGGGCCGTGAAGTGTCACCAAAGAATGCCGACCACGTCCTTCGAAGCCGCATTTTTTACAGAGAGATAAAAAGCTCACAGCTGGCTAGAAGAAGAAAAACAGAGAGGCCGAAACAACACTCTAGACCGGTGTTTCCCTAACTTTTTCCTTAACGGAACACTTTGCACATTCTAAGCATTTAGCGAAACATTTTGATCATTTTTGGTGGCCTACTAGTTAATTATTCCAGTAGTTTGTGCTGGAACACCATTTCAGGCCTGGCGAAACATTTGGGGTATGCGGGACTCTGTTTGGGAAGCGCTGCTCTCGACAAATAACTGTAGATCTAGATACCACTGTGCATTTCATCTCATATTTGACAGGCTGGCTATCTTTAACCAGCCAACATATAAGCGTACAGATATCAAAAAAGAATAATGATTGGATATTCTTTATATTATATTTAAAGAATCATAAACAGGTTATGCAAGTAAGAATATTACGTTTAAACAGACCTTATTAATAATGAATTCTTATGCAGTAAGCTGGATACTTCTTCAACCCTCACCAGTCTGGCAATGCTCGATACTGCACGGCGTTAAATGAGATTATTACCGGCACCAATCTTCACTTGAATCCCATTATGGTGTTATTGCAGTGTTTCTCATTATGCAAGATTTATCATTTTTTTTCCACCCATACAAACAGACGTAAAAGTGAGTTGATATTAGGTTTGTAAATTGTTTTCTCTCTTTAATCTTGATAACTAACAATAAATAATGTAAAGCCCATCAGCTCATTTAACTGTATTCAAAGGGGATAAACCAACAATAGCAACATAAAGTACTTTTAAAGTAGAACTTTAAACTTTATATATCAAAACATTAATGATTTATCTATAGTAGAATTATATTAAATTTTGATAAGTCATGTGGAATCTTCTTTGTAAGTATCCCTAAATGAATTACACAAACAATTTTTAACATTTAAATTTCAGTAAACCTTTAGATTTCATAAAACATCTGTGTAAAATCACCAAACTTCTTAGTACCAAAACGGGATACATTGACATCTCAGCTCGAGACAAATATGGAAAACTACTTTCTTCAATAAATGAACAACTTGAAAGATGGAAAGAATATTTTCAAGAAGTGCTCAATAGACCTAAACCACGAAATCCACCAGATCTAAATGCAGGACCAACATTTGACATAAACATGGAAGAAATAACAAAAGAAGAAATAAGGAATGCACTCAAACAAATGAAGACAGGTCAAGCGGCTGGAAGTGACAACATACCACCCGAAGTCCTAAAAGAAGAAGGAAGTGAAATGGTTGACCAAATGCACAAACTGTTCAACAAAATTTGGTTAACAGAAACACCTCCGGGTGAGTGGAAAAAGGGCTTGCTTATAAAAATACCAAAGAGTGGCAATCTATCACAATGTGAGAAATGGCGAGGCATCACTTTGCTGTCAGTACCAAGCAAGATTTTTAGCAGAATCCTACTAAACAGAATAAAGGGAGCATGCGATGAACACCTAAGGGAAGAACAGGCCGGATTCAGAAAAGGGAGATCTTGTACTGACCAAATAGCTACACTAAAGGATAATTGTAGAACAATGTGTCGAATGGCAATCTCCTCTCTATGCAACTTTTATCGACTTTGAAAAAGCTTTTGATAGTGTCGACAGAGAATCTATCTAATGTAAGAGACATTACGGGATCCCCAATAAAATAATTACCATAATCAAGAACCTGTAGGATGGTTTCACCTGCCAAGTAACCCACTGAGGCAAGCTGTCAGAGTAATTTCCAGTCACAACAGGAGTCAAACAGGGATGTCTTCTTTCACCACTTCTGTTTCTTCTAGTATTGGATTAGGTCACAAAAGAAGCCTACTCTAACGCAGGAAAAGGAATCCAATGGACTCTCACACAAAAGCTGGAAGATCTGGAATTCGTCGATGACATAGCCCTATTATCACACAGACTACAAAATATGAAAGAAAGGTCACAGCTTTAAGCAAAGTAGGAAAAAAAGTAGGCCTCAAAATAAACCACCAAAAACAAAAGTACCTAAAGTAAACAATACACCAATTGGAGACATAGTACTGGATTCTAAAAATCCCAGTCTTTACCAGGATTCGAACTCGGAATATTTTATATTTTTAAAAGCAACACAAAGAGGGATAAACTTAACATTACCATTTTAATTTTTGAAAATACTGAAATTCCTTCGATTTATTGAATATTAAATGCAAACGTTGAGGTATTTTAAGAACAAGGGAGTTAATTACAAAATGTAAATTATATTATATGTAGCTCTTTTGTTTTGTTAAATAACAGAAACCATTAAAAAGAAATGTAACCTGTAAGCTAGTTACATAAAACTGTCATGTGTATAAACAAGTTTCCAAAACTTTCATTTAGCAATAGAACTGTAGAAGTATTAATTACAATCATATGTTGGAAATCCCCTGCTACTAAGGGGACAAGTCAGCTCTTTTATGGATGGATGGAGGTGATGATCTAAAAATGATCAATCCAATTACATACGTAGATGCATGGGTCGTCATGAATAGGACAGCAAAGGCGATGTTGCAACTTCATAAAAGAGTGTGGGAAAACCTTGACCATTGATACTAATAGACCCCCATGTTGAGCCCCCCTGACAAAAGGTAGTTCTGCATAGTCCACCTATACTTGCAGGTTTGGTCATGTACACGGTACACCACAGGGTCTCAACTTCACCAGATATCATATAAAACTATTTATAATAGGAAGCGTGGTCGAGAGGCCAAGTGCACTTGAGTTTGGCTTGGCTTGGCTACCTAGAAGGGGGCTCGAGGTTCGACACCCGACTCGGGCAGAGTTGCGTATACTGAGCGGAAAACAAACTCCTAGATACCCCATCCCACCACTGGTCCACAGATGAGAAGCGCTCTGAGCATGCTATAAGCATGAAAGTAGCACTATATAAAAGCTATAATAAAAATAATAATGTTTGTTTGTCTTGTTCTAATTGGTTGCAGTTCTCAAATCTCTTAGAAAAGAGTAACTGCTTTAGACGGATTAACTCCCCTATGCCTCCAATATACATCTTGTTTTTCTTTTAATAGCTAAGGTAAAAGGTAAAAATTTTAAAAAAAGGAACATTTTTTATCCTTTCCCCTCCCCCTTTTTCCCCATAGAAAGAATCCTGGTTACTACACTTTATAATATTCCAATGATTGGCCTTTTATAATAGACTTAGAAGACATTAATTTGTTAAACTCTTTAATTAATAATGCCTTACATTCGAAAATTCCCGAACGCGATAGTCCTTTGAAGAACGCGATAGTCCTTTAAAAAACAATGTTGGATCTAGGTCTAGACCCGATTCTATAGCCATTTTTTTTTTACTTTGAAAAACTATAATGGTCAAAGTAGAGTTTTTTCCGTGTGACCAACGAGCTAGTAATTCTTTTTGCAGCGATTTAGATCAACTGTTAAATGTATAGAAAAATAGTTAGCGTCGTTTTAAGATGCTTGGCTAGGATCCACTCATCCACTTTTGTTTTTACTTTCCATGAAGTTCTGACTTGAATAGAGGTATTGTAAAGAGAAGATGATTTAGGTGGATTGCGACTAAACCCCCCCCCCCCCCCGTGATGCATTTGTCTAAGACAAAAGCAGATAGTTTAGGCGGATTGCGACTTCCCCTTTAGAGCCGGCCTAAGGCATAGGCAAGCTAGGCAGCAGCGTAGGGCCTCCGTTTGGTGGGGGCCTCAAACTGGACTAAAAATTTGTTTCGAGAAAACAATTGCGAAACTTGGATCAAATGTTAAAAATAGCAGAGTTCTAAGATTCGTCTGCTAGCCTCGCTTTTAGTCTCTATTGTGATTCGATATGCCTTATATAGAAGGTAACGGTAATTGCGCTTTTTGAATTTACTTTATTTGTTGATTTAGATATACATTCAGGAAGGTTTGACTTCATTGCATTTTTTTTTCTGTCTTTTCATTCCTCTATTTTATTTTGGGGGCTTCCGATTACCTAAGACCGGCTCAGTCACCGTGATGGGTTAATCTGACAGCATCGTGTGCAAATCAGCGTTATCTGGAACCACCCAAAACTAGTACAGGGTAAAGTGAAAATAAAAGCTTTAATGATGTCTACCAAAGGTGTCGGTAGTCACCATTTTGGAAACCTTGGCTCGACCACTAACGAAGAAATCCCCTGCACAAGGTCAAGGTCAGCAGACAGCTAATGAAGTGACAAACGTCTTCTAGCCACAGCCATGTTGATGTTTATGTTGATTGAGCTCTGGATGTTTTATACTTTTGTTCAGCCTGTTGAAGCTGATGGTATGTTGATGTGTTGGTGTGTTGGTGTGTTGATGTGTTGGTGTGTTGGTGTGTTGGTATGTTGATGTGTTTTCGTTTTATCTTTCTGACAGAATCGGGTCTTGCACTAGACTTTTGCATGATGGGATAGAATCAAAAGTTTGTTAAGACTCGCTCGGTGTGCTGTTAAGACGTTTTATGTTGTTTTGGTGTTTTTTTTTGTGTTCGTTTGTGTTTTTTGTTTCTTTTCCTTATACATATATTAGTTTTATAGTGGGTCAGCAGGATGGCATTTTTTGTGTCACTAAGAGGCCTCGAAATGGCTTTTTTTGGGGGGTCAACAAGAGGCCTCTAGATAGCATTTTTGTGTGTGTCACTTAGAGGCCTCTAGATGGCATTTTTTTTGTGTCAACAAGAGGCCTCTAGATGGCATTTTTTGTGTCATCAAGAGGCCTCTAGATGGCATTTTTTTGTGTCAACAAGAGGCCTCTAGATGGCATTTTTTTGTGTCAACAAGAGGCCTCTAGATGGCATTTTTTTGTGTCAACAAGAGGCCTCTAGATGGCATTTGTTTTGATGTTGTCACTAAAAGGCGCTATATGATATTTGTTTTGATTTTGTCACTAAGAGGCCGCTAGATGGTATTTGTTTTGATTTTGTCACTAAATGGCATTTGTTGTTTTGTAACCAAGAGGCCGCTAGATGGCATTTGTTATTTTGTAACCAAGAGGCCGCTAGATGGCATTTGTTGTTTTGTAACCAAGAGGCCGCTAGATGGCATTTGTTGTTTTGTAACCAAGAGGCCGCTAGATGGCATTTGTTGTTTCGTCACTAAGAAACTACCAGGTGGCATTTTTATTTCGTCACCAAGAGAGTGCTAGATGGCATTTGGTTTGAATTTGTCACTAACAGGCTGCTAGATGGCATTTGTTGTTTTGTCACTGAAAAGCTGGTACATTGCATTTGTTTTGATTCGTCACCAAGAGACTGCTAGATGGCATTTGGTGTTTTGTTACCAAGATATCGCTAGATGGCATTTTTTATTTTTTTTTAAACTGAGATGTTGCTTGTTGACATTTGTTGTCATGTCATTTAGATGCTGCTACTGAACATACATATTTTTGTTGTGCTGTGAGGCTTCTAGTTGACATTAAATGTATTTTTTCACTTAGAGCCATCCAGTTGACATTTATAGTTTTGGCTTACTAAAAGGCTGCGTGTGGACCAATTTTTTTTTTTTTAGTTGAGACATGTGATTCGAATGTTTATCACACTTCAGTATCGACCTCTACGCAACCACCTTAATTTACTTGCTTTAAAAAAAAAAACTACAATGAATGAGGCGCTGTATAGATCAGAAATATGCAATTCTTCAGCTCTACTTTGAACTTTTGCGCTGTTTTTGAAATTTAAAATTTTTTAATGTACAAATTGTAGTACATATTACCTCATGGATAATAAAGATTATTTTATTTTTATTATTATTATTAAATACACGCCTTTTTCAATTAATTTAAGTTGTTCTGTTAATACAGAGAAATAATAATAGTCGACAGTTAAACAAAAGAATCAATTAACAGACACTTCATGCGGATAAAAGTAGACATTTAAAAAAATTCATCTTTTTATTACGTCACTTCCTTTCAAGGATTTTCACAAAAACACGCACAACAAGTAATGACGTAATATAAACATATTGGCACATCCTTTTAAAGTTATTACACCTTTAATGAAATACACACAAAAATGGCCATTTTTCAAAATATTGTTTACTTGAATACCATAACGTGACGATATCAGGCAAAATATTGATAAGATGATCTCAAACATCTGGTGGAGAAAAGGGTCCATGTGCTTCATTAGGTCTGTCTTTGCCCGGGTACGCTATTCTGCCTCAACTTGGCGCTGGGGTGGAAACGATCACTAGAGGAAGTGGTTAGGCTAAATGAATAGCAAAACAAAACTCCTGTGGGAGTGTCCAAGGGAAGGCGAGAGCTTGTCCCATTGCACGGTGCGGAGTTGAAAGACAGCTTCCACGTCCATGTCGATAATCCATGCGCCGTTCCTCTTGGGACCGTTACACTAATGGCGAGTCCTGCACGGTTAGCTTACTACAACATAGGAAAATGGCGGAGATATCCTGTGTACTCGGCCTTCGGCCATGCATTATAGCCCATGCGCCCGGAGTGCTAGATCTATCGGAAATAGCAATGTTTTTACATAGACATTGACTTGGATCTCTTCCAGACAGAACGGTTTGTTCAAGCAGGCTTACACGCCTAGAGCTCGACGAGCCTTCGGCACACTCTTTTGACAATCGCACTGTCTGTCTTTGTACCGGGATGCAGCGATCTTTAAACTCACCGCCTGTTTCCTGTTCCGTGCTCTAAGGGAGTAATCTCAGCATGGTTCGCTACTAATGGGGTTTCTGATTTGGTGTGCTGTCAAGCCTGTTTGTAGACCTTGAATTTGTTTCAAAATAATAAGAACGTCCTGCTGCGATTTAATAGGGCTGTGGGAAATACATATAAAATAACGATAAAATGTTTGAAATAATTTAGTACTGTTCAGAAAAACTCGACCAGAGATCCTTTAGAGGTTGATTTTGGCATCTTTTGTTTCAATACGGAGTCAGACTCTAGATAAGTTCAAAGTTCATGGTAAAGTAAAGTTACCCTTTCAGACCTTGTAGTCCATAGGGCAGATGATGTAAAGGTTATCTGTTTTTGTGGCCTACGGTTGACAAAGGTGTCATGTAGCCAGCACAACGACCAACTGCCTTTACTTTTCCCCAACTAATTTCAGGTACCCCCTTAGAGCTGTGTGGACTCAGGGGTGCCCAAAGATCCCGAAATTTAAAAAAATCCCATTCTTCACCAGGATTTGAACCGAGGACCTCCAGTTCGGAAGCCAAACGATTCACCGCTCAGCCACCGCGCTTCCGTAAAGTTCATAGTGATGTTGCAAACAAATTTCTGTTACTGAGAAGAAATAAAAATAATATTTTATTTTCTTTCCGCATTATCTTAATAATTAATTCGCGTGCAGGCCTACTAGTTAACTATTCCAGTTGTTAGTGAAGCACTTAGTCAGGCCTCAAGGTACACAGTTTGGGAATGGACCTCATTCACCAATCGTAAACAAACAACATTTAGCCTCGTGATTCTCTATCTCTTCTTTACAAATTACGTAATACGCAAAGGCCATCACGTGACAGTTTTTTTTTCGTTGTTTTATCAATATTATCACGTAACTAAATGTTGCTTGTTTACGATTGGTGAATGATGTCCATTGGCTATAGTTGAAATTAAAGCTTTAGGATTTATTTTTTTTTTTTTTCTAGTTTCATACTGTTTTTTGTTATCTGATTTTATTCTATTAGATCGATGTGTGGACTTCAATGCTGGTGTATACACCGGAAACACCACTACCACGGAAACTGGTTTCCTGTTCTGCGTGTTGACCTTACCTTGTCAAGGGATATCAGTGACAGAGGTCAAGGTCATTGAAATATACAGGGCGTCTCATGAGATCCTCGCAAGCCTTGACGCGAATCAAAGCAAAACGTTTGAAGCCACTGGGCTGAAGGTGCACACCCCTATAGTCAGAATAGGAAATGAAGGCGTTTCCTATATGTCCGTAGAGTTTGGCTTGCAAGAGATGAAACGCGACTACAACTTCCGCTGCGTTGTCAGGTTGGTTAGCTCCAATGGCAGCCATGTCTCACTCAACGTCAGCTCAACGCTGCATGTGATGAAGCGCTTCCACCAGCTTAAATCTCTCCAGTCGTCTGTCAAGGATCTTCTGTTCCATGAGGAACCTCTAACATTCCAACAGCACCGCTATCACCTCGGCCACATGAATAGCGTTAAAAGTATGGAAGCCGCCAATTTCTGCGCCATCCTTGGCGGGTATCTGGCGGAAATCAACAGCGCAGACGAGCTCGGGTCCATTGAAAAGTATTTAACGCCCTATAACCTGACCCAACCCATACTGATCGGGGGCACCTACGCAGAGAAAGGGTCTAAGTGGATTTTCCAGCGTGGCGGAAAAGATGTAGAGATCTTGAAATGGCTCGATGGGGAACCTCGAAAGGACGTCATTGAAAAATGTTTAAGTTTGATGACTATAAAGAACGAAGTGTTTATGAAAGTTACTTCCTGTGTTGGGCGACGTCATCGGCAAAAATATCTTTGTGAGGTTGAATGAAGAATTGGAAAAAGGAATTTGGCCATATAAAATAAAATTATAATAAATAATAAATAAAGCAATATGCTAACAACATTATTACTATAATGGTTTGCATTTATTTTAATTTACAAAGCTCACTCTGTCTTTCTATTTATCTGTATGTATATATGTATGTATGTTGTATGTATGTATGTATGTTGTATGTATGTATGTGTGTCTGTCTGGCCCAAAGTTTGTACACGTTTTTTTTCCGACACCCAATCTCTGATCAAGCTGAAATTTCGGACAATAATTTCTTTTACATGACAACACAAGAATCAATTTAAAAAAATTAACAAATTAGTTAATAAACTATTGGTAATAAATTACTTTGTTTGGTATCTCAAACAATGGAAAGAAATAGTAATTGACAGAAGTGTTGGTATAAGCTGAATTAGTCACTTTTAGTCTAAGGCTCATTATAAATTTAATTACCTGATTGATCCACACTAATTGATACTTTTAATATAAGCTTTTTTTTAGTATATGCCGTGTACATTCTTTGATTTTTTTTGTCTGGTTCTAAATGAGGGTTCAAGAATCAATCTCTAAATGGGTAAGGCATAGTATTGTCATTTTCTACATATCTTCTCCTCACCATCAATCGGGGACTCTTTCTCAGTTTAAGAAAAAAAGAATAATCATATAGGTTTATATATGACTCAATGATGCAATTTGTTGTTACTTTACTCTTCGTCTATAAAAAAGTAGATACAAATTGAAGCACAGCTAATTACACAAGCCTTATGTCGATAATTAATCATTTTAATTAGTTAAAAAAGATTGCTTTTTTTTTTGGCCCTAGTGTATAATTCAGGGCTGACAACTTTGTTCTATTCTTATCTTGTTACAAAGGTTATATCAACTCACTCTGTCTGTCAGTCTGGTACAAAGTTTGAACATGCTTTTTCTTCCATTTCCCATTCTCGGATCAAGTTGAAACTTTGCACAAATATTCAATGAAGCTGAATATCAGAAAAAATTAACCAATTATCTAATTATTGGTGATTACTTATTTTGTTTGATAATGAAATAAGGGGAATAAATGCTACTTAATGAGATATGTGGATGTATATATGGATTAAATCCCCTTATTACGATTTAATTTGTATTTTTTCTCCCACTTCCTATTCTCGGATCAAATTGAAATTTTGCATATTTCATATTCGATGACACTACACGAATAAATCCAAAATAAACCAACTAGTTTATCAATAAATACTAATTAAATAATTCTGTTTTATAGAGTTAAAAGGGAGCTAAAAACTACCATTTCTTTATATAAATGGCAGTAATTAGCTGTTTTTTTTCCTTTAGATAAGCTTTGTTTTTTTTAAAGTAATCCTTTTTCCTAGTGTATGTATTGTAAGTTAAGACCCTTTTTAAGAAGATTTTAACGTCCAGATTTAGCGTGTTTCGCTAAAAGATTGGCTCTCTAGAGTCTCTACATTCATATAAGCAGCGGACCCCTGGCATATCGTCAATCGACCCCCAAGGGGGGTCGCCACCCACAGGCTGAGAACCCCTGATATAAAGAGATAGTATTTGGTTTTAAAGAATTTTTATAAGTCAATAGGGAGTAGTGACGTTCTGCGTATCATCTATAAACATAAAGAACAGTTCAGGATATAAATATAAACATAATAACACCAAGGTATGTATATTTTAAATGTTTACTCTATGGCTCTATGACAACATTCACTCTGGGATGATTCGCTGTCAGTACTTTTTGGGTGTTAGATTTAACTAGATGTTTTTTTGTTTTTTTTTGTTTCTTTTTGTTTTTTACAATGAGCTTAAGAAAAGTAAAATATTTAAATACTTAAAAAAAAAAAAGCTTATCTAATAGTAATAATTGCATACTTATAATTCTAGCATTATGCTTGTTACAACGATTTTGTAGTTTCAACTTGATCCTAGAACTGACGTCATCTACCAGAATTCGCACAAGGATCTACGGGGACATATCCCTACATATTTAACAGTATTTGTACATATTTAAGGAACAAATTTCCCTTTAGGTATCAAACAAAATAATTAATTACGAGTAATTAATTGTATTCTTATTCACGTGTTATTCATTCATGTCTTACCTATGCCAATGAATAATTGTGTGAAGTTTAAACTTGATTCGAGAATGACTGTCGTTAATGCAATGTACTCAAACATTGTACCAGACAGACAGAGTTGACATCAGCTTTGTAATAATATAGCTTCTAGTAAGTAATAAGACTTATGATTAGTAGAAACATTTTTATAATCTATGCATTTAAAGGGAGGTGATTTATAACTGAAGGTATTATACTCATAAGTGTCTCCCTTGATTAACTATAATTAAGTTCAGAGTTAATTGAAAATAACCCTTAATAATCATTAATTGTCCAATGTGTAAACTACAGCTCATTTTGAATTAGATATTCATTAAAAGTCATCAGTTAGGCCAGGTTCATCTATCCTTTGGTCTGCTGGGCGGCTGGTGCACCACACAAGATCTGTTAAGCTTTTTTCTCCATTCTTCTCTGTCATTTGTCTTTGATAGAATTTCATTCGGATAATATTGAAACCTGTCTTTTTACCTGCCTGAGTAGACCACTTCGGGGGTCGATTTTCAGTTTGAGTTTCCACACAAACTATCTTTGTAACCTTGTTTTGTATTACAAAGCTTACATCAACTCACTCTGTCTGATAAAATGTCTATGTCTCCCACATCCAATTTCGGATCAAGCTGAAATTTAGTAAAATTATTTCATCTGACAACACAAGAATCAATTTAAATAAAAATCATTTAGTTAATAGACTATTGGTAATTAATTATTTTCCTAGGTATCTTGGGCAAAGGAAAGAAACCATACTTGACAGATGTGGTGGTTGTTATGGAGTGTCTGTGTGTGTTTATATATGGTGACTGCGAGAAGAGGTTACCGACTGGTTTTGAATGATGCAACATAGGTGACATTGTCGTCATTTGGTCTTAGTTAGGGGAGACGACTCTAGAACGTGAGACTGAAAGATTGTAGTGAGTTACATTTTGTTAAAATTTATTATTTCTTAAGTTTACTTCATTGATAAATCATGGCACGCAGGGCCGGATTAAGAACTCTTGGTGCCCTAGGCACAAAGTTCCACAAACCCACACGGGTGCCCCCTTTGCCCGAGCCTGGCCCGATCCTCCTCCTCCACTGACCGCTGGTAGGTCTATGTTCAATATTATCATTATTATGCAAAATACTAACAAAGAAAAACAGTTGTTAATACAAATGTTTGTGTCATAATTAATTATATAATTTGTATTACACTACTATCACTCATATTAAACCACAATAAGGTATTTCAGTATTAAAGTTATTAGTTAATTAATTTTGTAATAATAATAGACAAAAATACTGAAACTTTTTTAATACATAAGAAGATGATTAAGATCATAAGAAAGTCGAAGAAAGGACACATTTACATTTTGAAGTTCTTTTTTCTAGATTTACGTCTGGCAAAGTTTTTGAGTACATCATCAAAGTTAATTTTACGCAACAAGTCTGCCTCAATCATCAGCAGAGATAAGGAATCAAGCCTTTCTTGTTTCATTGTCGATCTATTTGGATTTTTTATACGTTTCAACTGAGAAAAAGAACGCTCCGTTGACAAGTTCGTAACCATTAATGTTAAAAATATGCGCAAGGCGATTTCTACATTTGGAAAGGCACACTCGATGTTATCTGTAACTATTAGTTTGTATAATTCTGCATGACTGAACGTGTTGTTTTCAGATTTTGATGCACGAAACTTGTGGCGAATATATGAGTGGAACTGTTGTAGTTCAGTATATAAGTTATCGTTCAGATCTTTAGGATAAGCATTTATTAGTCCTTCACAACACTGAGATGTTTGTGTTTGTGATACATCGACCAAACAAGAAAATCGAACTGCTATATCATTATACACCTGTCCTCGTCTACTCATCTCTGTCTCAAATTTGTCAACAATGGCGTAGAAAGCAGATATACGAAATTTGTCTCTGGCATTCAGAGATACCTCAGGGGCATCACCATCATTGACCACTGTCTTTCGTTTACGATTACGGGTCAAAGTTGACTTATAATCTTTAGAACCTTTAGATGCAAAAAGTTTACAAACAAAACAGTAAACAGATCCTGTGGATGGTGAATACAATAACCATTCTCTCCTGTACTGCTCACCATTTGCTTTTGTGCCATAGAAAAGTTTTTGAGAACAATATCTTGTTATTTTTCCTCCAGCATAAACACGGCAAGATTTATCAAAGGGACCATAATGATGCTGACAGTTAGTAGGCCCACAGTCAACCCAGTAAGCCACATCATCAGCGGAGAAGTCAATCCACAGTCCTGGATCTACTGATTGGTTTATTTTATCTTCTTCATCTTTTTCATCATCTTCAGCAGACTGAAGTGTGTCACAACAAATTTCATTTTCAAGCACTAATGCTGTGTCAGGATTTGCAGAACGGCCTGAAGTAGACTTATCAAGAGGGTTGATGGTGTCAGTAAAATCCTGATTAACCTGTTGCTGAACTGAAACTAAATAATCCGTTATTTTTTGGCTCTTAGCTTTCACAACAGAAACAGTATGTTCTTTTTGTTTAGCTAGTTTTCTCTTTTGTGCACCACTTAACTGAACACGTTTCATCTTGAGTTTAATTAAATTAAGAATATATCAAAATATAAATTCTAATTTAATTTATTTTCGACAAATTCGCACTACTAACAATTGTTTTCACTAGTATAGCAGACTAAAACGGAAGCAATGAACGTAAATAGCCGCGCAGAGGCAAGAAGGAAGTGTCTCATTGTAGCCTATGTAACACCAATGAGTGTGGCGCCACTTCGCGGCCACTAACGAATGGGGAGTAAGCCTTCCATTAAGCCAATGGAAGACAACCTATATTTCTTTTCAGAAAATTAGTTTCGTTCGTAACTTAATAGACCGATTTTTTTCGAGGACTTATGGTGCCCCCAAAGCGCTTGGTGCCCTAGGCACGTGCCTTGTTTGCCTAATGGTTAATCCAGGCCCGATGGCACGGTATGATTTCGTCTGTATTATAAAGTTCTATTTATTCTATATAACTTATTTGAGGTTTTATAAGTTAAGATATATTAAGCCTACAACGGTTTAGTTGTCTACCAGCAGCTTGATGCTTAAAGTCAACGACCGGGAACAACAGTGGTATAATTTAAATTAGTTCCCTTAAGGACTCTTGAACCCTTCAACATACTATTTTCTGTTAGCTATTCACCAAGATACCCCCCTCTTCCCTCCCCCTTTCCCAACTGGCCCAGCTAAGTGATGGGATCGTATTGAGAAAGCTAAAAGCCAGACAAAACAATAGGCAAAAGTATTCTAATTGCACAGTATTTTTATGTCTCGGTAGACTCATTAGTATGACAATAATAACGTAACTGATTGAAACTAATTGATACAATTACACTTTATATAATTTGTTGTTTTTTTTATGTATTTTTTTTTTGTATTGTTTACGCTGTAATCTCCTTACGCTTTACGCTCTTTACACACTATCCTCTTTACATTAAACACACTTTACAGTGTACGCTCCGCTCTTAACTTATAACTATATCTGTAAAGAGTTAAGACCGTCCACACGTGTAAGTCCCAGTCACTGTGAGCTGCGACTTAATTACAATATTGATGTCAATGAAAATCAACGAGTTGGTAAATTTGTCCAGAGGATCTCAAAATATGCACGAGTTCACAATTACCTAACCACCTCAAAACGATGACCTCAAAATGAGTGAATTACCAGTGCGCCTGTAAATGACCTCAGAATGTGTGCATTACCCGTGCACATGTTAATGACTTCAGAATGAGTGCATTACCCGTGCACCTGTAAATGACTTCAGAATGAGTGCATTACCCGTGCACCTGTTAATGACCTTAGAATGAGTGCATTTCCCATGCGCCTGTAAATGACTTCAGAATGAGTGCATTACCCGTGCACCTGTAAATGACTTCAGAATGAGTGCATTACCCGTGCACCTGTAAATGACTTCAGAATGAGTGCATTACCCGTGCACCTGTTAATGACCTTAGAATGAGTGCATTTCCCGTGCGCCTGTAAATGACTTCAGAATGAGTGCATTACCCGTGCACCTGTTAATGACCTCAGAATGAGTGCATTATCCGTGCACATGTTAATGACTTCAGAATGAGTGCATTACCCATGCGCCTGTAAATAACTTCATAATGAGTGCATTACCCGTGCACCTGTAAATGACTTCAGAATAAGTGCATTACCCGTGCACCTGTAAATGACTTCAGAATGAGTGCATTACCCGTGCACCTGTTAATGACCTTAGAATGAGTGCATTTCCCGTGCGCCTGTAAATGACTTCAGAATGAGTGCATTACCCGTGCACCTGTAAATGACTTCAGAATGAGTGCATTACACGTGCACCTGTTAATGACCTCAGAATGAGTGCATTATCCGTGCACATGTTAATGACTTCAGAATGAGTGCATTACCCATGCGCCTGTAAATAACTTCATAATGAGTGCATTACCCGTGCACCTGTAAATGAATTCAGAATGAGTGCATTATCCGTGCACCTGTAAATGACCTCAGAATGAGTGCATTACGTGTACACCTGTAAATGACCTCCGAATGCGTGCATTACGTGTACACCTGTAAATGACCTCAGAATGAGTGCATTACCCGTGCACCTGTAAATTACATCAGAATGAGTACTTTACCCGTGAAACTGCATGAGAATTATGGGATTGACCATGCAGATGCAAATGAGAAATACGATTCTTAATAACAATTGCATGTGATATTTATCGTTAATTAGATCGTCTGACATTATGCAAAACATAAAGGGGGAAAAATATTCTTTGTAGTAAATCAATCAATCTGACCTGGACTGACCTACTCTATGCCGAGTAGTCAATCCAACTTAATGGTTAAGTTGACGCACAAACACGTAATGACCTTTACACTTGTTTACAATTGACAGGATTGTTACCATAATTTGTTTCATATGAAATTCAAAGTTAACGACTCAAAACAATGGACTTATGCAAGATTTTATCAACCAATTTAAATCAATAAAAGTTAAATATTAATGTTTAAAAAAATCAACTTTTTCATTGCCACAATGATGAATATTAATTGTATTAAAAATACCACGCTACCATAACCTGCGATACCTTTGAGCGGAAGTGTATTTAAAATAGGGCACCACAGCCACATCTATAAAGTGTTCTACCAGTGAAGGAGACCTCGCCTTTTATTTTTCTGTAGTCCTTTGTGTTGTGCATGAGTCCTTAATGGAACTAAAAAAATAAACTAAATAAAAACCCTGTGATGAAACGACACATCAGTAAATAGATCCACTTGTTCCTAAATGTTGTTCTATTGTTACGATCAACATTATTTTAAAAAAAAAATAGTAATCATAATGTGTGTTGTTAAAACTATTTTTTTTATAGTTATTCCTTATACTTGAATGACCTAAGTCTACACATTCTTGACTTTATTTGGGGGGGGGGAAAATTTGAAATAGCTGAAAATCCTTTTGCTGGCTCCATACCTCATTGTCATGTATGCTCTTCGCTATTTGAAAAAATTTCTTCCCGTATGAAGATTAAGAATGAACTGCAGTATATACGCAGACCCATTTCCGACCTGCATAATTTGCCATCAGTCACGTAGCCAAAGTCTATTCTAAGTTCTTTTTTCGTCTTTTGTGTATTTCTTGCATAAGGATCCTTTTATGGGTCTCAAACTCTGTTTCAAGACTTCGATCATTTACGGCTAAATGAGATAAGAGACGTTACAAGGAGTAGGAGTGTTTTGCTTACTTCAAGTGTTGTTGGGAAGCGCTGTGGTTGAGCTGTAAGGCGCCTGTCTTTCGATCCGTGGTCCCGGGTTCGAAAACTGGTGAAGACTGCGATCTTTACTTTCGGGATCTTTAGGGCACCTCTGAGTACACCCAGTTGTAATGGGTACCTGACATTAGTTGGGGGGGGGGGGAGGGAGAGTAAAGGCGATTGGTCATTGTGGTGGCCACATGACACACTCGTTAACCGTGGGCCACAGAAAAAAGATGACCTTTACATCATTTGCCCCATAGATCACAGTGTCTAAAAGGGGAACTGTATTACTGTATTGTTAAAATGGCATTTGCAATAGCTGTAATTTATTTGAGATTCCCTGGTCGTTTCGGTTTCATGTATCTATGTTTCGCCAACCTTTACACACCTTCTTGGCAATGTGCTCTTTTGTTCAGTACAAATATGGCACACGTAAACACGGTTACATCATTATGTATGTTAATATTACTGAGTGCAGCGTGTCGAACGTACAGCGTCTGTAAGTATGGCAAATGTTTTAGTTATTTAAAAAATTTTATATGCGGACTCAAAAGATAATAACCGCGGCGCTGCTCTGACTGCAATGACACTGCTCTCATTCCAGCGCCACGGCTCTAACTCCACAGCCACTGCTCTGACTCCAGCGCCACTGCTCTTATTCCAAGGCCATTACTTTAATTCCAGCGCCACTGCTCTTATTCCAAGGCCACTGCTTTAATTCCAGCGCAACTGCTCTTCTGATATGTAAATAATGCACAAAAACTATAATAATATAGGGCGCGCTTAGTATTAACGTCAAGATCAAGATGGAATTAAAGATTTAAGATTACCGTCTGAACAGAGGCGCAGCTATAGCTTTTTCATCATTTGGGGGTATGGGGAGCTTGATCTCTTTGGGGGCCCCTGTATTTTTCGTAATATTAAATATTTAATGTAACAAAACACTCATTTGGAGGACCCCTCAAGTGAGGGCCCGGGGTATTCTCTTCACCCCTCACCACCCTAGCTACGCCACTGGTCTGAACGTTATCTTTGTGTTTATTTTGTCGTATTGTGATCTTAACATTGACAATAAGAAGAAATGTACTTTTTAATTTAACAAAGCTTATACCAACTCACTCTGTCTGTCTGTCTGTCTGGTCAAAAGTTAGTACACATTACTTCTCCCGCACCCAATCTAGGATCAAGCTGAAATATAAATTTTGCAGAATTGTTTCTTTTACCTGACAACACAAGAAACAATAAAAGAAAATAACCAATTAGTTAATTAACTATTGGTAGTTAACTATTTTGTTTGGCATCTTGAACAAGCGAAAGAACTCGTACTTGAAAGATGTGGTGGTATAAGTTGAATTAGTCAACAGAATGTCCCCTTCTTCCCTTTCACAACTGGTCAAGACAAGTGATAGGATCATAGTGATAGGACCATTGTGATAGGATCACAGTGATAGGATCATAGTGATAGGATCACAGTGATAGGATCACAGTGATAGGATCATAGTGATAGGATCATATTGATAGGATCACAGTGGTAGGATCATAGTGATAGGATCATAGTGGCAGGATCACAGTGATAGGATCAGAGTGATAGGATGATATGGATAGGATCAAAGTGATAGGATCATAGTGATAGGATCAAAGTGATAGGATCACAGTGATAGGATCACAGTGATAGGATCACAGTGATAGGATCACAGTGATAGGATCACAGTGATAGGATCACAGTGATAGGATCACAGTGATAGGATCACAGTGATAGGATCATAGTGATAGTATCATAGTGATAGGATCATAGTGATAGGATCATAGTGATAGGATGATATGGATAGGATCAAAGTGATAGGATCATAGTGATAGGATCATAGTGAAAGTATCATTGTGATAGCATCATAGTGATAGGATCATAGTGATAACATCATAGTGATAGGATCATAGTGATAGCATCAGTGTGATAGGATCATAGTAATAGGATCACTGTGACAGGATCACAGTGATAGAATCATATTGATAAGATCATTGTGATAGGATCACACGAAATTAACACAGTAGTAGGAGCATAGTGATAGGATCATAGTGATAGGATCATAGTGATAGGATCAAAGTGGTAGGATCACAGTGATAGGATCATAGTGATAGGATCACAGTGATAGGATCAAAGTGGTAGGATCACAGTGATAGGATCATAGTGAGAGGATCAAAGTGGTAGGATCACAGTGATAGGATCATAGTGATAGGATCAAAGTGATAGGATCATAGTGATAGGATCATTGTGATAGGATCATAGTGATAGGATCATAGTGATAGGATCATAGTGATAGGATCATAGTGATAGGATCATAGTGATAGTATTATAGTGATAGCATCATAGTGATATATATTCTTTCTTTTCGTTTTCCAGCTAACAGTTGTGCCCAGCTGTACAGTGGCGTGTTCACCAACAACCACGTGGAGGGGACACAAGTGTTTTTACGTTGTCGGATCTTCTTACCATGTCCACATCTCAATGTTTCTAAAGTGGAAGCTATTGAGATCTACCGGTCATCTGGTGACCATCTGGCCAAGATGGACAGCACCCGAAACGTTACAATCTACCCTGCCGGACTGGCGATCAAAGCCGTGGAGAGCGGCAGCGTGGTCAGCACTTCCCTGCACATGCTGGGGATCCATGTTCAGACGTCCGCTCTGAAAGACGACGCCCAGTTTGGTTGCGCAGTGACGGTGATCAGCTCCGAGGGGGAAGCGGTTTCCTTGACCAGCTCCAGCAAACTTGACATGATGACAAGCTTCTTTGCGCTGGAGAGCGTCTTGAACTATACGAGGCTAACTTTCTTTCAGAGTGCGCCCTTACGTTACCGACAGCACAACTACTACTACGGTTACATTATGGGCGCCAGCAGCCACCGCGCCATGCAGTACTGCTCCACCCTCGATGGTTACCTGGCTGAGCTGGACGACAAAGAAGAGTTTGACGCCATCGCGGACTTTATACTGACCATCAATATAACGGTCAATGTCATGGTTGGTGGTTTCTATGACAACACTGAAAATAAATGGATTTTTCAACACAGTGCAAAACCTGTCACGTTCTTCACCTGGGAATCAGAGAAACCACTTGCTGGTGGAAGTTGTCTCGCTTTAAAGAGGGTTCAAAACATAACGTCTGCTAGTGTTTTCATGAGTGATGTCCCTTGTTCTGGTCAAGTTAAGGCGACATTTCTTTGTGAGGTCGATAATTAGTGGATGGGAAATTAATTAGAAATAAATATTTGAAAAATACTGAAATAAAATATATATTTCTGTCTTTTTCTTAGCGTTAAGCGCAAAAAAGATTACTTGTCGTTTTGAAGATGTTAAGTTCAGTTCTCCGTAAAGACTGATTAATTAATCAATTAATACACTTAAATATGTTATTGTTTTAATATCTCACAAATACCACTCACAGACACTCCCAATACACCTCCCATAGATATCCATTACAGACGCCTTTTATAGACACTTCAAAGACTCCTCCAGTGACAGATCTTTATGGAGACAGCTTGCCGCCCAATGCGCCGAACGGCGCGGGAGGGCCTAAGTCTAAGTCAAAGTATAAGTAAGTCCATATACGAAATATTAGTGATCAAGCGTCAGCCAAAAATGAAATTAGCAGGGATAGTTGAGCTGGTTTTTTTTGTCTTGTTTGATCTATTAGAGACGTTCTGTGTCACATGATTTAGCATGTGACATGGACTGGTGGCCTGTTTTTAAAAGTCTTTTGTAGCTGCCTGTGCCTCTATCTCTCTGTCTCTATCCGACTCTCTCTTTTTTGTGTCTCTTTGTCTGTCTCTCTCTTTGTCTATATCTCTTATCTGTCTTTTACCTAACTTTGTCTCTCATTTTCTCTCTCTCTCTCTCACTCTGTATATGTGTTGGAACGATGTTATAACCGATATGTTGCTATAAATATCTTATCTCATGGGCGTTTAGTGAAAGCGCGTTGCCTTGTTGGTTGTCGGCCTTAGCATTTTCTATTATCTCCCTTAACCCCGACAAAGCAGTATGGTAGCCAAGGACGCTAAACACTGTCACTCGGTTGAATGGCGATGTGTTTAGCGAAAGTGCGGGCGATCATCTCTGAGCTCAGATATCGATGACGTCATACTTTTTAAAAAAAGACTAAAATTAATGTGTTATTTGAACTCAAACTTCATAAATATTTCTCCAAATTACATTGTTGTTTATATCAACTCACTCTGTCTGTCTGTCTGGTAAAAAGTGTGTACACGTAATTTCTCCAACGTCCATTCTCAGATCAAGCTGAAACATCGCATAATTATCTATTGACATAGACAAGACAAGACTTAATAAAGGAAGAAATCTATTTGAAAATTAATTATACGTAATGAATTCCGTCTTTTTAATAAAAACAAGGGAAACTAATACTTCTGTATTCACAGATATGAATCAATTTGTTGGTTTTAGTCTCCTTAAATAAGTGTTAACGCTATTTCTCTCTTACACATTCTCCGATCAAGTTGATAGTTTAAACAATTATTTAGTGTACCTTAACGAGACAGGAATCAATCAAACAAACAAACAATTAGTCAAATAATTATTGGTAATGAATTATTTTGTTTTATATCGAATAAGGAAAATAACTTGTACATTATTGGTAGATATAGTTTTAAGGGCGGAGTTCTTTCCCTTTAGATTCGTTTATTTTTAAAAGGATTTTTCATATTGTGCTTGTGCTTTTTTCTTCATTCTTTAAGATCCCTTTAAGTTGTTCTTAAGTGTAGAGCTAAGTTTTAATGGAAGGAAGAGGACTTGACCTTTTAATAGAAATAATTAAAGGAATTTTATGCTGATAGATCATCACCTCAAACAGTTATTAAATGCGAACATGAAACGCTTATCGCAAACTTCATCTTCGCATCGATTAGTAATGATAACGATAGCATTCCTGGATCAAATCGAGACCAAAAGAAAAAGATTAGCTGCTTAGATTAAACATACACATTTGTTCAAAATTTTTCAATTTCTAATAATCGCTTGGCGTTATATGAAGGGAAAAGGAGGGATGGGGAGACACAGTTGATCCGGGGGTGGGAGTTCTATATGTAAAGTATTCTTTTGAATGCTCTTAAAGAAAAAAGTTAATACATGTTTTAATAACAAGAGTGATTTGAAGATACTCTGTGGTGATTGCTCTCTCGCGGTTAGTTGCGGTACAGCATAGAAATACGTAGGATCCCCTCGTGGGCTCGGACTCCGGCCTCGCTGGAGCCGTGTCTCACAAAAAAATGGATGTTATTAAATTATCATCTAGTTAACGGGAAACTCCTAACAGAGGGATCTGGAAGAAATTCTTCTCCTTGGCCAAAGGGTAATTAATGAGCCCTTGTTAGACCTTGAACTGGCACTCGCTGTGTCAAACCGAGTGTGAAAAAAAAATCTTTTATTATCTGTCCGTGTGTGAGAATTTTATGTGTACCTAGAAATTTATGATTTTGTGATTTTTTCTTCCTCCCCGTCCAGAAAGCTCCTTCTAGAATAAGAATGTTTTCGGTAGATAGCGGTCAAAGTTTTTGATCACACTGCAAATCAAAATGGCAGGAACCGTTGTTCCAGTCAGGCGTGAAGAAAAATGTTTTGTTAAAGGGTGTGACCTACGATCTACAGCAACCATTGCCATGTGACCAGGCCTGACAGAAATGTACCTCTGCCTTAACCTCCACCTCCCCGCAGAAACACAACCATATATCTCTCTCTCTCTCTCTCTTCCTCATTTTAGTCTGCACAATACCAGCTCTTGAAATAGATCGATTTCTCGACTATCCTTATATGTGTCTGTATACACGTATTTAAACTTTCACGATGTTTCTCCAACTGATGAACATTGACCACTGAGCCAGCGATATTTGGGAAAGGGGAGGGGGTGGAGGAAAATGGGTTTATTGTCAACTTTATGATGGACCAGTCAAGCTGACCTTTATAACATAGTGGACGTTTTAGAGATCTTTTTTTTTTGGCAGCATCTGCTGCTACAGAGAATTAGTTCATGCCTGGAGTCAGTCTATTCACCAGTCTGTTCCTTGAATGGAGCACACCCTACCGCGTGCTACGGTGGTGCTAAGTCTCAGTAGTGTCGTCTCGTCAAGAAAGTGCTGTCATTTAAGGTGCGGGCTTTCTTTCTAATGGTCGGTGGACATCTCCGAGATGACTCTTGACCATTTCTACGCTGGGCAGCAAACGAAACAAGGTGATAAAGGTGCATCAAAGTTTCGCTAGTTTGACAAGCTGATACAACATTCTACACATCTTTAAAAGATTTCATCATCATCATCATCATCATTCTCACCCAACTTCATCTCAATGTGGACATGGGAGACTCAAAACCTCTATGTACATTTTGTTTCAGGATACCTGAGTTTTGCTTGTGACATCAGTTTTTATCCTGAATACCTTGGGCTTTTGCCTTTTTTCTTTTGCTTCTTTAGTCGGCTTCCTTTGCTTTTTTGGGGGGGGCTCTCTGCCCTTTTTTTTTTGGAGCTTACCTTTTAGGTATTTTATTACCAACTTAATGCATTTACTAACAATAACAATACTATTAAACCATTAAAATAGATAATTAGTGAAACAAAATCTAATAAAATACTCGGAAAGACAAAGAGAAAGGCGCATTCCTCGTTCCCTATGCTAGGACAAATTTATAAAAATACTCCTTCTTCCCTAGTGCTGTTAGAGCATGGAATGGGTTGCCTGAGCTAGCCAGGAAAACCAGTGACTTGGCAGAATTTAAGCTATTGGCTAACATGCATGATTAGATGCATGGTGAGTATGATCTTCTTAGTTGAAGTACACAACTACACCAAGTTGCATTAAACTTTCAACAAACATTCTTATTAGAAAAAGACATTAACCAACCAGTTGAAGACCTCTGGAATTTCATCAAAAAAAATCTTAAAAGCATTATAGAAAATCACATACCAACTAAATACACATCAAACAAAATAAATAAATGCTGGTTTAATAATAGACTAAAGAAGCTTTGTAAACAGAAGGAAAACCTATATAGAAAATTTAAAGAAACCAAGGCAGAAAAAGTTCACAAAAAGTATATAAAAATTAAACACTTAACCCAAAAAGTAAGCAGACAGCTGCAGAGTGAATACATAAACAATGTAATATCTAAAGATAACAACAAAAACCTATGGTCATACATTAAGTCTAAGAAAATGGAAACAACAGGCATAGCGCCATTAAAAGATGAACATAACATAATATATAATGACAATGAAACTAAATCAAACATCCTAAACAAATACTTTGCATCAGCATTCTCAGCCCCAGGAGACAAAGACATATTTCTTAATTTGAACCAAGTAGACAACATAGAAGATTTAGTAGTACAAGAAAATGGAATTCAAAAACTATTATCCAACACCAAACCAAATAAAGCATCTGGACCTGATGGTATTCCAGCTAGATTACTCAAAGAACTAAGCAATGAGCTAGCCCCAGTGTTCAAAATACTCTTTCAGGCATCGCTTAACCAGGGCAGAGTACCAAAGGACTGGAAAAAAGCTAATGTCACCCCCCTATTTAAAAAAGGAGAAAAATCTGATCCAGGAAACTACAGACCAGTATCACTTAACAGCATCACATGTAAAATCCTAGAACACATAATATGTAGTAACATCATAAACCACTTAGACAAGCATAATGTTATCACCACATACCAACATGGCTTTAGGAAATATAGATCATGTGAAACACAACTAATAGGACTAATTGACGATTTTTCAAAAGGTTTAGATAATAGTGAACAAATAGTTGCTATTTTACTAGAGTTTTCCAAGGCTTTTGACAAAGTTCACCTCCATAGTTTGCTTAAAAAATTAAAATATTTCGGCATTAATGGTCCACTGCATCAGTGGATTAAAGATTTTCTGATAGGGAGAGAACAAACTGTAATAATAAATGGCTCTAAATCAACACCATTAACAGTAAACTCAGGTGTACCTCAAGGAACTGTCTTGGGTCCACTACTATTTTTAATTTACATAAATGATTTACCAAACTGCATTAGTTCAGGAACAAAAGTCAGATTATTTGCAGATGATTGCATATTATATATAGAACAATAAAAACAACACAAGACACAGATATTTTACAAAGAGAATTAGATGAATTACAGAAATGGGAATCAAATTGGAGCATGTCTTTCCACCCAGAAAAATGTCAGTTGTTAAGAGTAACAAAAAAACTAAAACAAATTAATTCCACTTATCTTATTCGTGGCAAACCAGTAATACAGACTAAAAACGCAAAATACCTAGGTGTTATAATAAATGAAAAACTGTCATGGAATCCACATATTGATGAAACTACAAAAAAATCCAACAAAGCATTAGGGTTTATTAAAAGAAATTTCTATAAATCAAATAAGAACATAAAACTAAAATGTTATTTAACCTTGGTTAGGCCAATAATAGAATATGCATCCACCGTTTGGGACTCCTCAACTCAAGAAAACATTAAGAAACTGGAACAAACACAAAATAGAGCAGTGAGATTCATAACAAACGAATATTCACATTTGACTAGAGTAACACCATTAGTAAAATCACTAAATTTAGAAAGCCTTCAGGACAGAAGACTCAAAAGTAAAGTAGCAATTATACATAAAACACTGAACCATAATCTTCAAATACAAAAACAAAACTTAATAAAATACTCTGAAAGACACAAAAATAAAGACACATTCCTTGTCCCCTATGCTAGGACAAATTTGTACAAATACTCCTTCTTCCCTAGTGCTATTAGAGCATGGAATGGGTTGCCAGAAAAACCAGTGACTTGGCAGAATTTAAGTCATTTTTTAATATGCATGACTAAATGCATGACGCGTAGGACGTAATCATCTTCTTTTTTGAAGTAACGTCTGTATTATATAAGATAAGATAAGATAAGAATTAACGTTTGTGTTCTATATGGCAATGAAGATATTATTATGTGGTGTTTCGATGTGCGAGAAATGATTCTTTGGACTTCTTGAGGTTGAGGAGAATAAGAGTCATGGTTGTCAGTTTCTCCCAGCGGCAGGAGCACCATAAGTTTAATTTCTTTAAAAGTATTAGAACCACTGGACTAATAACACAGACTGAACGGTTGACTAAACAATTTTTTAGACTCTTGCTTTCCTACAAACACATCCACAGATAACATAAAAACACGAGCCTTGGAATTTGTAAGAGAGTTATGATCTCTCTTGAAACGGATCTATTTTGGGAAACGCGAGAGAGTAGAGTGTGGGAGGGGGGGAGAGAGAGAGAGAGAATAAGCAATCGATCGTACTGCTCGTTTTAAAAGTTTGATTAAGACCTGGAGGAAACGAAGCGTCTGAAGGAGTGTTGGTCGTGTGGGGGGGGGGGGGGGAGGAGGCTCCGTGGCTTATAAGGATTTAATTATATTTAAATATATTATTTAGAATTAACTCTTTCTCTCCTAATTGATGATGCCAACGTTCCTTTGAATCCATGAAACTAAATGGAATTTTTGCATTTATAAATTTTAACTTGTGTTGTGTATAAAGAGCATGCATTCTGACATTCTCCTGTAATTCGATACCAAATATAACATTCGCTAATAACTAACGAATAAATTATTGAAGTTTAATCTGAACTGGACAGTGAAATGCAAATGAGCAAAATCAATAAATTAATAATACTATCGGAACGAGGGAAATAATTACAAATAGAAAGAGTTAATAAAGGACTTAAGGACACCGTTCCCAGGACAAAGAAGGAGAAGCAGACATAAGACGTAATAGGAAGCTAAGGTCAAGAATATGACGGGCCTGTCAAAGAAAGAGACACTATGACAAAGGACAGGAATGGAGGCAGATGGTCTACAGATCAAGGGTGGTGCCCCAATGGCCCCCAAAAAAAACTAAGGGACAGACACTGGGAAGGGTGAAGGACACTGCGTACATTTAAGATATGTTTTGTAATGATTGCAATACTGGGGGCGGGTAAGGTCAATGAAACACAGAGAGCATGGTGGATGTGAGCGCGGGTGTGTATTGGTGCATTCACTAAAATGGTGTCAGAATGCGTTCTGGTGGTCTGATATGCGCATCTTCCAATACATTGGTCGCTCTCTGTTTCAAGCCATCCGCAGTAAAACAACTGTGTTAATTTTACTACACATTAAGTGTTTCTATAATTTACTCCGGTATGGAAAGTATAGAGGGACTTCTTAAGGTCCGACAGTTACGCTGGGCAGGGCACGTATCCCGTATGGGGGACGAACATATGTCAAATGCAGTCTTTTTTGGTGAGCTAAAAGGTGGTCACCGTATCAGAGGTGCCCCATGGAAACGCTTAAGAGACCAGTTTAGGCTTCAGGGAGGGAGATAATCAACCTTGCCACTGGGTCCCAAAAGTATTGCAGATTTTCATGAAAAATTAAACAATGTCAAGGACGCTGAATTAAATTTTGGTGCTACGAAGTCAATAAAAATGAATTCAGCTCTACTTGCAACTAAAGTTATATGCATAGACGCGGTAAGGGTTATCTTCATATCAACAATTTTATAGTACGGTTCTTAGTTGTCCAGTTGTTGTATTTTTTTATTTTTGTTTGTTTGTTAAAAGTTATAGAACCGTTCACCACACTTAACTCTTTTTCTCCTAACGATACCAGCTTTGATTCTATCAGAATGCGGTAAATAATTACGGAGAGAAAGAGTTAAATCGTATTGTACTACAAACAGTAAAGCTAAGAATATTAGTTTCCGTAGTGTGAAACCGCAATAAAATGGTATCATATGCATTTTAAAAAAAAAGCATATAAACACTTGGATTATTTTGTACACCAGATATACCAAAAAGCTGGCTATTTATAGTTTTATACGCCATGTATGAAATAAAATCTAAAAAAAAAAACAACATACAAATGTTCATTATATAAATATATGTAATGTCTTTCATAAGTTGACGGTGTAAATTAATAACATTACATATGCTACGCATGTGAGCTTTACACATTGGATATTTATACAACGAATTTGATGACGTCATTAATGCGTTTTTTTTTTTTGTTTTGTTCTGCTACATATTTTCAAATCTCAATACTACACATTTAAGGTCTGTGTAAATCTAGGGGGGGGGGGCACTTTATATATAAACACCAGATAACCAGGGAGGGGTATTTTATTGAGACCCGTATCTCAATCACCCTCGTGCTTCGATCGATTTTTAATCTGTTCTTCTCCGCTCTTTGAGTTTCTCCACTTGACAGAATAGAAAGTATATTTTTTTCTATACAGGTGGCGCTCGTGTCATTTCAATAGCGACACTGCGAAGCAGAAGTGACCTTTTTTATGTATAAACGGTACTGACTCCCCCCCCCCCCCCTTTTATTTTGTGAAGGAGTGAAAGAGAAAGAGGGGGGGGGGGGCGAGTTGAGCTTTGACATTCTGGTGGTAGCAGAGATTATTATGGTGACGTAGTTATTGGTTTCGCCGCCATTTTGTTTTCTCCTGAGTTCAACTTTTGACTTAAAGTTGTGTTAACAGATTTTCAACTTTGTATTTTTCTTACAAAATGTTGCTAAAAGTATGAAATATGAAGGAGAAGTTGCAGAGAATCGTTAGAAACATGTTTTTCACGTGAGCCTTGTCAAGATTTCTACATTTACAAATAGCAACAATCGAGATTTTCATTTAAAACCCCGCTTGTTGTCCAGGCAACGTGAGAAGCGGGAAACCAAGATGGCGACGGATACAGAGAGTATCCATGACAACATGACCAGATTGCGGATGCGGATGGTACAGCAGGTAAGTCGAACATCTGAATGTGTGTCCTGGCTGTCATGTTAAATTTGTCAATGTATTCATTGGTCTTTTAAACATAGTTTTCTACGCTTATTCTCTTGTTTATCGTGTTACTGGTTTGGTGTGTTTCTTGTTATGTTTTTTGTTGTTGTTGTTTTTATTGTCTAATGAAAGTTGTGAAAATTATTTCAATAGTTCGTTTGATAGGAGTGATAATGTGTCTTTTATTGTTGGCGGTCTGTAGTTTGTGTATTTTATTTTATTTACCTTCTTTTTCTATACTCTGTTGATTTTTAGAAAACACAACAGGTAATAAAGCCTTTGAATAATTTACACATGCATTTTAATAAGCAAGTGGGTTGTGAATTGAAAGTATTAAAACATAAATAAAGATAATGCATGGTTACGTTGTGTGGACATATGGACACTTCTGAATAAGCGAATCACCACCTTTTGTTCACTTGCAACTGGTGTACCATTGACTTCTGATTGATTTTAATGGGAAAAAGATAATAATAATAACAATAAGTACATATAAGGAATCAAAAAAGTTTTTATTTTTTTTTATTTATTTTTACTTTTGTCGGGTATTTTTCCTACTCTATGTACATTTAATTATTCTATTATTTCAAAGTGATGCTCATTATAGAGTTTAGATGACTGAGCTCTAGTTGCTTCCCTTTGCTTACATGCTTGAAGAAAGGGTGAAAAATCAAAGGTTATAGGCAAATCATATCATCAATATCACTTTCACTGATCCATTAGCTTGGACTTAAACTAATCAATAAACATATTTTTTAAAATTCATTTGATTAAATTCTTATGAGAATAATGAATGTAGAGAGATATTTAGATTTAGAGAGAAAAAGAGAAAGAGAGGGGATAAATAACGGGAGAAAGAGAGAGAGAGAGAAAAAAAGAGTGAAAGAGAAAGAGTGAGAGAGAGAAAGAGACAGAGAAAAAGAAATAGTGGGAGAGAGAGAAATAACGAGAGGGAGAGAGAGAGAAAGAGAGACAGAAGGAGAGAGAGTGAGGAAGCTAGAGAAAGAAGGAGAGATAAGAAGATGATGGCAATGATGGCAATGCCCTAATCTGAACGAATCTGTGACATAAATAAGTAATGTTCTATTCTTGGTTGCATTCCTTGGTGTAACGCGGTGCGCACCGTTTTACGCACGCGATGAAACTAATTTAAAGGGACCTCACATAACCGAGCTTTCTGGCAAGGTGCCTATATAGTACATGTCAATGTTTATTTAAATCAGAAACTAAAGATGAAAATTCATTCAACCTATACCATTTTTTTGTTTCTTTATATGTATATTTATTTTTACAAAGCTTATGTCAACACACTAATGTGACGTGTCTATCAGTCTAGTAAAACTTTTGAACACGTGATTTCTACCAGTTACCATTCTCGGATCAAGTTGAAACTTTGCACAATTATTCGTTGCTTTTAACAAAACATGAATCAATAAAAAAAAAAAAAAATTAGTTAATAAAAAAAATGGTAATATATTTTTTACGCGAAAAAGGGAAACAAACCTTTCAGTATTGATATATATATGTCTGTAAATGTAGAGTTCTTCCTCTTAGATAAGCTTTGTTGTTATTGTTGTTGTTGTTGTAATTTTTAAAGTATTTTATATAGTTTGCTTGTTCTTATTTTTTTGTATAATTTGGTGTGATAAAGTGAAATCATCGTATAAAATCTTTAATACATTAAGTACATATGTAATCTCTATAGTATATATGCAGATCTAAGTCTCTATAGTCTCTCAAGCACAAACTGTTAGTGTGCAATACAATGGAGTTATAAATTGTAAGTTAACGACTCCACAAAAGTGAATCATTGATAGTTGATAACTGTATAGTGCTACTTAATACCATGTCACTCGATAAACTATTTAGCTCAGGCGCCGAGCCTGGGACCAAGTCCTCTATGCTAATCTAGCCCGATATATGTGTCCTTATCTCTGAGTGTATGTGCATATGTTCATATATACAGCGTTCCAGACAGAGTAGATTATCAGAGGGAATGGAGGGGCTTTAAAAAACTCGTGTTTTTTTTAGGCCGAGATTACAGGGGAGAGAAGTTGAAAAGAAACAGGAAAATACAATTGAATTAGTGAGAGTACCAGCCCTTTTATAGTCAATTTATTTATGTCTGTCTATCTATCTTTCTGGCTGCCTATCTATCTATCTATCTATCTATCTATCTATCTATCTGTGTATATCTTTCTGGCTGCCTATATTTCTATCTATCTATCTATCTATCTTTCTGTGTCTATCTTTCTGGCTGCCTATCTATCTATCTATCTATCTATCTTGTCTATCTTTTGGCTGCCTATCTATCTATCTATCTATCTTGTCTATCTTTTGGCTGCCTATCTATCTATCTATCTATCTTGTCTATCTTTTGGCTGCCTATCTATCTATCTATCTATCTTGTCTATCTTTTGGCTGCCTATCTATCTATCTATCTATCTATCTTTCTTTCTTTCTTTCTGTTTTCTATCAATACACTTTTAACAATAGCGTGCTAATTACATGTTAATAGATCCAAATCAATATTATTTATAATAGAACTTTCTTTGACTTTATTGATATTTATTTTTTCATTTATTATTACTTTTGTAGGCCATCCAAAATAAATTTTGAATGTTATTAAAATAATCCATTGGTAACGGGCGGGTGACGATAATTGGAAGAATTACAGAAATGGGAATCTAATAGGAGCATGTCTTTCCATCCAGAAATATGGACGAGGAGTACTCAGCGTTATGTAAATTCTAGAAGGGGTACAAATAGGTCCAAAAGTTTGGGAAACACTGACTTAAACTGACCGAAAGGATCCGAAACCGTATTCCAGGGACATTAACTCTAGCGATTAAATCTAAGAGCAATAACTCCAGCGTTTAGTTTCACGAGTGATAAATCTGTAGCCCCCAGACGAGGAAATAAAGATTAGTTCCAGGCAATAGTTTAAGATGACGTACTTCCTATCAAGAAGGCGTAGAGTTCAGTCATCAGTTATCATTCAGTCATCTGTTGAGCGTTTATGAAGTAGTTTATTGATTTAGGGATATTTAAATGATGTCTGCTTCAATTACTCTCAAATTACATATGTAACAGCTTTCAAACTTTCATTAAAATGTTTTAGCAGCTTTAAACCTTTATTTCAGTAAAGTAAACATAATGTCCTCACTCCATACCAATAAATAAATATAAACACGTGAAACTCAACTAAAAGGATTAATTCTAGATTTTAGGATTAGATAATGGTGAACAAATAGATACAATTTCATTAGACATTTCTAAGGCATTCGACAAAATTCAACACCATAGCCTGCTTTAAAAACATAAATACTTTGGAATTTATGGTTCATTACAAAATGGATTTAGGATTTCCTAATAGAAAGAGAAAATACTGTAATAATAAATGGCTCCAAATCGACAGCAATAACAATAAACTCAGGTGTACAGGAACAGTCTTAGACCTTCTACTGTTTCTAATTTACATAAATGAGTAATAAATAGAGCTAAAACAGTTAACGAGGGTGTCATGTGACCAGTACAATTACCAACCAAGTTAACTTTTTCCCGACTCAGAAATAAAAGATCCCAAAATTAAAAATCCCTGTTTTCACCGAGATTTGAACTCGGGACCCTTGTTTGGAAGTCAAGCGCTTTACCACTCAGCCACCGCACCACCCAAAACGGAAGTCTGAAAGTATAAAAATGGATAACTTGTAATATTAATTAAGACTTTATTAACTTCTGTAACTTCTTCCTCCAGCCAATTTTGGCTGCAGAGTTATAAGCTCTTACACTGTGTCATGGTAAATTAGCGAGATGTTCTTTCTACCTGTTCAGCACTGCTAGACAGAGTGTTGGCTATGCTGAGATGTTGTAGTAATAGAGTCTGTCTAAAGAGATTTCTACCGATAATTCAATATGGGCATTCCTAGACCCTCTGTACAAAAGATTAGTCCTCTATTTTTTTTGTTATACGAACTCCTCAGTCAAGCTACTTTTCAATTAGCTAAAATGAAGGTAGTCATAGACCACTTTACCATCGCCTCTTACCAGGAAACTTCTATATAGCTTTCCTTAAAGTTACCAAGAAGACCTCAGGTACTTGTTGTTGTTTTTTTTGCCAATGTGTGGACCACCATCTATGCAAGCAGAATCCATCAATATGGGGAAAATTGATGTAAAATTTAAAATACTTTATATTATTGACAATGTATTATACTTCCTTATATGGGGTGTCCATCGTTAGACTATAAAAGTTTCCCTTTTAGACCTTACGATCCATGGGCAGACGTTGTTAAGATCGTCTGCTCTATGGCCAACAGTTAACAATCATAGTGTCATGTGACCAGCACAACGACCAACCGCCTTTGTTTCCCAACTAAAGTCAGGTACCCATAAGAGTTGAGTAGACTCAAAGGTGCCCTAAAAATCCCGAAATTAAGAAATAAAGTCTTCACTGGGTGCCGGACCCATCTGTCCAGTTCGGAAGCTATGCACCTAACCACTTAGCCAACGCGGAAGAGTATAAAAAATAGTATATTTTATTTGAGTAAAAAACCAATTTTGATAAATGTTTTTCTTCATACTCCATTGGCAATATAAATAGCAAGAGTCCCGGTATTTACCATCTTTCATATGTTTGTTATAAGTTTCATTTGCGTTATTAATAGTCTAATTTGTTTCTTAATTATTATGTTTCTACTTTATTCTAGTAGGATAAACATTGTAGTCCAAGATTTTTACCGTAAATAGACACCATATAACTTATACTAAATTTGTTCCCAATGTTGTGCATTGTTAGCTACACATCTTGCAGGGTACTGAATAGATTGAAATAGAAAATAACAAGAAAGAAACTACCGAATCATAAACTAAAACTCAGAATTTAAAATGCACATTATTTTCCAATTTCATAATTTCCACACATTATTAATAATAAGGCTTGTCTACGAGTCCGACAGTTAATAAGGAATGCAGTATTTCCCGTAGATACGCAGCCCCAGCTGTGACCTACATATTTTTTGCCACATCCACATAACCATTGTCCTCCGTTGATAGATTTAGATTTTCTTTTCGCCGTCTGCGTCTGTCCTCATTGGCGTAGACAAGACATGAATCAGTTTTTTAAAAAGTAAAACCAAAAGGTCGATTAATTACTGGTAATGAATTATTTTGTTTGATACAAACAAGGAAAACTAATCCTTCGGTTTTCACATATATGGCTGAATTTGTTGGGTTTATTCCCCTTAAATAAAGTTAACACTGTTTCCCCCTCACGCAATCTCAGATACTTTGAAAAAAATATCATAGCTAACAAAACATGAATCAATAAAAAAAAACAAAAAAACAATTATTCAATTAATTATTTGTAATGAATTGATCTGTGAGGGTTTAAAGAATGTACTTAAAAAGAAACATCTTAAGTATATAAAATTTTAACATAATTTTCCGTTGTTTATCTTTGCAAATGGGTTTACAACAAATGTGTGTGGAATCCATGTTTACGTACTGAATATTAATTAACGTTGGCTAGTAGCGCTTTTGGACGCCTTCAGGCGAGAGTTTGGCGAAACAGATCGCTCTGCCTGCCTACAAAAATCAATGTCTACCACGCGGTGGTTCTCTCAACCCTTCTGTATGGCTCTGAGACATGGACACTATTGAGGAAACATCTAAGACTTCTTGAGCGCTTCCACCAAAGATGCTTGCGCTCCATCATGGACATACGGTGGCAGGACCGCACTACAAACAGCGATGTCCTTGCGAACGCCGGCATGGACAGTAGAGAGGGACTTCTTATGGTCCGACAGCTACGCTGGGCAGGGCACGTATCCCGTATGGGAGACGAACGTATGCGAAAGGCAGTCTTTTTTGGTGAGCTAAAAGGTGGTCGACGTAACAGACGCGCCCCACGGAAATGCTTCAAAGACCAGCTTAGGCGTCAACTTTCCTTGGCTGACATAGAAGAGAGCACCTGGCTGCATGCGGCGTCGGAACGAGACAGCTCGAGGTCACTCACGAAGGCCACGGGATACACCTTTGAGACCAAAAGAAAATCTGCTGCCGAGGACAAACGCAGACGACGAAAAGAAAATCTAAATCGACCACCTGCGGACAATGGTTATGCTTGCCCTGCATGTGGCAAAATATGTAGGTCACCGCTGAGGCTGTGCAGCCACGGGAAATACTGCATTCCTCACTAATCTTCGGACTCGAAGACAAGCCCTATATATATATATATATATTTAATAAACGTTAATGAGTTTAGTCTTTGTTTTTGCAGGAAATAGCGTTTCATACATAATGTATTTAGGTCTTTGGATAGTACAAATAATTTTTCTACAGATAGTACTGGAAAAGTATCAGGTTACCCCTTCAGCAAGCGGGTATGGGGCAGACCCCAGGGCGCTAGGGTTTTCCAGCAACACATTCTCCACAACGCATTTTATGTCATAGTATGAAGAGCGCATAACTTCTTGATATCATTTATGATATTCTGATCCGGTCTTATTGGATGGCGAGTAGAGCAACTTCCCAAGGCCCGAACTTTTAGAGGGCCCCGCGAAGAAGAGAATTTTTGTCACCATCAACCCTTTCGTACAAATAGTTGTGACCCTAATATGACACTTGCCCAGGTGCGAAAGACGCTCCTGCGATATTAATGTAATGTACTTTAATATCTGGTATAAGAAAACTCTAATTCGCACCAATAGGTTGTAGGAAACTGAATTATAATTAACGATGGCCTGTTTGAAATATTAACTCTTTACCTCCGTATTTATTTTTCTACGTTCTGTCAGAATTACTAATTTTTCACATTTGTACATTCTACTCTGCTATTTTTAAACTTCGATAACATTTTTGTTTGTAATCAGAAGACGTTATTTTTGGTATAGAAATATAGGAGAATGCCTGCTCTTTTTATATAACACAAATTAAGGTTCCATAACAAAAAATTAATTTAAATAAATGAGGTCAAATCAACGATGATATCGTTAATTAGGAGTTAAAGAGTTACGGTACTCTTCAGACAAACTTGACCAGAAATCATTTAAAGGTTAATCTTAGTATCGTGGTTTAAAATTAGAGTCAGAAAATAGATTATTTCAAGGTTCATAGTGATGTTACTATGTGTTACTATAAAATGTCTTTCTATTATATCAAAGAGCTAATAAAATCAATCTTTCTGCGACTATTTAGAAATTAAATCACTTCTATATTTAGTAATTACTCCAGTTGTTGTGGAACATTAAATCAGTCCTTGTGAAACACCATGGCCGGCCTTAGGTGATTTGAGACCCTAGCTGAAGTGAATATAGTTCCCCTTTCAAACCATGCGGTCCATAGGGCAGATGATGTTAAGGTCATCTGTTTCTATAGCCAACAGTTAATGAGCAAGATGGCCAGCACAATGACCAACCGCCTTTACTTCCCCCAGCTAGGATTGCCTATCTGCTACTGTTTCGCCATTCTTAAAAAAAAAAAAATAAGGAACATATGTAGTCTAAAAGGTAGATCTAAAGTAGATCTATACATTTGTGAATAAACCTTCAATCATGGTAGAGACTTAAAGCGAGGCTAAAAAACATAGAGCCCTAGAGTTTAAGATTTGATCCATGTTTCGCTATTTTTTCTTACTAAAAAAAAATAAATCTTTTTAGTTATTTGCAAGGCCCCCTCAATCGGATGCCCCAGGCGGCTGCTTAGTTTGCCTAAGCCTTTGGGTCTGCCCTGGAAATACTAACACAGTTTGGGAAATACATATATAGCACACTAACACAGTAAAGACTCATAAATCTAGGGCATGCACAAAAAAAAAAAAAACTATATAGAAAAAATAGAAAATCATTAACATACACAACTGAAAGAGTAGACTCTCTCAAACAAGTGTAATCGATTATATGCAGATGTATTTTGATTTACATTTTCTAATCACGGAATGAAGCTTACATGCTTTATATAGGGAGTCCGACTTGATTAATTAAATATACGATTTTTTTTTACATATTGTAATGTTCTTCTATTTATGATTTTCTACCTTCGAATTGTGGATTGGAAACCAATCAACAGTTGCATGGTAGTAAATATATTATGACTTTTATATAGCAATACTTTCATTCTTCAAATAGTCAGATCGCTAAAATGGTCCAATCTCAGTTGTGGACCAGTGGGAGAGGGGGTATCTAGGAGAAGGTTTTTCCGTGCTGCATTCAGGCGCTCAGTAAACACAACTCTGCCCGAGTCGGGTGTCGAAATTTACCTGCTAATTATTTTTCTAGATTCGTAAAATTTGTTAAACAATAATGCTGAAAAATGTACATTATATTTGTATATTTGTATTAATTAACCTCTTTTTGATTTGTAACACTTCAAACGTACTTTCATAGATGAAGATTATTTTGTCCTAAGCCCTAACTTTTTACAGGAACACAGCGGGCGGAGTTCCAATTCGTGATCATGGTGTCAGCAGCCCGCGGAGCATTCCAAACAGCCATGCAGCGTATAACTTATGGGTGGTTAGTCTTTAGGAGACGACAGAGAAAGGGCCCAAAAGTTTACTACTGGATAGCACGAGAAGGCCAATTCTTAAAAGAAGACGATCCTTGTAAAGTAAAGTTCCCCTTTCAGACCTTGTGGTCTATAGGGCAGATGATGTAAAGGTCATCTGTTTTATGTGGCCTACGGTTGACGAGGGTGTCATGTGGCCAGCACAACGACCAACCCTTTTTACTTTTCCCCAACTAATGTCGGGTACCCATTAGAGTTGGGTTAACTCAGAGGTGCCCAAAGGATCCCGAAATTAAAAATCTCGGTCTTCACCAGAATTGGAACCCTGGACCTCGATTCAGAAGCCAAGCGTTTACCGCTCAGCTACCGCGTAACGGTCCTTGTAACAAGGTCTAATTATTCACGTTTGAAATCTTCAAATTTATTCATTTTGCCATTCTTTCTATAATTTTTAAAAAATGTTTTTTTTTAATTACTCTGTTTTATTAAACTCTTCTTGGTGTCACTCAGTGTGAGATCCGCTTATTTAAAAAAGAGAAAAAAGAATTCGTCCTTGCATATGAAATTAAGATTGCGTCTTCTTTTTAGAGATTGAGATCGATCCCATCTAAAGAAGTTCGGGTTAAGTTCGGTTTGGTTAGATTTTACGTTCGGGTTCGGTTTGATAACAAATATAGTTCGGGTTCAATTCAGTTCGGTTAGATCTAAAGTTTGGGTTCATGTTCGGGTTCGATTTTTAATGAATTAGGTATTAACAAAACAAAAAGTAGCAAGTTTTCAATTCAATTTATTAGTTAAAACTTCTACTTGGAACTTTACAGAAATAAAGATACGAAAAAAAAAATTTGTAACGTACTAGCTATCTCAATTTCAAGCATAAAAATTCTCCAAAGTGCACAAAACAATGCTTGTGATTTCTATTGCCGTGACGCTGAGCACAGGTAATGGTATAATAGACAGCCCTTTCGTCACTAAAACTATCAAGGTTGCATGTTTTAGTTGAAAACGTCAGCATATAAATTTTGTTTTAGGGGAGGGGGGGGGTATCTAAGCCCTCCGATAGCTCTTTGTCACTCCTCACATTAAAAACACTGTTTCACTGGCAGAACTTGCGGCAGGAAAATGGTCAACAACTTTTATCAAAGCTTACATCAGCTCACTCTGTCTGTCTGTCTGGTAAAATGATAGTACACGTTATTTCTCCCACACCCAATCTCGGATTAACCTGAAACTGTACAGATTTATTTCTATTTCTAATACCTGAAAAACAAAAAGTATTGTAAAAAAAACAACAACAATTTTTTAAAAATAACTATTGATAATTAATTATTTTATATCTAACAAGGGAAAGAAATTATACTTGACTGAAATGGTGGTATAAGCTGAATGAATCTTCTATAGTCATAACCACCTCAGTAGAAGAGTGGTTAGTGTGTCCGCTAGAGAAGGCGTAGGCCTTGAGTTCGTAATCAGGCCTTTTTTTTTTTGTAAATGCTTTTAAAAATAGATTACGGTCAAATTCATCCAGATATCCCTTACTCCCCCCCTCCCCCAGCATTTAGAGATACACATTTAAGCAGACAGAGGGGTCGAATTAGATTGTATTATTTTTTTTTTACGCCGTCTGCTCCTGTCTTCAAAGAGAGCTGCTGTTAAATAGGTATGCAATTGATTAAAATCTAAATTATTTTAAATTATAAGATGATTCCCAAATAGGGAATGACATTTATGCCGACCATCTATACTATAAAGTAGAAAGTAAGGCGTATGTATGTATTTGACTTATAGAAATCAAAACCGCTTGACCAATCTTGATAAAGTATACCATAAATAGAACTAAAGTTATTAATAATAGTTTCATAGGGGATAACTACATTGTCATCTAGAACAGTAACCCAATAGTAAGTGCATAAGTTTCCAATAGTTTTCTTCGTATGTTTAATTTGGATTAGCTATAAACTATTTATTATGTTCCATTGTTTATGAAATGTCTTTTGATTAGATGAAAAATAATTGTTTTCTGTACACTGTCCATGTTTCTGAGGCATAGAGCAATGTAGGGAGGATGACAGCTAGATAGATCCCTAGCTTTGTATTTGTGGTGATACCACGTCTGTTCCAGACATTTTTAGACAGTCTGCCATAGGATGCACTGGCCTTGGGGATACGCAGGTCGATTTCATTATCGATCTTTTCGTTTCTGGAGAGTGTGCTGCCAAGAATCTGTCCACTGCATTTATGTCATGTCCATTTATTTTGATGCTTGGATTCGAGTAGGCTTTCCCTAGAGCAGGCAAGAAAAAATACCAGATACTGAAGTCCTTCGAAGAGCGGTCTGCAAAGCATCCACACAATCCTGATGCAGACCCAACTGCGATGGGCAGGACAGGTCTGAAGAATGGAAGTTTATCCCTAAACGACTTCTGTATGGCCAATTAAGGGAAGGAAAACGCTCACAAGGCGGACCAAGGAAACGCTTTAGGGACACCCTCAAAGCTTCTCTGAAAGCGTTCAGCATTAACTCAGCCACCTGGGAGACAGAGGCACATGGCAGAGCATCATGGCGTCGCTCTGTGAAAATTGGTGCACAAACTGCTGAAGAAAGAGAACAGTGCTGGCAGAAGAAAAGCGCCTGGGAAGAAGAGCAAGGCCAATGACACCTGGAAAAACCTGCCCAGTTTGCAGCCGAACATTTCGGGATCACATAAGCCTCACGAGGAGGATCAAAACCCCAGTGTAAAGCCCTCAGCCCCCTGGATGACAAAAGTAGTCATCATTACACCACCTATGAACAAACTATATTATATTAGAGATTACGTAAGTCCACTTAAAAAATACTGAATAAAAAAAAAGAAATATATTTTTTAAAAGTATAATTCGAGATTTTTTTTTAAAAAGTATATTGAAAATCACTATTATCGTATGACTTTCATGTATTGTACAATGGATTGATGAAACCAGGGTGAGTAAATGCAACAGAAAAATAGCAGAGCTGTGTTTACTGAGCACCTAAAGGCGCACGGAAAACCTTCTTCCAGATACCCACTACCCTCACTGGTCCACAGATGAGATTGGACCATAGCTCTCTGAGCATGCTATAAGCATGTAATTAGCACTATATAAAAGCTATAATTATTATTATTAAAAATACAAGTTCATTGCATTAGTTATTCTATATAACGTAAAATATTCTACAATATCATTATGAATTTTGACGCTTTCTACATTTGTACCTTTAAATGATACAAAGATTTTCCATTAAATCTCTTTTAATGGTGATTGTCTGAACATAATATTTCAAAACAAGCAGCTTGTTATTTTACTTCAGTTACTACAACCAAGTTTTGTGAGGCCATATTTTCTTACTAGTCAACCCGGAGCGTAGCAAATGCTGCTATTTAGTGACGGGTGAAGACTTCCTGAAAGACACAGTTGTTCAAAATGGGTTGGGTTTGGGAAAGCGACTGTGTGCGCATGCCTGGAAAGCGAGGAAGGCGCGGGTGCGGAAGGGAGGGTTCGGGAGGAGGGTTAGAGAGTCAACGTGCGTGCGTAGTTTCCCCCATGGTTGTGCGACGTAGAGAATTATATATACAGAGAAGATTACATTTTCTAACCCTCCTCCTTTTTTTTAGCCGCACTCTCTGTCGCCACGAAAGTTACGTGGGGTAACTCTAGCTCGACTTGCATAATAAAAGAGTTATCTTTCCATGATTTTTTCATCGAGGGTTAGAAAGTCGGTGTGCGTGCGTGGTCTCCCGTATTGTTGGGTGACGGAGTGAATTATATATACAGATTATGTTGCAACAAAGTGAAAGTCTAAAAACAGGACTGATGCCGCTCCAGAAATTGAAATTCAGTCTCCCAATATCAAGAAGCAATGCTCTTCGAAGACAAGGTTCCGTCAGATTTCCAAAACTACAGCACTTTACAAACCATCCCCAAGAAGAGATTTTGATATCTTCTATATAACTAACAAGGGGCAGTAATCATTTTTTATCAGATTATGTAACAACTCCATGGTTAGCAAGAAATTGCAGAGGGGGCGGGGGGACTGTCAGTTTCAAATTTACATGTTCACATAAAGTGTGTAGATACGATCACTTTAAACCGAAGAGTTTCAATGGAAGTTGAACAAGGTACGGTTTGATAGTCCAATATATATATATATATATATATGTATGTATGTATGTATGTATATATATATATATGTATTCTCTATTTGCTTTATTCCACATTTAAGATTTCAAATAATGCGCCGTGTCGCCGTGATCAGTAGACAATTGTATTTGTCCTTCTAGAAGGTGGCCCGCGGAGTGAAAGGGAAATCAATATGAACTATAGATCTTGGTTTACGTTTAAAACTTGTTCGTTAATGTGTAGGCCTACCTTGCTAAACTTTGAATACATTTATCGTCAGTTAGTTTGAAGTAACGGCTAAAAACAGTTATTATTAGAATAACCAATGGTAAACTTACACGCTGAATTTTTAGTTAGATAGTAAATAAATTAGTAGGCGTTGTGGTTGAGCGGTAAAGCGCTTGGCTTCTGAACTGAAGGTCCCGGCCTCGAATTCTCGAATCCTGGTGAAGATTGTTATTTTTAATTTCGGGATCCTTGGGCGCCTCTGAGTCCACTCAGCTCTAATGGGTACCAGACAATAGTCGGCGAAAAATAAAGGCGGTTGGTCGTTGTGCTGGCCACATGATATCCTCGTTAACCGTGGGCCACAGAAGCAGATCGCAAGGTCTGAAAGGGGAACTTTTTCCTTTTAGTTAATTTCGTCTCACACGTTGCTCTTCAGTAAACGTTTATCGTCTGCAAGCGAGACCATACGTTATAGAATATAGACCAATAAGCTCGTTGCCACGTCGTGCAGACATTGGTCTCCACGACCCACGGGTTGTGACGTTGTCAGATAAACGAAATAATTGTGCACAATTTCAGCTTAATTCGAGATTGGGTGTCGGAGAAATAAACGTGTACAAACTTTTGGACAGACAGACAGACAGACAGACAGTGTGAGTTGATATAAGCTTTTTAAAAAGAAAGAATGCAAGGAAGATGAAAAGTTACCGTTCAGAGTGAGTTGTAAAATTTGCTTTAAGGTGGGGGAGGAGGGCTAACAGACTAAAAGGCAGGTTCCCATATGACACAATGAATTGATTTCTGAGACCCAGAAAAAAAAATCTTTTTGACACTGAGTTGTTGATTCATGAGAGTGCCAGTTTTTTTTTTTTTTTTACGTAAGTAAATTGAATGTGTCCAGATTTAGCTCCGTGACATTCTTTTTTACTGTCCATAAGTTTGGCGATAAACAAATTTATTATCGATTCTTAAGAAAACATTTGTCATAAGTTTTTTTTTCCAGCAGATCTAATCTTCCTTCTTTACAAATTGAAGTTTACAAGATAATACTAGAAAGCATCGATTTTATTTTGAACTATTCAAAATTTGGCTGCACTTTCTTTTTAATTTTTTCAATAAGGCTTACATGTTTTTAGAACACGTTATCAAAAAAGAATAATTTGGTAATCATAGTTTACATGTGTGTCCAGATTTAGCAGGGCTATTTATTTATCCTGTTGGATGTCATGTAACGAAGAACACATTTTGTTTTAAGGCGGTCATATTTATTTGAATTTTAAAAATTATTATTATTGCAAAGTTTATATCAACCCACTCTGTATTTCTTTCTGTATGTCTTTCTATTTATATATCTGTCTGTCTGGTAAATAGTTTTAAACGTAAATTTTTTTTAAGCTATAATTTTAGGCATACAGTTACTTCCCTTGGCTAAGGATTTATTTATTTTTTCGTAAGATAATCTCCTGGCATTTTGGTGTTGAATCGAAGAAGGAAGAAAAGAAACGTATTCAACTTATTTTTGGATTTGATGATAATCCAGTTCCATAAACCGAAATCTCTTTTATGTGTTTGTAGTATGTATAAAGTAATGTTTTGTATCGGACTCATATAATTTTATACTTATCTAATATAAGATTTTCGCAAATTTAAATTAAAGATATATATATATATATAAAGATATTTTTTTCATTTATTTAAAAAGAAGGCTTCCCCAAGGTGCGCAATCTACAATTTTAGACCAATTTTTCATTTGTCATTAGCTTCATTCTGATATTGTTATTCGGCTTGGAATGATAAAATCACAAGAGGACCTCCTGAAACATCCTTCACTTTCGCCTATCCCTTAGTCTGATGAACCGTTGTGGCACCACACAAGATCTGTCCAGTGTCTTTCTCCATTCCTGTCTGTCTTTTGCCTTGTATAGAAAATGAAATTCATTGTCAGGCCTGCCCGTTTTGTTTCGTTCCTTCGCTTTCTATGTCTGCCTTTTCTTCTTTTTCCTGGTACTGTTCCCTGAAGGAAGGTCTTTGCAAGCCCTGAGGACCTTATGGTATGGCCATAGAGTTAAAGTTTGCGTTTTTTTACAGTGGTTAGCAAGTCATTGTGGGGTCTAATTGCTGTATTGATCTTGTTTTTAATCTCTTTAATTGTGATGCGGTCTTTGGAAGTGAAACATAAGTTGTCAAAAACAGTTCAAGGTTTTAATCTTCCTAGGCTATTAGTTACACATCTATACTTAATCACTATTCTTAATCACTGATGATCTTTTTGAAATTTCAGTTTTGTGTAGACCTACAGTTTGGATACTCGGCATGTCTTAACACACTGATCACATCAATTGATTAAGTTTACATTGGATATTTTAAGTATGTCTTGTGTTGCTTAAGATTTTAGTGACTATAAACGACAATCCAAGATTAAGGGGAGTAACTAGTCCGAGTTGTCACCAAAATTGTGTTCTGTGCACTTTCACCCGCGATCAATCCCAGTTAAGTCAACACCACTAAACCGTCTTTCTCCCGCCTTTTGTTCTGGGCCATTGAAGCCAAGTTTCGCTAGACACACAAGCTTGCCCTGGTCGTTCTGGAAATAAAGGGAAGTGTTGGGGAATGAAAGCCATTCTCACTGCGGGTCGTTTTTAAAGTAGTAGATATCGCAAGGGTATTTTTGATTAGTTCAGCCGTCTCCATAGTGACTGTATGTTTGTCTGCTGCCAGCCGTTGTTGTTGGTGCCAGATTTTTTCACCGCGCATAAGTCGATTTATTTTTTAATCTTGGCTAAAATGTTATGTTAAATTTTGTGTTTGATAAGTTTAAAGAAACATATAGCAATAGGAGTAGTCTCTTTTTTTAATTTATGGCCAACATGGTACTGTTACTTTCTAAGGCTAAGAAACAGGATTACTTGTCCGCCATGTTGTAACAAGCTATTTCGGAGTTTCGTCAAAGAAAATAAAACAATAATAGCTGCGATATAGACTTTGTGTAAATATATTGTACACTGGCAGGTAGAGACCAATGCATTATATAAAGTTTCAATATTGGATTGAATGACATGTTGTAAACATTGAGTGAAGATAAGAGGCAGTGGTTGTTCGCTTGTTACAGCTTTAATAAATTCATATACTCTTCACGGACACAAGAAATTGTGTAAAATATTTGTGTAACTACAGATCCACTGGATAATTAGATCTACAGCTACACACTTAGAAGTCATAAAATTTAAGTTGAACCGTAAGTACAATAAATTTACTCTTTTTTTTTTATAACGTGATATTGACACAACAGAAGGAGGATTTTTAAAACTAAGCTGCCAGTTTGGAATTTAGTTTAAAGATCTTAAAAAAGAAATGGTGCTTTGCTTTTATCTTTGTTTTACACAAAAAATTAATTGTGGCGCCCTTAACAAAGTTTGATCTTAACAACATTTTTGAGATTATTTACTGTGTCCCTAAAAGTGTAATTTAAGCTCAATTTTGGTTACCCTGTTGCTAGATTTGTTTAGAGTTTAAGTAATAACGGTATTTTAGGTAATAATGCTATGCTAAAAAAAAAATTTTTTTAATACTTTACTAAATAAGGACTTCTTTCTGAGCATGGTTTCGACTAACCTTCATTAACTATTTTTTTTTATTTAATGGTCGTCTCTGGGCTATTTAACTCTTTCTCTCCTAACTGACGATAGCAACGTTGATTTCATCCCATTAAATTAAATGAGTTTTTGGTATTATAAATTTTAATTTGTGTTATATAAAAAGAGCAAGCATTCTCCTATAGATCTATACCTAATAAAAAAAATTCCTGACAAGAAACATAAAGGTTATTGAAGTTTAATCATAACAGGATCGTGAAACACAAAGAAGCAAAATGAATAATTCCACCGGAGCGTGGAAATTAGTTACGGAGAGAAGTAGTTAATGGTCATCCCTGGGTTATTTGCTAGGTTGGAAAAATGTGTTTGGGAAGTAAGGGCTATTTGTTAAGAGTGAGAACAACTTTTTTTTAAGCATAGGTCTAGTATGTAAGCTTATCTATAGAAACTGGCAATTTGTTGGATTTGCGATTTATGACCTATTTTGTGGAGAATGTTGACCAGTCAGTAAAGACTCAATTATCTTAACATAATAGAAACTTAATCCCCCATTTCACCTGCCAGTCGGAGTAACATAGGTTTAATTTTGAGCAAAACTTTTCTTTTCAACTTTGATAGATGAAGTTATTATTTATTACATGTTAATAGAAGAGGCAGGGCCCAATGGAAATAGATGAAGTCAATGTCTCTAGCTGAATTCAATGACAGTATTACGGAATGAATTTTGGAATGCCACCATAATTTGATGGAATAATTTGCGATCCTTATTTTACAATTATTCTTGTTCAGGAACACCTGTTTTATAACAATAATTTTATTTGGGAATCGTACATCCAAGAACGAATGGTACATTCCAAGCCATATAGATATGTATATCGATATTATGATGAAAGTGCTACATATTTCAAAGATTGCGCAGATATGTCTGCTCGAAATAAACTTTTTTTTTTTTTGGGGGGGGGGGGGGGGGGGGGTTGACTTTCGAAAACCCCTGACCACGTGGCATTATAAAAAGCCGCAGAGAATCTGTTTCCATTGGGTACGACCATTTTCGGTAATTTTATATGACACTAGGGTAAGAAAAAAAAGGGTAATCATTTCCAAGTACATCAATCTATATTTCTTTCTCAGTTTGACATTAACCGGAAACGGAAGTCTAATTTAGTTTGATATGACGTGTTTACTTTAGACGTCACACCCTCCTAAAGGTCGATCTTCTCAGGTTTCTATCTTCTCTGTCCAGTAATATCCTTGTTAATATGTGTTGACTATTTAGTTGCCATGATACACATAAGCTATGGCTTGGTTTCCAAACAGGGGAAGACTGGGATTTTTAATTTCGGTATCTTTAGGGCGCCTCTGAGTACCTGACATAGTTTTGGAAAAGTAAAGTTTGTCGTTATGCTGGCCACATGACATTCTCGTTAGTCTTTTAGATTTCAAGGTCTGAAGGGTAATTTTTTCTTTCTTACTCTCATCATATGTTATAATTATGTCAATCTGGCACAACCACCGCTGTGGCGTCATTACAATATTTGTAACGATAATGTCGTAATTTTCTAATGTATTATAGGCTTGTCTTACGAGTCCAAATATTAATGAGGAGTACAGTGTTTCACGTGGCTACGTATTCCCAAATGCGACCTACATAGGTTGCTACATATAGCGCAGACATAGCCGTTTTCCACCGGTGGTCGATTTAGGTTCTCTTTTCGCCGTCTATGTCTGTCCGCGGCCTGGATTTTCTTTTGGTATCAAATGTGTATTCCGCGCACTTTGTAAGAAGTGTTCTTTATTGCACAGGGGCGTAGCTAGAAATTTTTCATTGTTTGGGGGCTGGGGGGCTTGACCGCTTTGAGGGCCCCTGCATTGTGCGTAATATTTAAATTTGAATGTAAAAAACACTCATTTAGGGGCCCCCCTCAAATGGGTACCCTGGGAGATTTTCAAATTCTCCCCACCTCACACCCCCCCCCCCCCCCATAGATACGACACAGATATATTTGGGAAACAAGGGCTTGAGAGATAAATCCCCAAATATTATCTCTACTCAATCTTAGCGGCCCCTTGGCTCATTAGCCGTTGGCTCTAATGGAATCATTGCGCCTGGTCCCATGACCGCTAGAGGGCGCTTGAAAGAAAAAAAAATCGAAAAAAATGTTTTTATGTAAAAATTCAAAATGTATGGAATTTAAATCATCTAGGACTTGCTCGTTAGCCTTGGCTGGCAATCCATCTAGTAGAAGGAAAACCCTAAACTTGCAGTTCAACCCAAATGTGTGAAAGTCTTCGGGAGTCAATCCTAAGGAAAAATCCGGAGCCGCTGACCCTCGGGAAGCTTGCAGCACTTGGTGTCACACCCTCAGGGAACCTGCGACGCCACTGATCCAAAAACTGCATTGGCACTTGCTGTTCTTCTGCACACATCAGATGTGTGGGGGGGGGGGGGGGGGGGGAGGAGTGACTGATGTGTGGGCGACATCGGCCCGACTATAGCTAATGCCGAGGCTTTCATCTCATTTCTAGGAAATGATTCATTTGTCGTTTTATGGCTTAAGGAGGCCATAGTAATGGTTTGCTAAAAGGCGTTACTCAATGACACGGATATTTGTTAAAGTAATAGCTGCCTGGACATATGGTATTCGCCCTGGACTGTCGTCTCAACACCTCGGGTTCGAACCCTGTCCGCTTCCATCCCCCACCGTCCGGAGGTAGGTTTGGGACCAGGAGGTAATTATTTTTTTTGTGTGTAATTCTGAAGGAACATCCGAAACATGTTTTCCAAACAAATTATATGAGGTGCTTGAATCGGAAAGCCTGTTTGTAAATATGATGGTGCATTCATGTTGACTTTTTTTTTGTACATGTCACGTTCAACCTACGGGATAGGGGCCCACCAACATGTTCTTGAACCCGGGCGCACGGGCCCCATTGTTACGCCACTGTCTTTACCTTCCCTCAGTTTCTGAATATTATAATGCTTTAACTCTTTGACTCCTAACTGACGATACCAACGTTGATTTGACCCTAGTACATTAAATTAGTTTTTAGTTTTATAAACTTTAATTTGCGTTCTATAAAAATAGCATGCATTCCTCTATAATTTTATGCCTAATTTAGCATTTCCTAATTACATATAAAAAAGTTATTGAAGTTTAACTGCTGAAACACAAATGAGCAAAATGAATGACTCCATCGTAACGTGGAAAATAATTACGGAGAGAAAGAGTTAATGATGTCTATGTTTTCCTTTTCAGAAACTAGACAACGAAAGAGAGAAACTACAAAGGCCAGAGAGTGAAGCATGTAAGTTTACGTTGTCATGGGTGGAGAGTTCTGTGGGTGTGAGGGAGGGCGAGAGGAAGATTTGGTGGTCCCATTTTAATTAAGTCTGTCTATCTGTCTGTCTATCTATCTATATATCTATCTATCCAATCTTATGTCTATCTATCTGTTTACCTATTTATCTATCTATTTATCCATCTACCTGCTGTCTATCTGTCTATCTCAACAGCGAAAGGCTCATTTATCCTAAAAAGCTGTGAGCTAAGCGCTTCAATCAAACACACACACACACAAAATACATGTTTTATCCGATTCAGCATCTATTATTGGCGTGTCAGTTTGAATTTTTCTTAAAAGGCGATTCTCTTTCTCGTGACCTACTTCCACACTATTGCGCTCTATGCATATCATAAATTGTATTTACAAGTGTGTCAACCACATTGGACCTGAAGAGTTCCAATTCTCATGGTTCACACGAGAATAGGAACTACTGGTTGCAATTTACCCTTATCACTAGATAACAAATACTTATAACGAAGATAATCTATTCTCGAACTTTTTTTTTTATAAAAAATTTCAATTTCATTCCAGGTATATATACATATATATATATTTGTCTTGCACACGTGAGAATTATATAATATTTGAAAACACAAACTAAATCCAAATCTGTCTGAAGTTAAATTGCTTTAGAAAAACACATGGCGACGTATCAGACGATACGGAAAGGGGTTGAGACACAGAGGGTTAAAGAGTTTCATATGTGCACACTTTCAATCAAGCTTAATCTCCTGTCTTTTTATGGCCATTGGAATGGTAATAACAAGTGGTTGGGGTATAAAAGCATGGTGTTTAATTTTGCAGTATGTATTGCAATTCGTGTCACGCGTGACATGTACAATCGATCTCTGACCAAAAGACAATCACAAAGAGATCACTACACTTTTAAGAAAGCCCTAGATTTCAATATAATATCCGGCTTTCAAAACTATTTATTATAGCTCTCGAGTGTTGGTCACGGACCATAAAGTTTTTATTCCCCTTGACTATTTCCCTTTCTCCCACTTGACATTGTACTGCGAATAGTCAACTTGGCGACGATTACATCCGCGTCCGTGATAGAACACTGGTACGATATATCGACAGCGTATAAAGAACTTTGGATGAATAAAAGTAATTCAGATTGTATTCAATGCCCAACCTGACCAGGCGAATTGAAAAAGGGATTTTCCTTCAATTCTGATGCAGCCACCCTCGAGCGTTTAAGAATGCAGAGTATTGTGATCCCAAACTTTACAAGTTTCAGGCATTGTTATGCAAACATGTCTCCCTCACACACTAATTCACACACACTCATCCGCTCATAATAGTCTCCCTCAAATAAACATAAACTCATAGACACAAAAAAGGGACTGTATTCTGCTTTTAATATTATGTTTTTAGACTATTTAATTTAATATCTGATTTTTTTTCATGAGTGCATTTAACTTGCATTTCTAAGTGGCAGTAAAAATTGTACATTTTCAAGCAACTGTTTTGAAGCTTAAAAAGTGTATACATTTGAATGCTTAAAGTCTTTCGGGGCACCTGTTGGTGCTAGGGATTCTTAGCAAACCATTTCGCACCATGAACGCTTCGCCATTGAATATTGCTGGAGAAAGGGCCATGTTTAAGTAATAGGAGGCCCCGGGGCCGAATATCTGTGGAGGCCCCAACATTTTTTTCAAAGGCTTTAATAAAAATTCAACTACTAATGAAAGAAAAAAATACTAACACCTTATCTAAATCATGCCATATTATAAAATAAAGAGAGAACATTAAATTGCATTAAATTTTCCTTCGTTTAAAAAAATGAAATTATTTAATATGCATATTTTAGTAACCAAAAAAAATGTAGAGCTTATGCAGTATTGTAAATCCTGAGCTACTGTATTTGACATTCGGCAATAGTGCGCATACCCGTCGAATTATGGATTTTTCTGTTTTGTAGGTTCCCCTTAATTGTAGATTCCCCAGGGCAGTAGCCCTACCTGCCCGCCCTTAAATCCGGCCCTGGATGGATACCGGCTTTACGGTATCCTAGGGGCGGAAACTCCCAGTGGAAGTTGGGGTGTGGGGGGAGAATACATTGTGAAAAACAGTAAGAAATGTGTTACATCAAACTCTATTTCTAAAAATGATTCCATAAAGCTGGTGTTCTTTATTTACCTGAGAAATGCATTGTAAGGCAAAGGGCAATAACCTAGTATTGATCCCGAATGGGATTGTTTATAGAGTAGCCTATCCTTTTCCTTTTCACCCGCATTAAATTTATTTGTTAGAAGGCAGTTTAATACTTTCAAGATGACATGATTATCATCAATTTTAGATTCCCAACAAAAGGTGTTAGGTTCGCGTCTTGAAAGGGAATTTCGTCTTAACGCATTTGTCTTACGTTTAAAAAAAAAGTGCTTTAATTTAACTCTTTCTCTCCGTAATTATTTACCACATTCTGGTGGAATCAACGCTGGTATCGTCAGTTAGGAGAGAAAGAGTCAAGCAAAAGTACCAGATGGCATTTAGTTAAGTAAAAAAGGCCAGGCATATGTCAAAAATTAAAAAAAAAAATTCAAATGTTTATCAGATGTGTCCATAGATTTATATATACTATATAATATATACCTCTATGGATGTGTCCTACTGTGGCTTAAATTAAAGAAGTCTTTTTGTAGCTGTTTTTTTTTTTTTTTTTTTTTTTTAAAGAAAATTCCTGAGAGACGTTTAGAATTTGAAGAAAGTAGCCTAGTTTTTTTTTTTCAAGTTTGGTTAATCTAGTTTTCTTTTCTTTTTCTTTTTAGCTGAAAATGGCTACGAAAGCCAACTTAAACTTCAACAGGCTATGCTCAGGAGACAAGAACTTCTAGACAAAATTAGAGTAAGCCTTAGTTACAAGAGCCTAACTGTTAAACATTTAAAGCCAATATAGAATATTAATGTAGATTTTACCTGTAAAGATTTAATTAAATAGTTAGATATTTAGCCTAACCAAATGCACTAACTGTGTTCACAGCAAGAGCAATTAGACGACAAACGACCTCGAACCTACACACCTAGAAGGCGATACACACCATCTTTATTATTACCTCCACCATCAAGGCGGTCCCTGCCTGACATAAATACCAAACAATATCATTTTGGTTACTACGGCAACGGCAATAATAATACTAACAACACTGGTAAGTTACATAACGGACCTCATTCTTCACCAATCGTAAACAATCAACGTTAGCCACATGATTCTCTATCTCTTCTATACAAATTACGTAATACACACAGGCTATCACGTGACAGTTGTTTTTTTTTCGTTGTTTTATCAATATTATTACGTGGCTAAATGTTGTTAATAATTGGTGAATGAGGTCCATTACGTTAAATTGCTCTTTTTGGAAAAGGGGGTGGGGAGTTTGAAGGTTGAACTATAATTTACTAGACTAGATCTAGATTTAGTACTAGATTCTAGATCTAACTGGCGGCATGATGGTTGAATGCAAAGGGCTTGTCTTCCGAAATAGGGGTTCCGAGTTCGAGTCCTGATAAATACTGGTATTTTAAACTTTGGGCGCCTCTGAGTCCACCCAGCTCTAATGGTTACCTGACACTAGTTAGGGAAAAGTAAACCCTCCTTAACTGTGTGCCTCAGAAACAGACTATTGTTACATCATCTGGATCTGCATTATAGACTCTTACATTAAGATCTAGCCTATATTGTAGGTAGTCATATCAAGATCTAAATTATCTTTAGCACAGTGGACTCTTACTTGTTGGTCGTTGGTCAATGTTTTATTAAAGAGATTCACTTTATCTTATCTTAGATCTAAATTACAAACTGTTTCTTTAGGTTCAAAACAGAAGATAATTAGAATATATATATATACACTTTGTATTAGATCAGTTGCTACTTTACGTTTTTGACAGACCATGTTTTGCCATGGGCACAAGGTCACATGGGCGTAGCTAGGAATCAGACATCATTTTGGGGGATCAAGGGGGCTTGACCTCTTTGGGGGCCCCTGCATTTTGTGTTATATTTAATATTTAATGTAAAAAAATCCCACTAATTTGGGGGACCGGCTCAAGTGGGAGCCCAAAGGTAATTTTTTAATTCTCCCCCTCACTCCCCCCACTCTTGCTACGCCTCTGCAAGGCCATATATGATATCATATAGGTCAAAGGATCTTGCCTTATAGATCAAATTATTAAAGGATTGTAAAGCAAGACACTGTTTAAAGTTATTGTTACAAAAGTAAATCAATGGTGAGAGCTTTAAAAGGTGATGTCAGTTTTTATATCATTAATCATCTACTATATAGATCTATTAATTTAGTTTAAATTTTTTATAAGTGTTTCTTATTTGTTTAGTTTTTATTATAAAAAATAATTTTTTTTTAAAAATTACATTTGAGCTTTGATCTCTTATCTTTGGGGATGGTGCTGCTAGTTGGAGCGTGTTGTCATGGAAACGGTATATTCTCCCTATTCTCTTCAACTTTAGATATGGCCCAGGTGAAGCATATCATAGAGCACCAGTTCAAACAAGCCCCACAGCCTAGTTACTCACTTCCCCCAATACAGACACAGGCTATTCAGCCAATCGTTCAGGTAAGTAACACATTTTTCTATTGTCTTACGTCTTAAAGGGGTAAATATTAAATTGCCTCAATTTAGGACTCTATTTTCTCTTGGGGGGGGGGGGGGGAGGCTTTACAGTTGGTCGAGCGGTATGCACCCTGGATTGTCGACCGGTCGTCTTGATGGTCCAGGGTTCATGCCCTGCATGCTGCCATTGTCCTGCGTGAGGTTTCTTAGCTTTGTTCTTAAAATGTTTGACATGTTTCGGGTGTTCCTTCAGAGTTGAAGATAATTTACTTCCTAGAGGAAAGCTCCAGCAGGGTGACAGGGGGATGGCAGTGGGCAGGGTATGAACCAAGGGCCATCTAGAAATCTGAATGACAGTCCAAGCACACAAAACAGAACTATGAAGTAGATTATCTTTAACTCTGAAGGAGCAACTGAAACATGTTAAACAAACAACATTATTTAAAGTATACAAACATATTGATATTTTAAGTAGAATATTAAAAGCTACATTATATCTGATTTTTTACTATTTACTTGTTATTCTCTAGTAACATACAATTTGTTCAATGGTATGTCTTGAAATAGCCTTTCAAACTCTTAGGTATCAAGGTATTGCTTTAACTTTTATTTCGAGCACTTTTTTTTTCAAATTATTTTGTCTTTTCACTTTGCACTGAGCATTAATAGTTCTATAGCTGGCCCTAAACACAAAAATCTGCAATTATTTGCATGGTGGGGAGAAAACCATATCAGGGGGAACTACTCTGATAAAAGAAGTGTTTCACCTCATTGCGCTCTTTTTTATTTTTCTTCTTCTTCTTGGTAGCCCCTTATTTATTTCCCACAGCCTGTGGCCCAGACTGAATTAGTTCAAATCCCAGCCGTGCATCAAACGTTGGCCTATCCTGCACTTACAGTACGCTCTACAGACAGGAAGGACACTATGTTTAATAAATCGGGTGAGTTATAACTGGGAGGTGAGTGATTCATGCTGACTTGACCCTGATGAATGATATTTGTTTACTTTTTAAAGAGGATTAGGGATTCCTAGCTATTCCCACCATGTGAGGAGTAATTCTTGGATACTGAATTATTCCTTGTTTTTTAAATTAACACATTTCAGTAGCCTGTTCACTCACAATTGAATACTTAACCTCCATATAGTAAATGCTGTTTTGCAAGATCTAAGAAATGTATACTGATATCGTAATCCAGTGGGCTAATTTTGTCTTTTTAGATCTATAATTTTCATGTGAATACAACCTCCCCAATAATAATTTGAAAATTAATATCAGCAGTAGCTTCCAACAGACAATAATATAGTGTGAGATCGGAAAAATGAAAAAAAAAAAAAAAAAAAATATATATATATATATATATATATCCATAGTTTATGGGGGAATAGAATGCTCAAGCTTATTCACTGAAATCAAAAATAATTTATAAGTTTAGTAAACTGATTTAACAAATCACAGTAAAAAACAAATCTTGGCCTAAAAAAAAAAAAAATGGCAGTCAATAAATTAAGGCAGTTGGCCTCGTTGGGGAAAAAAAATTATTCATTTCAATAATAATATTAAATATATTATGAAAGAAGGACTCTATTTTAAAGAATGATAACCTTTAAAGTATTAACAAATGTTACAAAAAAGTATATATATAGATGTGATGCTCCCTTTGTGTTTCAGACTTTATGGACATGATGATGCTTCAGAATGCACAGATGCACCACATGGTGATGCAGCAGATGATGTTGCACCAGCTGCCAGGTGCTCGCCCAGCTACCATGCCATTTGTAGAGCCAGCTGCTCCTGTGGCACTGGTAGGTTTTGGCATTGTCTTACAAATAAAAGTTCCATTTGAAATTAAAACTTTCTGTTACAACCTAATCAATTCTTGCAACATAAAAAACAATATATATTTTAATTTAAGGATTCTAAATATTTCTTCAACAAATTTAACTAAAGATAAATAATTTACACCATTCACTAATGAAGGTACGGTGCCTGAGTGTAAAAGCACTTTACTTCTGAACCATAGGGTCCCCATTTGAATCCAGATGACGACTTGGATTTTTAATTTCAGGATCTTTAAGGCACCTTTGAGTTCACTCAGATCTAATGGGTAACTGACATTAGTTGGGGAAAAGTAAATGTGTTTATTCATTGTGCTGGTCACATGATACCATTGTTTTTATTACACCAAAGAAGAGAGATTGACATAAGTGTATAAAAAAAAAAGTTTGCCAAAATAAAGGAAGAAACAAATAATAATTTTGAAGATAAAAATATTAAACTCAATTAAACTTTGTGTAATTCTGTAAAAATATTGTCATTTCTTACATTTGTCATTAGTTTAGTCTCGTGCATGACGGTGGTTATTTCTATCCAGAACTTTTCTTGGAATAAACCCAACTTTTAGTTGAACTTATATTTATTGATTTTATTTTTAAAATTTACATTTCTGAAATTAGACATTTTTTATTTTTTTTAGGAAGCTAATTTTTTATTTTTTTTTGTGGTCATTTCTAACTATATTTACTTTTATTTTTTTTTAATACTTCACTTTCTGTATTTGGAATTAATGCCAGTATTAGTGTGAACATGATCATTTTTAGGTGAAACTGATTCCTGAAAATACATTAAGATAGCAAAAAAATAATGATTTCAATATACAAACTCACTTTTCCTGTTCTCTTGAACAGATGCGGCCAGCCCCATCAGTCTACCATCACCACATAAACAGTCAACCAAATTTTATGCCGCCCATGGACTAGTAAGTATCAATAGAGTTTACTTTAAAGACTGTTAAACATATTAGTTTTTTCACTTATTTTACCCTTATTTACTTGTATGCGTCAACTTCAAAACTAATATATTCACAAACTGTAAAAGTATATATATAAAAACTTATTAGAAATGTACATTACAAACTATTCGTTGTTTTTATTTTGTTGGACAAATATATATCTGTATTTCCTTTTTCTTTTTTCTTGTTACCAGTCGGGGTATGGGTGGTAATGGTGGATATTACGGTCGCAGTAAGTACATTTTTTTTTTTACTTTTTAATTTTTGTTATATAAAACTAATTTTTTACATTTTTTGTTACATTTTTTAATTAGCAAAGCGTTCTATATTGTATTTTTGTGTAGAAAATAGTTTAGAATTAGTGGCACTTGTTTATAGCAGGATAAGGCTAATCCATCACACTTTTTATACATCACTTGCATTTATTATATCGCAATTATTTCATGTTTAATAACTATGCAGATGCATTTGTTGTCATTCAGGTGTTTTTTAATTTCTCAGAAAGCATAGAATAAAAAAGAAATAGTAAGTAATAATATTAGGAAAAATGGCTCCAGTTAGAATAAAATTTGGAATCAGAATAAATTCCAGAGACAATTATCAGACATTTAAAAAAGCTCAACCCATTAAATAACAGTGTTAATGTATTATATCAATTTTTCTTTTTGTATTTTAAGATTGCAGGCACAATATTTATACTCTAAAAATTTTAAATCACGCAACTCATTTTTTTTCAGTCCTTTTTTTTTACAGTCGATTGAGCTTTAGAAATCATGTGATCTGAACCAGCCAATCATGAGAGGCGGCTGCTAGTAGTTAAAATTTTGCTAGTAAAAAAGTCTGTATTACCAGACTTTTAAGTAAAAAATAATTATTATAATAATGGAGCCATCTATCATAACTTATTTTTTCTTCTTACAAAAAAAATTATGGAAAAAAAAAAAAATCAAAACTAAACCTTCAAATTTTAGCCAATCAAATTACTGTAACAATTGTTTGGTTAAAATAATTCTAAAGAACCAATCAAAAACATCCTTTCTTTTGTTTCATTTCAGACTTCAGTAGCACAATATATGATGATGGCTCCAATTATTATCACTACCACTGAGAGGAGGGAAGATGATTGGCTGTTGCCTAGTGACAGGGACACACCTCTCTCTTTTGAATGGCTGGGGATGATCATGTGCTATTTGTTGTTGGGATTTTTTTTTCCTAAATAACAACTGAAGCTCCTTGGAAACTTAATTACCAGTTTTTAAAAGACATCTAACCATCATATTTCAGGAGAACTTATGACATTGTATATAAATATGAAATAATGATGTTTTATGTATTTCTATGTGATACTATAATGATTTTTTTAATAACAAATTATATTATTGTATTCGCCATTACGTATATAACACATTTATGTAATACATATGCATTACCTGTGTCTATTTTTGTTTTACGCTATCCAACAGTACATAATCGCAAAGAAGAGAATAGCTTAAAAAAAAAGAATAAGTTAGCTCAGGTTTTAAAATGAGTTTTTAGTTTATTGAATATGTACATTCCAATAAATGTTTGAAAAATCATTTACAGGGTATAATAAAAGATGACACTTATGCAGTAATAATTTTTAAAATAGTTCACTGTTTTTCATTGCCACAATAAAGTCTCGAAGTTTGCTTTCTAATTCACCATGACATTTTCTCAAAGTTATCGTCATATTTTGTGAGCTAGTCTTTCTTCACAACAGCTGAGATGCAAATATTGTTTAATTGAATTTTTTTTTTTTAAACAATCTTTTATTTTAAGTTTTTCTGATAAACTGACCACTGGTCAAAGAAAATAATATGTAAAAGGGGGGGGGGGAGGTGACGTAGTCTAGTCTTTAATGTTGAGTATTTTCTTGTGCTCACCGCTGACCACCGGTCATTGTGCTCCAACAAAAGTGCCTCTAGAGAAATATCTGTTGACTTGTGACGTGATCATCTTGTGATACTGAATTGGGATATTTTTATTTGTGCATATGATTCAATTAATATTAAGTCATTCTTAATAATTTTGTCGACTTAAACCTGCTGTTGACCAAACTATATTTAATGATTCTCTTAGTTTAAAAGATAGATATCTGTATTTGGAGTTTACACGGGTAATAATATAAACTGATTGATAGTAAACAACTAACTTTTGAACATTTTTTTTAGTTGAAAATATTCTTTGTTTTTGTTTTTTTACTATTTAAGTTTCTCTGGTAATCGTGACCTATTGATTTATATATTTTCAAACAAAACTTATTTAATATATAGATCGTTTCATGATCTATTTTGAAAGAAATTATTGAAAGTAATCTCTGTAAGTGTTGAAATCAATAAAAAATTGTCAATAAATAAATACAAAATTAAAAAAAAACAACAAATTTCTGTTTGCAATTATTATCACAGCTGAACATCGGTCAACAGCAGATGTAGGCTACATATAACTATATAAGTAGGTCAAACTGTCTCAATTAGGTTTATTGTGTATCTGAGTGACATCATTATGTCTGTATGCTTGTAAGTAATTGTTTCGTTTATTTTCTTCCTGCCTTCACTTTTTTACATTTGTATATTTTCTTAGCATTGTCTGTGATATTAATCCATGATTTTCGTACCTGGCATTTCAAACTTTTACTTTGAGGAGTCAACATTAGTTGTTTTTTTTTTACTTGAAACAAAATTACTAAATAATCAAGATGTTAAAGAAAAAGAATACATCCCAGACCAATAGTTTAATTTACATGCAGGCAATAAAGGACAGGTGGTGTAGCAGCAGTGCTTCTTAGTCAAATATCTGGGTTCTTTTCCTTTCTCAGTATTTGTTAGTATTTCTGTATAAGGAGGCTTAAGGTTTAGAAAGAAAATTTACCTGACTACATTAAATTTACATTCATGCAAAGTTTCAGTTTAAGAAGTTTTGTTCATTGGGCTACCAAATCCTCACATAAGACAGAAAAGTCTTGTTATATGACATAACACAGAAAAGTCTTGTTATATGACATAACACAGAAAAGTCTTGTTATATGACATAACACAGAAACGCCTTGTTATATGACATAACACAGAAAAGCCTTCTATCTATATAACAGTGGTGCTCAACGTTTTGTCGGTACGGAGGGGGGGCATGTGAATGGCTGACACCCTAGTCACAGGCCAAATCACTGAAAAAATAATAATTTTCAAGCCCTATGTAACTAAGCCTCTGATTCTTAATTATACGATGTGGGCAGGGCTTTATTGGGGTGTTGATGCCTCTCTGTCAAGCATGTCCTGTGAGCAGGAGTTTAGTTGGATTTGGATGTCTCATTGTCAAGCCTGAGGGATGTAGTCTAGCCATCAATGCTATATAACATAAAAATCTTTACGCTTTTATTCACCTGTAAGTTTTGATCTCATTTACCTGTACCTGTAAGTTTTGATCTGATTTACCTGTACGTTTAGTTTCATTCATTAGATCTGGTGTCACTCAACCATGTCTGGGACTAAATGCAACAAAAAATTTTTTTTTCATTTCCAATCTCAAGATATGAAAACATATGTGTGGCAAATTTTCATAAAATTCGATACTGTAGGTCTACTCATAGTTTTTTAAGAGGTGTGGTGGCTAAGCGGCAAAGTGCTTGTCTTCTGACTTAGGCGTCCCAGGTTTGAATCCTGGTGAAGACTGGGATTTTTTATTTCGGGATATTTGGGCGCCTCTAGGTACCTGACATTAGTTGGGGAAAAGTAAAGAAGGTTGGTTGTTGCTGGGCACATCACACCCTTGTTAACTGTGGGCCACAGAAACAGATGACCTTTACATCATCTTCCCCATAGATCACAAAGTCTGAGGGGACTTTTTTTTCTTTCCTTTACTAATAGTTTTATATCAACAGTTTTTTTTTTAATAATAAATATTCTTTTCTTGTTTAAAAAAAACTAAAGCATTTTTTAAAGATTCATTCTATTCTATTAAATCAATTTCTATAGCTTATTTTTAAAAGCTCAGGCACATATTAGAAAAAAAATAATTCTTCTGTTATAAATAAAATTTCATATTCATTTATTGACATAATTTGTATTTGGGTCATTTGGCTAGAATTAATTTTTTTTTCTGTCCGTGTGTGTTTTAGCTTGTCAATATGTTTCATAAAATTTACTGTGGAAAATCTACACTTGTTTAGTGGGCAGTCATCACCACAATTATTTCATTTTGTAGAGAATTAGGCATTTTTTTTTGTCTTTCTTCTTCATCTAAATTTAATTCCAACTTTAGGCATCGATGTCAAATTTTCACTGTTATAAATATAATATTACTCTTCAGTTTAGTAACTATTTTATTCGTCATCAAGTCAAATTTACATAAAACGACTTCTTTGGACTGAATTATGACAGTCTCTCTATTTACTTAAAATTTTCTCTCCATTTCTAAATTATAATTTTATGAAATATTTCTACCAAATTATTTCTATTACAAAATTTGAAGATTTTTTTTCTTCTATTATTTATTTAAATATTTGAAATGAATGCTTTCTGGTAACATTAAAATTCATTGGAATAATAACAAAAAATAGTTCTTTTTTTTTTCATGTAGGAAACATTAGTAATTTTTATATACCAGTATAATAAGTACTTTTCATTTTGCTATAAGTAAAATTTATTTTACATATTTACATGTCTACAAATCGGATTGCCTTATATTTTTACGATTGTTTAGTAAGGACATTTTTAAGGCAATTCTAGTTAATCTAGCGATGTCCAAAAATTTTTAGAAAGAGGCCGAAAATAAGAGTAACAATTTTGCCTTGCCATGATACGTGTTCAAAATTGCAGTCAGTGATTGTTTAATAAGGCATGCTTATAATATCAAAAACGAATGAGATGCTCAAAGCTGTGGTTAGGCAATGTTTGAATGTAGCTATTCTTTAAGAAGGAAATGAAGCGTTTACAAGTCAATAGCAGTCAATGAGCCAACTTGGCAGAATTAAGTCATTGGTTAACCCTTTAAGTGCTGAGCTGTTTTACAATAAATGGAATTACAATTCTGATGTTTAGAGGCTGAACTACCACACGCGTTTTAAGGGTTAAGATGCATGACGCGTAGGACGAAATAATCTTTTTTGAAGTAACGTCTGTATTATATAAGATAAGATCTATTCCTGGCACAGTGTTGGGGAGGATTCAGCTCCCCGTCGCCTCAGGGTGGCGCCTCCGTGGAAACGTCTAGTAGTGGAACTAGATAGGGTTAGAACGGGAAACGAATAGGCCCTGGCAGGATACCCTGGCTGAGTTTTTTGGGCTATTTTTTTTTATCTCACTCGGGGTGGGGATGAAACAAAAGCCAGCACCCCAGTCCGAAAAGTCCGCCACACCGTTCCACATCAGAGTCCTGTAACTTGAGTGGCGGTCAGTGCACGGAACTTGGCGGTTACAGTATAGGAATATGAGGTAATCTCCCCATGATTAGAGCTGCACTCGGCCATTTACATCGAGTGGGGCCCTGGAACGAGGCGCTGTGTACGCGGTACGGTCGCCTTACTCGCTCCATGGCCGTTACTGCTGGGGGCCCTCAAACAGGACTTGGGGTGAAGAGCTCCCTTTCCAAGCCTGTTCGTTGAATAAAAGCCTTTCCAACGATCAACAGGATAATGGGCCGATTCCCAACTGGATTTTATCGAAGGCACAGTGTTGGAAAAAAAATCTCACTGACATATGAAGATGCAAAAGTTGCGTGACATTGTCTGAGCAAGAGAGATTAGATTTTGAAAACCCGGATTTCGGTATTTTCCTTTAGAACTTTTAGGAAATAATTATTAGAGAAGATGATTAGACTGGAGCTCAATTAGTCCTTTTATTATTGCAAGCTGCAAGTCTGATTTCGCTACTTCTATTTCCACATTAGAGACATTCTGATATCACATATTATTATTATAAAATAGGGAATCATTTTACTGGACCGGATATAGCCCTCGGGTCGTAGTTTGACCATTACAGATCTGACTTGTAAAGGCACTTAGTTTTTTTGTGGAGTACTTCTCAGTTAATTGTGAGCAATAAGTTATAATATTCTTTTTAAAAAATTCAATTTGAGATTTTTATAAAAAGGGGAGCGGGGGGGGGGGTGAAATATATACAACTGATTTGTCCAAAAATCTCAGTATGTATGGATGATAGAAGAATTGATTGATTGATTGATTTTGTTTGGCATGTCATTTTTCTGTCCACTGGCTAATACAAAGATTCTAATGACTGGTGCATTGTTCCAGCGCAGTGTTTCCCCTTTTTTTAGTCATGAAAGACAGATGAATTTTCGACACCCCTTCTACGGGTCGTGTCACCGCTAAAAAAAGTAAAAAAATGAATCCAGCTGAATTATAATGTTCCGAAGGGATTGAAAGCACCACGTCACGGCCTTTCGTTGTCCGGAGCCTTATTTTGAGAATCACTTTGCTTTAACTATGTCGTGTGTAAACTATTCTTGGATCAATGGAATTGTAAATCGTTTATAAAGTATTACAAGGCTATAAAACACAAGACAAACACTGAAAATATTTTGGTCCTCGGAGAAAGCAAGGTTGATATCATTCATTAATTGTTCATTACTTCTGAATAATTAATTGTCCAAACTTGCACCTGCAAACATTTACTAAAAATTTAGTGTCCGAGAAATCCACACAAATCAGCCGTTATCCATAAAAAGAGGTCCTCTGACTATGGATCGCTGAAGAAACAAAGTAATTGCCTCAACAACAGTCTTCTGAAAAAAAAAAAAGTAATTGCCCCACCAAAAGTCTTCTGAAGAAACAAAGCCATTGCCCCACCAACAGTCTCTTTTCTTGCCTTTTTTATGGGGATATGTTTTGTTGTTTTGTTTTTAAACTTGTTTGGACTTTTTGTTTTTTAAAGAGACCTTTTTTTAATTCAGTAGAAGATTATATTGCCAAAAGCACATAAGACAAAATCGTAAGATCCATGTTTTTACAACAATTAAGGTTAACATTGTTCTGAAATTGTTCAAACTTGACGATAATTAGGTTGTCTATTGTTTTATGTTGTACGTACACATGTGCCACTATGCCAAATGAACGGGGTCATTGAAATTGTTATTCCCTCGAAAGGAACTGTTTTTAGTTTCCATGGAAGCCCAATATTCCGAGAAACATCATGCTAAATGTTTTTGTTGATGCGTTTACCAGATGACAAGCATGAATTCCTATTGTAAACGTTTTTATGTACAACAATGGAAACTTTTTTCTTATTCAGTAGCTCAAAAAGGTTGTATATCGTCAAAAACAAAGAAATCAAAATTCCTGGTCTCTCACGAAATTGTACATAGTTCATATGATTGTCTTATTTTCCGGCTGTTGACATCATGGCTGTTGTTCTTTGTAATAAGCATGTTAATGACGTTTATTAAGTCTGTTTTTTTTTGTTTTGTTTTTTTAAAGGAAACCTCAGAATTTGCGCTATTCAATTTTAGCTTTATCATCATAGGAATCCTTGGGCCTTAGGCCTATTTTCTTTGCCTCTTTTTTTTTTTTGGGCTTTAAGTGCCTCTTTTATGGGCCATCTTGCCTCTTTAGTGGGCTTTCTTTATATATAGGTTTTTATTTGTAAGTTCCAATAATTCACAAGTATTAAATCATAAACAATTGAAAAGTGATTAACCTAAAAATATAATAATAGTAATAGAAATATCATTTAATATCAAAGACATACTACCTAACCATTGAAACCACTAGAGACAGAAAAATGATACAAGTATCCTCTACCCCAGAACAATCAACACAATATCAAATATCCCTGACCCCCTACACTCCATTTCTGGAATACTACCTGAGTATTGTACAAGTATATGAAAATCAAACTAGATAATCCTCTACCCTAAAATCCATTATTTTCCTAAATGTCAATTCTAAGTGATTAGGATCAAACACCTTATTATTATGTAGAGCAGGGTTTCTCAACCTGTGGTTCGCGACCCCCTTGGGGGTCGCCTAAGACCATCGAAAATATGGATTATTATTGCTGTGTGAGTGGGCATCGCGGCAGATTGGGGGATTATAATAAGGGGTCGCCGAGCAAAAAAGGTTAAGAACCACTGATGTAGAGCTTTAAGCCAGCTAGCCCAAACAATATTCAGGCTTAAGTTATGTTACTGTCTAGTATATGATAAGGAAAGTAGAAACAAGGGTATATTTAAAAAAATAATTATTGTAGTTTTTGTGGTGGAAACACTATTGCTTATTGTGTGTACTATTGTTTATTAGGTTTAGGGCGACGTCCATTCAATCGCAGATCAATGCCACCCATGGGGAACAGGGCGCCTGTTGGTAAGTAATGTGTAAAACATATTAGGCCTTTTTTTTTTTTACTTTAAGCCTTAATTAGTTTGCTTTATTACTATATACTTCATACATTTTTGTTTATGTTTATAATATAAAATACTAGCCATATGTTGCCCGCGGGTCTTAATTTGCGTATCACTTTCGATATAGTCACTGAGAGTGCTTTGTAAACAATTAAACGAAATAATAATTTTATAAGTAAAGCGAATGCGGAATGCGTGAATGTAAAAATAGTATGAATGGAGCTATCAAAATAGATAATCGACTCAAATTCATTTTTCAAATAAAAACATTTGCTTGTAAACTTCATATATTTGATTAACATTTTAAATGAATAGACTTAATTTTGTATGTTCTTGTGTTGAAATATAAAGTAGATCTTGAGTTAGACATAGATCTAGATCTAGACTAATCTTGGATAGAGTTCATTCTGCGCGTGCGTGAAGCCTTCGCTCTGCGCTTGCGTGATCTATTTTATTAGATTACGCGATTCATGAATGAAACTATTAGAATATATCTCAACCGGCTTCGCAGCTTAAGCGAACGAATTTATGAAAAATGTTTTAGAAAAACAAATTTGAATGTTAATTTGATTAAAATATGAAATGAATGGACTATAATTTGTATGTTCTTGTGTTAAAGTATAAAACTCTCTTTGCGAAGAGAAGTTCTATCATCTTAGAGTTTTAGACATAGGAATAGAGAGATGTGTAACCTTTCAGGTAATGTCTAATGAAAGAATGTACGTCAGGAATTTAAAATTCGCAGATATAAGGAACTAATTTATGTAAAAATACTTTTGAAACACAAATTTGAAGCTTAATTTTATTAAATAATGTACTCAATAGACTATATTTTATATTCTCATGTGTCAAAGTAAAAAAAAAACTATCTGTACAAAGCGTAGTTCTTAAAAGTAGATCTAAATCCTTTCGATCTTTTGTCGTGTAAACATGGACTAGATCGATGAAATTATAATGCTTTCATAGAATTAGGCAACTTTTTTTTTATTGAGGGTCGTTTTAGGGCTACAATACATTTATTACGGTCTAAGTTAGTACCCAAGGAACATTTATGCCAAGTTTTATCAAGATTGGTCAGATGGTTTTGATTCTATTCGGTACATACATACATACGCCTTACTTTCTACTTTATAATATATATATATATGTGTGTGTGTGTGTGTGTGTGCGTGCTTGCGTGCGTGCGTGTGTGTGTGTGCGCGTGCGTAAGAACAATATAGTACTAGTGACCATCGAGACGACTGTCTTATCTTATATAGGCCAAATACCAAGCAACCGCATTCTCCTTCATTATATGTACGTCAAGTGGTCAGTGTGTTAGCCCATAAGTGACTGGTCAAATTGGTAGAACCGTGCTTCATTCGAGATATTATGTTAAGATGAAATAAACAGGCTCTGTGACTTGCACCAAACCAATGCGCTCATATCTGTGATAAAACGATTCCTTTTTTAATGATGTTTTTAAAATTATATGTCCGGCTAATTGCAGATTCTTACTCTTACAGGACACCAGGTAGGTACCGTAACATATATACATGCAATTGAAACATATACCACGATATATGATTATAGTATCGGTGTGAGCTTTTTGGCGTTGCGAATTAACAGGGCACATTACATATATAATGGCTTGGTATGTAGGTTATGATTTCGTATTGAGTGGCCTAACAGAGTGAATTTAACTCTATTATATACACTGTAGTATCCTATTCATATCTCTGCACATGTATAGTGTGATGATTTGTGCACGCATATTTATAATTAATATTATGTTATATTATTGTGATGTTCTATTTCCTGCGAGATTTGTGCGATTTGAGACTAATGGGACTTTGCTTTCTAAATATCTACTTCTCTTAAAGTGTTCTTTTCTCTTCTGGACGTATCTCTTATCCTCTTTTCTCTCTGCCTCTCCTTTTTCTCCTCTTTATCTCTTCTCTTATCTTCTCCTTTCTCCCTGTCACTCTATCGATTTCTTATCTTTTCATTTTTCTCGGTATCTCTGTCTGTCTGTGTCTCAACTTTTTAACTGCACTCCCTCCCTCTTCTCTATTCCTTTATACCTCCCCTCTCTCTTTCTCTCTCTCTCTCATTAGTTTTGTCTATCACTAGTCTGTCACTAGTCTTTCACTAGTCTGTCACTAGTCTTTCACAAGTCTGTCACTAGTCTTTCACAAGCATGTCACTAGTATGTCACTAGTCTGTCACAAAGCTGTCACTAGACTTCCACAAGTCTGTCAATAGTATGTCACGTGTCTGTAATTAATTTGTCTTTATTCTGTCAAGTTTTTCTCTATTGTTTGTCACAAGTTTGTAACTTTTCTATCACAGTGTGTCACTATCTGTGGATTTTCCCTATGCCAATGTGCTCGTCAATCTATCCTTTAATGATATTTCCTTGACATTTTGTCTACATGTCTCACTGACACTACTTCTGGTCTTTTAAACATCTCCGATCCAGGACCCTTCCTTTACGCCAGCCCTCCTTGTAGACCTAACCCCGTGATTTCATTCTTCCTACTGTTGGTGTCCATCTTGAAGAAAAGTCTGAAATCACTATAAAGTCATATAGTCATAATGTCATGCTATACTTTCGTTTAGTCGAGTCTGTTTCTTCTAGTCGTTCACCAAGGAAATAGATTTTTATGCATGCTGATTGTCACCTTTTTCATGTCATTAGCTGATAAAAATTTGACCTACATTACAGACATTTTGTCGTAGACGTTACTACAATTAGAAGTAACTTGTACTTACACAGTGTGATACCATGTAGCACCCAGTACTCACAGCTTCCTTCGAGTCTAACTTCAATGTCATACCCAGAGCCAGCGCATAGGAGTTCGAGTCATTGGACCTACAAAATACATAATAACGTTTAACAATTTGTAGCTGGGTAACCCATTCAGTCGCGGGCTTTTAAGAGATATCTTGAGGTCGCCTCCCCCCCCCCCCTCCCCTCCTCCTAGCGCCGGCTCTCGTTTTTACATCATGATGTGTATTAATTCTATTTGTTTACTTTTCATTACGCTGAAATCATTTTTAAAATGTTCGTGAAATTAGTGAACAAAAATGGTTAAAGAAAAGAAAAAAAAAATACATGCATTTATGTAGGGACACTACTTTCAACCACTAATTAGATCGAGAATCTAGTGACAACCAATATTTAGTGACGCTTCTCATTTAGAGCTTCATCTAATTCTTATCAATAAAAATGGCCGGAGACTCATCGCGAATTAAACTTCAGTTTCAAAACTGTACAAAAATGAAACAATTTAATTTCTTGGGGATAACTTTGCTAATATTAGTATTTTTAAGTAAATCTTTGCCTTTATTGGAAATAAAAACACAATGTTTAAAAAGAAAAAAAGATAGAAGCGTTTATTTAAAAAAAAATTTTGATATGTTTTTTTTTGTTTTTCTTTTCAGTTGTAAGGACGGATAATGTAAGTGTCCCACTTTTTTCTTTTATCTAATTTTAGAACAATAGTTAGAAAAAGCGGTGCTTAGAGTCTTTGGTTTGGGAGGGGGGGGGGGTAAAGGATTACACTTAAAATAACTAAAATTAAAGTATTCCATATCGGAATATGAGGCAAAGCGCAAGTGGTTAGCGCTGCCTTTGGCTGCTTATAGCGAGCGGTTCAAGGACAGAGGTGTAGTGCGCCAGTTATATGGTACGACGAAACCCAGAAGTGGAACCCCTAAGACTTGACTTGGGGGTGAAGAACTCCCAGCCCACGCCTAGTCGCTGGATAAAATCCTTTCCAACGACTTATCGGGACAATGGCGCTATCAGAGCCCGATTCCCATACTGGACTTTTTTCGAGGTATCGGTAATTACTTTAAATTCCCCTCTTTAATAATTACGTAAGCTTATTGAAACTAGATTACATTGGTGAAGTGTGTGTGGGCTGTTTTTTTTTCCTTTGTGAACTCTACAAGTTTACCACAATGTAATGATATAGAACAACAAATTAAACATTCAGTATATAAATATGTGTATATTATATATATATATATATCTAAGCATGCATATCTGTGTGTGTATATGCGTATGATGCTTTTGTATGATCAGTGTTATGGAGTGTGTGTGTGTTTCTATGGTGAAGGTGGGAAGAGGTTAGGGTTTGGTTGTGAATGATGCATTATAAGCGGTATTGTCGTCAGCGCTCATAGGTAGGACAGTCGACTCCAGATTGCCAGAGTGAAAAGACGTGTTTTTGTAGGGAGCTAGATTTTGTTCATAATGTATTTTATATTGTTCCTAAAGTCTATCACAGTTATCTATTTCATCTCAACTTGAATGTGCCTATATTAAGGGTGCACCGGATAGTACTTTTTGATATTCGGCCGGAGCCGAATATTGCCGAATAGTAATAAAAATGCCGCATATTCGGCAGAAGGTGGAGCTGGAGCGACTATCCGATGACCCCTTGTCAATATTGCAATAAAAGTTTAGTTTTGTTCACAAAAGAAATGATTCAACTTACTTCATATTTTACAAGATAAATAAAATACAATACGCTTGCAGAGGATTAGTTGTCTACCAGCAGTATTGGTGCTTCAAGTCAACGACCTTCAATAACAATCAGTCACAATATTCATGCTACTATACTATCTATACCATTATACTTACTTTTGAGCGTTATAGTATAAAGCTCACACTAAACATGTTTTCAGAGTTACTCAAAAGTAATGTAGCAATTAACATAAAACAATTAACCATAAAACATAAAAGCACATTCCTCGTTCCATATGCTAGTATAAATTTGCACAAATACTCCTTCTTCCCTAGAGCTATTAGAGCATGGAATGGGTTGCCTGGGCCAGGCAGGAAAACCAGTGACTTGGCAGAATTTATGTCATTGCATGACTAGATGCATGACGCGTAGGACGTAATCATCTTCTTTATTTTTGAAGTAACGTCTGTATTTTATAATATAAGATAGTATAAAGCTCACACTAACAAATTGTTGTGTACTTTGGTTTTTGTTTCACAGAAAGGAGGTGCCAGACCCAGCAGTGTTTTCCTGTTCGGTATTATACTCAAAGAGATAGTAGCTGCCTTGCACAGGATTTATTTGAACGTAAGTTTAAACAAGCGGGAAATAATACAATATAGGATGAGTGTGAGTTGATAGATCGGTGGTGAGTGTATTTTTAGACTGAATAGGCGTGGCTTAGACCGGAAGAGGAAAGACGTGTGAATACAGAGTGGAGACGTCAAGTAAAATGGGCCTCATTCACCAATCGTAAACAAACAACATTTAGCCACGTGTTTCTCTATCTCTTCTATACAAATTACGATCTAATTTTCAATACATAATGGCTATCACGTGAGCGTTTTTTTCCCCCGTTGTTTTAGCAATATAATCACGTGACTAAATGTTGTTTGTTTACGATTGGTGAACGAGGCCCATAGAGTGAATGGAGAGTAGAATCAAAAATCGTGTAACATCTTGTTTTAAAAAAACCCTGTAAAAATGTATTGTAAATATTGCTATACTAAAATTGAATATCTATAAATGTTTTGAAATAAGAACTGAAGTTTATGCTGTTTAGAAAATTAAGTATGAGCTTCCATTTTTTTTTTATTTTTTTTTTTGTCATTTGGATATAAGTGTAGTGTACATACACCTACATGCAAAGTGGATTTACAGCCTCAGTCCACAATAAGAGACTCGCGTGGCTGGGGAGAAATGAAAGAATCGTTGTACTTTTCTTGGTGGACAGTTTGTTTGTAGGAAGCGGAGATATCTATTAATGAGGGACACAAGAGTTCCAACACAGATGGACGCCCCTGTTTTGCTGTACATCGTTCCTCCCAAGCCCTCCCCCCCCCCCCCCTTGAACCATTAACTTCTCTGTGATGTCTTCTAAAGGCTTATACTCCTGCATTAAAGGAATTGTGACATTTAATTGATTATCATATTAATTTGAAAAAAAATAGCAGAATGAAAAAAAAAAATTTTTTTAAAGAAAATTGTAAGGGGAAGAACCGTACAATTACTGCCGTATATCTAAGTGCTGCAAGATTTACCTACCTTTTCTTTATATAACATTATTATTTCATTCTCTCCTAATCGACGATGCCAACATTGATTTGACCCAGAATATACATAATTGATATTTGGATTTATAAACTTTAATTTGTATTGTGTAAAAAGAGCATGCTTTCTCCTATAATTCAATACCAAATATAACATTTTCTGATAACAAACAAAAAAGTTATTCAAGCTAATCATAACAGGTGAGTGAAATACAGAACGAATAATACTATCGAAACGAGTAAAATAATTACGGAGAGAAAGAGTTCATAAATCGGTACTTATTATACTAGTTAATAAATAATTGTGCAAAGTTTCAACTTGATCCGAGAGTGGGAAAGTAAAGGAAATAATGGGTTACAAAACGTGTACCTGAAAGATAGAGTGAGTGGATATAAGTTTTGTATAACAAAAAAGTGCGTATTATGAAAGATGCGAAACAATCAAAACTAACGTAAACTCCACCAACAGGTGTGAGCTATAGCTGTCATGCTTTTTCACCTTCCATCCACAGCCCAGCGGAAATATCTACCCGGTCCTGCAGGACATCATTGGCCCTGGTGCCCAGGATTTGAGCCAGCTCCTCTACGCTCCAGGACCACAGCAGGACGGGCCCAGAGGGCGTGGTAGGGGCAGAGGTGGTGGTGGTGGTGGTGGTCGAGATGACCCCAGGGGTCAGCTGATTCAGATCCTGCAGTATGTCATCGAGAACTTGATCTACCATATGACGGAGATTATGGTCAGTGTGTTAGTCCAGTGGTTAGTGTTTTTTGTCCAGTGGTCAGTGTATAGTCCAGAATGAAAATTCAATCCATTTGACTACAATTTTCCTCCTCAGCATCATGGGAAATGGTAGACTTGACTGCAGACCTGTGACGTGGCGACGAGCTGACCACTTGTAACTATGTCACAGGTCTGCAGTCAGATCAACTATAATGATAGGTCTCGCATTGACAAGTATGGAAAGTTTATAGGAACTTTAAAGCATTGTCTTTTAGCCCGAAGATTAAGAAATGCAATACTTAATGTGTCTAAACTCTGTATATCTAGTCACATCTACCACAGACCAAGCCGCTATTCCCCAGCGGATAATAAACATTCCATTAAAGACATACCGGGCAAGGTTAATGATACCTAACGGAGAGGTTACGTCCCCTTAATTTAACGTATTTCTATCTATCATTAGTTTAAAGTTTAAAGTAAGTTAGGACTAAAACTCAAAGCCTAACCTCGTGGCTAAAAAAGTGTCTCGTTCCAGTAAGTCAGTGTTTTCCCAAACTTTTGACCTACGTGTACCCTTTTTATAATTTTTGTAATGCTGAGTACCCCCTTGCCCATCCCACCTTACTTTAATTTATTAACAGAACATATTAAATGGGTATTTTTAAAAATCAGCATAGATAATGAGGTGCACCGCGTACCTCCCCTCCAAAGTCTTCCCCACTTTGGGAAACACTGCAGTAAGTGACTTCCGTTGTTGTCTCATTATGGATGTATAAACCTCATTAACCTCATTAATTAAACCAAGTAAAATTCAGTTGTATAGTTGTCATTCTCACGCTTACATTTCCTCCCAAACAGCCGAAGACTGGAGTGCTGGGGACACACAAAAAGGCGGCAGTTTTTGAAATGATCAAGAGCGGGAAAAGATTTCCCGATGGCTATTTTTGGCAGATAGAACTGGCAAGTAAACATTTCAACAATTCTTGTTAGGGAACTTTTCTAATTACTACGAGATCTTTTTTTATACTGTTGTAACTCTAGGGTAGGCACTCAACGAAAAGGCAGGCAACTCAACACAGTTTAACAGGAAATAAATAATTGTGTTTATATCACTAGTGTAAACACATAACATCCTTCAGCTTCCTCAGAGTCTTACTACTAAGTATACCAGTCCTTTGCTACTTAACCCGAATGTGGACCAACGACAGCCTTCCCCGCTTCGCTCTAGGTCCCTACTACAACCTTCAGGCAGCATAAAAGCTGGCTACTTAGTTTCCCAAACATTCAGACTCTTCACAATCCCTGCTGCACTGTTATTCTCTCTCTTTCTTCTAGTGTCTTCCTGTTTACGTTCAACAGTGCGCTAGTGCGCATCTCAAGCACTGGTGCAATGCAGGGTTACAACAATACTATGACAGAGAAACATGCAAAGGACGGAGTCGAACTAATTAGTTGCTCGGGAGCACAGTTGACATGGGGCTAAAAAAAAAAGTATTGAAAATACAATAAACAATAAACATGCATATATGTGACCCCTTCCGGACCAAGAAAAACAAAGGATGTTTGAGCCACGAGGCCTTCATCAACAACAAAGCAAACACAGACAAAAATGAGTTAATTTTTTGTTTTTGTTTCGTTTTGTAGCTGATGAAGGCCTCGTGTATGTTTATTGTATTTTTCTATACAGTTCACCCCTGCAGCAGTAAATCTTTGTTATTGAGGATTAAAAATTGAATTCTAAATGACACTCTGATATACTTCCGGAGGAACAAATATGACTGTGAGCACAAATGTCCTGCCCTGTTCAATGTCGTCTGATTTGACAATTGTCCTGCCCTGTGTCACTGTCCTCTGATTTAACACTTGCCATGTTCACTGTCCTCTGATTTGACAAATGTCCTGCAATAAAACGAATTGGATATAAAAGTTCACACCCATTCCATGCTCTAATAGCACTAGGGAAAATGGAGCATTTGTACCAAATTGTCCTAGCATATGGAACTAGGAATGTGCCAGTATCTTTGTGTCTTTCAGAGTGTTTTGTTTTTGTATTTGAAGATCATAATTTAGTGTTGTATGTTTGGATTACTACTTTATTTTGTAGCCGGGGGCCTCGTCTATAAAGGTAGCTTTCTCATTCAAAAGAAATGCACACAAAATATGCATAATAATAATAACATAATAATAATCTGTATTATCCATAAGGAAATGGGTATCTAACAATACAAGTATTCTATTTCTTTCTTCAACAATGAAGACATACTTCGAGGTTTATAAACTTTAACAAGTACATTTATAGTCAATGCTGAAGATGGTAGGGGAATCCACAAACATACTGGCCAGGGCCTCAACTAACTAAAATCCGGTACTAGTAACATAGACAGTGAAAGTAGTATAGACAGTAAAAGTAGTATAGACATTGAAAGTAGTATAGACAGTGAAAGTAGTATAGACAGTGAAAGTAATATAGACAGTGAAATTAGTAAAGACAGTGAAAGTAGTATAGACGTAGTATAGACATTGAAAGTAATATAGATAGTGAAAGTAATATAGACAGTGAAAGTAATATAGACAGTGAAAGTAGTATAGACATTGAAAGTAGTATAGACAGTGAAAGTAGTATAGACAGTGAAAGTAATATAGACAGTGAAATTAGTAAAGACAGTAAAAGTAGTATAGACACTCCCCTCGGCACATCCTACCTCGATACTCGTCTCTACCATTGTGTCTCAACTTGCTCGTGTTTCTCTACCAGGACCGGCTTGAGTTTGACGGCAACGGACGGACAGTCAATGTGGGCAACCTGGAGGCTTTCATCCTTCTTGTGGGCATTTTTCTATCCAGAAGCTTCATCACAACAGTAAGTCAAAGACGTCCTGCGAATCAACCCATGTTAACTCGTAATATAATTACCTTCAAAAGTGCATGCCTATAATAAGACGAATGTTGATAAACTAATAAGGATGAATGAGTTAACATGAGTTTGGTCCTAAGCCTCCAATAACTTCAGTAAGGCATATGGGACTGTCATGGGATGTTTGGATAGACATTTGAAGAAATCAAAATAAAAAAAATATTAAACTCTCTTTATAATTTACAAATGATTACCGTACGCTGGCTACCTAATAGCATAATAAAAATCAAAATTATTAATGCTTATTTTCCTGCTATTTTTTTTTTTTTTTTTTTTAAATTTGACTAATGTATTTTGACACCAAAGGTGCTAAATTAGGAAGTGAATGTGACAAGAACAAACAATATACAAATAATCAGATAGAGCTAATTTTCACGTGTGTGAGTTTTTTTTTTAGATGAATTGTACAATTTTAATTAAACAATGAAGTACAGCATAGTGAGATACATTATATTATTTATAATTCATTGATGTAAGAAATAGGAAAATTTTTTATATCCTTTCTGCCAGTTACATAATATTGCTGATTATTTTAAAAATATTAATGATTGTAATCAACTAAATCAAGGTTTTACCTATATCTTTGATAATTTTGCTTTTATTTTATCCGTCCTTTTCTAACAATTACAAATAGTCGCTTTCTATCTTACTGCCTCAGTATAAACAGCATTGACGTTAAAATTGATTATTGCTGAATATTCAATCAGAAAACAATAATTATTAATAAGGTTTAAAAATGTTTTCATTATTGTCTCCCCTTAAAATCTGAATTAAACCAAATTTGAAATTAACTTTTTTTATTTGTTATAACTAGCTCAGCGTCAACCAATGGCTAAGTGGGGAAAGGGGTAGTACGAAGTCCTCCAACGGAGGCGCGACGACTTGACATGGGGAGTGGACACAAAAAAGTAACGTTTATATTGTAGCTATTAACATGAATATCTAGTAAACTGGCATTGTCACCAGTGTTTTGAAAATTTAAATGTTTTAACAGAGTAGTCGTGTCATCTACTTATATGGACCTTGTAAAATGTAGAGCCTTGTCCCGAGAGATGTCTACAACAATAACATAACTTAAAACGTCTCCATTAATGAACTCATACATCCAATGGGAAGCGTTGTCGAGAGGCCAAGTGCGCTTGAACTTGGCTTGGCTAGGCTACCTAGAAGGGGGCTCGAGGTTCGACTCCCGACTCGGGCATGGTTGTGTTTACTGAGCTGCCTAAAGGCAGCACGAGAAACCAACTCCTAGATACCCCCATCCCCCCAATTGGATTGGACCAAAAAGCGCTCTGAGCATGCTATAGGCATGAAAGTAGCGCTATATAAAAGCTATAATAGTAATAATTAAACACCTGGATTGATGTCCTCTCTTACAGCTCCTGATGAAACCAGTGGACTATGGTCTGTCCAACGAGACACTGAGCGACACAGCGGAACGTAACCTGAAGATACTGGCCAGTTGTTTGCTGTTCCTTGTACGTCGTGTGTCCGTCCGGAGAGAGTCGCCGATGCTGGTGAGTCGAGTGGACTCTGTCCGTGTTTTCACAGTCATCTTCTTGTATTCTGTACTGTAGGGATGCTGGGAATGTGGGGGTCAAAGGCCGCTTGTTTCCGTTGCTTTTATGAGAACATTTTTTGACAACACACACCAGCGTTGGTTAAGTTATTATTTGTGAATCAACTTATCACTTTTGGATTTAGACATGTAGATCTCATTAGAGTATTTAATATACTGGAAGTCTTGACCTATTTCCAATGTTTAGTAACTAATGGCGTAGCAAGATTTCGAAAGGGATCCTTCCTCTAACCCTAACCCCATAGGATCTATAGCAGGGATCCTCAACCTGTGGGTCGTGACCCCCTTGGGGGTCGATTGACGATTTGCCAGGGGTCACCTAAGACCATCGATAAATGGATTGTTTTTGTCAATTCTTCTATTTCTATGTAAGTGTGGGGGGTGTAAAAAGGGGTTACCGAGCTTAAAAGGTTGAGAACCGCTGATATATAAGGGAAAAAAGTTTTTAATGAAATGGGATGTCTGACCGAAAGGCTCAGTATGCTTTGCATCCTATCAAGGGGGACTCTAGGTTCGATGTCCGAGTGCCTGAAGGCAGCGCGAAATACCACCCAGATGCTCCCTCCCCCACTGGTCAACAAAATAAGACTGACCACAGCGCCCTGAGCACGCTATAAGCATGAAACTAAAAGTTTCGCTATATAAAAGCTATTTGTTAAAAAAAAAGTATATTTTATATCATGCATTATATGTAAGAGGTCGTAAGGGAACTGAGTGTTATGAAACCATTAAGTATAAAAGCTAGTACCTGGATTGCAATGCTTTTTTGTTGATGTAATGGTGCACACACCTGTTTCTTAACAGCATAGGTTCTATCTTATCTTATCTTATCTTATGAAATACAGACGTTACTTCATCGTGTTCCTAGGTCAATCTAGTCGTGCATGCTAACCAATGACTTAAATTTTGCCAAGTCATTGATTTTCTTTGCTGACTCGGCAACCCATTCCATGCTCTAATAGCACTAGGGAAGAAGGATTATTTGTACACATTTGTCCTAGAATATGGAACGATAAATGTGCTTTTATCTTTGTGTCTTTCTGAATATTTTATTAGATTTTGTTTTTTGTATTTGATGATTATGGTTCAGTGTTTTACATATAATTGCTACTTTACTTTTGAGTCTTCTCTCCTGTGATTTTACTAAAGATGTTACTCTAGTCAAATGTGAATATACGTATTTGTTATGAATCTCACGGCTCTATTTTGTGTATGTTCCAGTTTTCTTAATTTGTTCTTGAGTTGAGGGGGTCCCAAACAACGGACATAAAAGATAACTCGATTTGGTTTTCATCACACTCAGTTAATTCTCTTCTAATCTCTCTCTAATCCTTGAGCCCTCCAGGGGCCATGCTCCTGTTTATAACACATTTTTTAAAACACATTTATTTTATGGCCCACATTTACCATTTTGTTTGACACATTGTTTCCACCTTGATACACACCAATGATGTGTCCTTGTGTTTCTACCCCGTAGCCCATGCCCGGTGAGGTGGCCAGGTATGTGTTTGCTGACGAAGAGATGAGGCCGATACACCTGAGACTAAGGCGGACCTACGAGTACTGTGAGGTAGGGCTCAACAACACTTTTTTGTTTTAATACTCGAAGTCTTGACAATCAGACTTAAGGTCCCCTGGAACATTTGGAGCTGATTTGTTACAATTTTTAAAAAATTAAAGATCATAATAATAATAGAGGACCGAGTAATTAGGACAAAAAATCGTGAAAAGAATATTCTAAAACTTAATGAAGTTGACTAATGCAGGCAGAGCGGGAATGAGGGTGAGTCAATGGAACACATAATGGCAGGATGTCCAGCTTTATCAGAATCTGCCTACTTAGGTCGCCATAACCAAGTTGCAAAAATAATACACCAACACCTGGCCTTGACTCATTATCTAATAAAGTTATACACAAATTAATACACCAACGCCTGGCCTTGACTCATTATCTGATTAAAAAAGATACACCACCTTACCACAAATACTCGCCACAGGAAGTTCTCGAGTCAACCTATTCTACTCGGACAGGCCTACTGTGACTGACAAGACGGGGGGATATCAATCGCCCAGATTTACTGTTGATGAACAAAAACACAAAATCCACAACCATCCTTGACATGGCCGTGCAACTTATCCCACAAAATTAGGAAAACTGAATGAGAAAAACGAAGAAAGTGCGAAAATCTGAGCTTCTTAGAGATTAAGTGACTATCTACAGTAACATTATACCCTGTTGTTATATCAACCGAAGGTGGTGTATTCGGACCTCAACTGTCATATGAGGCCCTAAAAATACTTTAAAAAATTCTCGTTACTTTTCAGAGGTCAGTACTGGCTGCGGATTGCCACATCATCAAAAATTCCTCAGTGGTCACTGTTAAGGTGACTTTAGTATCTTTGTTCCTAAAAATATTATCAAGGCAAGGAGGTTGACGGTTGACTGGATTTGAATCCTGACCGTCGTGTTGATCTGTGGTTGCCATACTGACATGAATGATTATGTAATAGTGCATTCAATGCATTACAATGTGAAATCATTACATATTAGTTCAATGTGTGATCATTACATTTTAGTTCAATGTGTCATCATTACATTTTAGTTCAATGTGTAATCATCCCGCTTTAATTCATCGTGAAATAATTAGGCTTACATTCCTTATTGATGCGTTATCATTACATTTTAATTTCGAAATGTCATTATGTTCTCTCTAAACATCCACAGAACTTGCTGCGGGAGTGGGGCTCCGAATACATCAAGAGACTCCGACAGGCGGGGACCACCACCACGACAACAACAACCTAACATCACCACCATCCCCATCATCCCCATCATCACCATTGTCTCCTAGCAAGCGCAGATAACTTCTGTATCCAACTTTTCTAACTTTCCATGAAAGTAACAAAAAAATGACAACACATTGTAACTAAAGTCAAAAGGCACACAACATTTCTATTGGTCCATTATGTCTGATAGCTAGCACGAGCTTTCTACCCAATACAACGTAGTAATATTTGTTAGTGAACTAAGAAGAACTCAATGTCTTAATTAAACATTATAAGCTTGCAATTAATTAGCTGCTCTGATTATCTCTAGTGTTCCAGCTCCTAATGACGCAAAGGAACATTGTACAGTAACCGGATGTAGTACCAATGACCTTTAACCTATTTGTAAACTCGATCGCCATATGTCCATTACACGCTTTAGGAATGATGTTGAACCTGGCTGTATTATGTACATAGGAGATTGTTTGAATACATTTTGTAATTACATTTGTCATTTTCGTGTCTTGCGTGAGAATATTATGATATAATAACATAATGTAATTATAAGCATGACCCTTTCAATTTGCATAATAAGAGTGAATAACTTTTGTAAAACTTAGATGATTGAATCCATTACCTAAATTCACACATATACATTAGCATATCGTTATGATATAGTTATGCAAGAAGTCTATACTTTTTATTATTTGTATGTGATATGAGTGTTGTTGATTTACTTTAGTGTATCTCTTTAGTTGAAGGTGTAGTGCTTGAGGTTATACGTTTCGGACTGTCACCACGAAGGTGTCGAGTTTGAACCCTGCCCGAATCACACAAAAAAGCTAACAAGTGAGGATAAAGTTCAAAAAGATTGATAATGGTATAGCACAGCAATGAATACATAATCGGAGTAAAAGGGAAAAAAATGTATATCTGCAAAAAAAAATATATATAAATATATAATAAAAGACAGCGAGAAACAATAACTAAGAAAAAAAAGGGGGTGGGGGTCAATGACTAAGACTAGAGTTGTCTTTTCCTGATCTGTTTTAAAAGAAGGAAATCTCATCGCAAGGACAAGCTCTTTTATGTCACGTGACCGTCCAGACGCTTCCATGTGATCATTATACAAATGACAATTTTATATATGTCAGTTAAGTTACAAAATCCTTTTCACTTTATTCTTTTTCATTACTGTGTTAGCTAGTTACAGGATGACATTTTGTCATACGACTTTGTTACTGGACTGTGATATTGTTGCATATGTTTTTTCTTGATTTAAATTCATGTCGGTCATTTGTATGTCTAAATAATACCGATAATGTTTGTTTTTTTTATGTACATTGTATTCATATAACTATACATTCGCTTACTTGTATATCTTGTCAACATTGGATTTATGATTCAGGTAGAAGAGTAATTTTCATGTAAATTTCTATTTTATACAATAATACATAGGTATAACTGGAGGTGTGTATCACTGTGTGAGTGGCTTAGTTGTGTGTTCTGTGTTGGTTTCAACTAGGTCTGTATTTAAAAAAAAAAAAAAAAAACCATTAACAAATACATTTTCTTTTACTAAAGACCATAGGCTTACCTCCATTATAAAACTTAAAATTAAAAACATAAAAGTAACAAAAATATTTATAAAAAATAATAGCTCAAACCGGGTATCGGCTCCTGACTTGGACACCGCCTGTTTCTTAAACAAATGATTCGACAAAATTAGGCCAGCGGCCCTTGTATAGGAATGTATTTATTTATTGGTACGGTTAACGGGGGTGTCACGTGACCAGCGCAAAGACCAACCGCCTTTTTTTTTCCCAACTAATGTAGGTGATATGGATACCCTATCGTCTGGGTGGACTCATGTGTGTCCAGAAGGATGGTCTTTACCGAGAATCAACCAGACCCCTTGGTATGTAGCTATGTTGTGCCCAAACTGCAATTTGATTACTAAATCTTTCACTTGTGTAGTTCAGCAATTTAATGATCTTCTTGTGGTGTCCGAGCTGCAACATAATATTACCAAAAACCTCCCTCCTATTAATCTCAAAACGTAACTTCCCAACTCCTGACAAGAGAGTTACATCCCTTTCCACGTCCATAAGCCATATTAACGAATAAGCTACCTGATCCTTCCGTTAATTGTTTACGAAGATATGATGTGCCCAGGTCAAAACCAAACCGAAACCACTTCAAATAATTGAATAAACAGTAATGACCAGTGCCTATCTAAGAGCTGCGGGAGGGAGGGGGGTAACGCCTAATTGTCTCGATACAAAAAATTATGGTCCACTTCTTGACTTTGACCAAACAGCATATATAAATACACAGGTAAGAGCCTGGTAATGTTAGGACTAATGGTTATACTATAGTTGTCAGAATGGCGAAGGTTCGTCTTCCAAAACCAAATGTCAAAAATTTATTTCAATAACTGTCATGAAAATGTCATTGTGTCATGATCCTTTATGTGGCCACACTTAAGATTTCATACGTGTGTTAGTGTCAAGATGTCTTTGCCAGTAACAATGTTTCAATAAAATGATGCCAATGTGAATGTAATGTCGTGTATGTAGACTAACTGCCACGCCAGTATTTATGACAGTAAGCCTGGAAATTTATAATCAGTAAAAACTAAAAATCATTCTCAAACATCGAAAATTGTTTCTTCTTTATTTTTCAATTTATTGTGTGTGTGTGTGTGTGTGTAGATGGGATGGGTGTGTGTGTGTAGTATTAGACATATAGTTTAGTTTAGAGACGCACTGTAGTAGACTGACTTTGAACGCGAGATTTTATTGACGACACTAGGTATTGGACCGTATTGGGTTAGAGATAGTTAATGCAGACTTTTAGGACAGTTACTGCTAGGCTCTTGAAGGGATAACATCGCTGTTAGTGATTGACTCGACTGTGGCTCATGCTGTATTTAAGTTCGTTATTCTATATCATCACGAGGGTTAATGTGCATTGATCCTTTTTTTGACGATGTATGGTTCTTGTTCCTACTTTCTTATGCAATACACCATTCAGTCTGGGCCGGCCTTAAGCCACTGCAACCTAATTGGCTCCGAAATTTTATAGGGCCCGCGCTAATTCTAGCGTAAATTATTAAGTTAAACATTATAACTTATAACAGGGTTCCCGCCGGCTACTGATTTCACAGGAGCTCATGGTTATCTCATGAAATTGCAAAATATACAAAAAAGTTCTGAAAACTTCCTTAAAATCTCCTGAAAACACATAACAATATCCTGGAAAAATAGACAAAATTGTTATTTCGGAGTGTCATTCAATATGGAAAACGCCAATTCTACTCGCGATTAAACAACAAAAAAAAACAACTTTTATTTCTCTATTAAAAACAAAATTTAATAGTTTTGAACCTTATACATTTCAATCAAAAGCCAATATTAAAACGTATATGCTATTTATATAATTTAAAAAAAAAATGCATATCCTACATGTATAGTCTCGTAATACTGTGGAAGGACTTTCAGAATATTTTTTTTTTTACTTGTAGAACCTACCAACCTTTAACTATTAACATTAGAAAAACAAGCTTTAGGGCGCTTCGTACTTAAATTTTACACAACTTGTCTTATTTTGATATGAATAATAGGAATTATTTAGACTGGCCAACAATAAGCTTAAGGATTAAAGACAATCTTGAACACATTGCTCCTCTCTCTCTCTTCTAAAGCCATCCAACGATACAGCCATTACAGTCCAAGGTGAAGCACTAGAAGAGGTGGAAAGCTTCTCGGCAGTATCATGGAGGAACAGACGCAGATGTCAGAACCCGCATTGGTAAAGCTCGAGCAGCATTCCATCAGCTGAAGAACACCTGGGGATCTAGGCAAATAAGCACCACTACCAAGATCAGGCTCTTTAACACCATTGTTAAGCCCAATACTACTTTATGGAGCAGAGACCTGGAGAACTACCATTAACACCACGAAACAAAATCCAGGTATTCATCGATACCTGCCTGAGGAAGATTCTTATGATCCGTGGCCAGACAAGATCTCGAATGAGGAACTGTGGCAAAGAACAAAGCAGCAGCCTATTGAAGTAGATATCCTTCAGAGACGCTGGAGATGGATAGGTCACACCCTACGCAAGCCTGCATCCAAAATAACAAGGCAAGCCCTAACCTGGAACCCCCCAAGGAAAGAAGAAGAGGGGAAGGCCCAGGAATATATGGCGCCGTGATTTGGAAGCAGATGGACAAGACGTGGGGACAGTTGGAGAGACTCGCCCAGAACCGAGATGCCTGGAGGAAGCTGGAAGGGACCACAGGCAGAGAAGAGATGATTATGAGATTAAAGACAATCTTAGGTGCCATCTAGCTTGAACTGACATAGACAAGAACACATAGATGTTTGAGGATTCTAAACAAAACAGTTGTAGTAGATTTCCCTAAAATGAACATGGCTCTATTAAATAGCAGAAGCGCTTCAAAAGAGCAAAGTCTGGGCATCCAATGCTAACGACATGGACTGGGTGCCAATGAAAGAACGCCATTTTTTTACTCTGTCGCTTCATATTGTACGAAACATTTGAAATAGTACAGGAAGTTTAAATTATTTAAAAAAAAAAAAAATATAATCGTAATTTCATTTACTTATAATATTTTTATATATTTATTTTTTAATGCAGAGTCAAGCCATGCGGAAAAAAATATTGTAAAATGTCAGCCAGCATTTAGAGTAGGCTACTTGTTTTCTTTTTTTTTTTGTTGACATTATTATAATAAATTTTAGTATCTGCAACCAACCAAACACAATACTAGCCAATCAAACTTTTAAAATGGGTTATATACCTTGGCATGTCAACCTAAGACCGGCCCTGTATTTTGGCATCCGCCGTCATAAATAAACGGAATAATCAGAAAGAGTAGATTATCTTACCTGCCAAATAAAAACTTTTTTCTTCCCTAGTACTCTCTGTAGGCCTACTTCTATATGGTTATCTATCTATCTATCTATCTATCTATCTATCTATCTATCTATCTATCTATCTATCTATCTATCTTTGTATCTATCTTTATATCTATCTTTTTACCTACCTACCTATCTATCAATCTATCTATCTATCGATCTATCTATCTATCTATTTATCTATCTTTTTATCTATCTATCTATTTATCTATCTATCTATCTTTTTATCTATCTTTTTATCTATCTTTTTATCTATCTATCTATCTATTTTCAAATTTGGACCTCTCCCCGCACTAGCCCCGCAACTGGTTACAAAGGTGTTTTTTTTTCTTATAAGATAAAAAGAAAAAGAAAAAAAAGCGTGTCAGACAATGTTTAATAATTAATAATACAATTAATAGTAACAATAATAATAAATATAGCTCGAGTCTTTGGTATGTTGGAAATTTGAACCCAAATAAATGTCCCAACATAATTTATTGTCAGTCTAACTGCACCGTTAGAGATATGATCAAAGCGGTGCATGATTCAGGAACGGCAACTCTGTTAATCACGCACTATTTGTAAACGTTTTCGCCCCCTTAACCGCGCTGTGTCGTTGTGACTGTCGTCTGCCTGAACTGTGTCTGCTCTTCCCCTCGCGCTGTGCTCGGTTTTTTTTCCCTTCTTTTCGTGGGGGGGCACACACGCGTGTAGATCGCTGCATGTTGTCCACATAGTTTCAAAACTGTGTATGTTAGTTTGGTGTGTTGGCAATTATTTCTTAATTGGATTATTTTACTCTTATTTGGAATCATCTTCTTTTGGAATTATATTAGATCCATCATCTAGAATAGAATTAAAGCTTTATATTAATTTTATAATTATTGATAATCTAGATTTATCAAGAATTGAATTGTACAGGTAAGAATAATTACTAAGATAAGAAAATTGGCTAAGACTGAGTCTAGATAGATAGAGTAGATAGAATAGGCCTATAATCTAGATCTATTAAACTCCAGATCTATGATCTATCTAAACCCTAAGTCTAGATCTATCTAGATTTAGATCTAAAAGTCCCTATCTAGACCTAGATATAGATCTAGACCTAGATCTATCTTTATCTAAACTTATCTATCTATCTATCTATCATTCAATCAATGAATCAACTATATATATATCTATTATATATATATATTAGATCTTATATTATTATTATATATATTATTAGATCTATATTATTTAAGATTCAGCTTAGAATAAGACCTTTATGTTGCCAAGAAAAAAACAACACTAGATTTAGATCTTTAGCTGGGGTTGATTCGATCCCAGATCTGTTAATTATAAAACTCTCGTACATAGGAATTTTTTTTTAAAATTGTCAAACAAAACTGATCATTGCGTTTAACTTCGTAGACATTTACAAGTTATGTTTATTGACTGTCTTTTTCTGGCTGCCTCGACTTGGCTGTTTGATAGCTAGTTCATGTTCTAATCAGTTTAATTCAGTCCTGATGACCCAGACAAATCAATATAGGCCTAATGATTGACTATCTACAGGCTAGAATCTACATCTTCACGTGCTTCCATCCCGTCTCTATTCTAGAGTTCAGCGTCACATTTAAATTTAGCTACACAGCCAAGGGGACATGATCGAGGGCAGCATTTTAAAACGAATGTCGGCTTTTAAATCAACTAGTCCGTTCACAGCTGCATCCGTGTCAAAAGCATGACCTAGATTTACCTGGAGAACTTGAATTACGAGTTCCCTTAATCTGAAGATAAAGGGAACTTACTCTGTAGTATTCGAATTAAGGAACGTGCAGCAATTACGTCACGCCAAAAAAAATAATTTTACCCTCCCTTCCCTCCCTTGTAACAAATCGTAACAAAACTCATTATACGCTATCATTTTCCCATGTTACAATTTTCATCATGGTATCTATCGAAACGTTGGGATAGGTATCGACTACTCAGGGCGCTTCAATGACATATTCAGTTTTTTTCCCCCCAATACTGTACATATACATCGGGCAGCCGCCGAAAAATAACAAAAAAAAAACGGGATGTTAAATAATAAAACAAAAAGTGGAGTATTTTTTTCCATTCATATTTTTCTGAAAACAAGGTATAGCTGTTGAGGACTGTCGTTGTAGAACCAAGCTGCTGATAGACAACTAAATCGCCGATGTCGTATTATATATTGTAATGACACAATAGAAGGACGCGTAGAAGTTTGGGTTTTTCCGTAGTGACGTGAAGAATCATTAAAAAGTAAGAACGGAGCTATAGAATCAACGTACAAAGGTGAAGGACGACCGAGATAGAGAGACGACGAAGACTGTGCCCCTTTTTATTCATTGAATTGTTTTGACGTTACCAGCAGGAGTTATTCAGTTTATCCACTAACTGTTCGGTTGTTAATTGTAGTTACGAACTCAAGTCAACGTCTACATTTATTAGCACATCGACCACCAACAATAGCAACCGGTAAAACCTGAAATAACTTTTTTTGGAGAACGAAACTAGATGGAACTTTTTATTACAATATAGAAAAATAAAACTTTACTCAACGCGATGCGGTAGTGGTAGTCTTTTTGTAAAAGTATAAGAAGGTATTTTGAAACAAATGTAACTCTTTTCTGGTTCTGCCATTGACACATTTAACTCTTTTCTCTCCTGAGTGACGATGCCATCGTTAATTTGACCCCATTAAATTAACTTAATTTTTGGGTTCATACACTTTGATTTGTGCTATGTAAAAGGGGCATGCATTTATCTCTACCAATTATAACATTGTCTGATTTAAAGAAAAAAACGTCATTTAAGTTTAACCCTAACAGGTCAGTGAAAGATACATTAGGGTGCTGAATAATTATTTCTGAGCGCGGGAAATAATTAAGGAGTTAATTTGTTTGGTTTATGCGTTTTTCTTTTCGGAAAGGGGAAAGATTAAGTAAAGTGACCTCCATTCCTTTTGTCAAACTTTTTTGTTAATTTCTGATGTATGATTAATTTATCATTTTATCAGACTTGAAGCTTGCTGTAATATTACTTCTAATAATATGTACAATAATCACAGGCGATTTTCTTTACTCATAACTATTGTCTCCATTGGTTCTATAATGCCTCAAGAAATTTTGCTGATCAGTTTATGGCTTCAACTAGTCTTTGCTTACGTCATAGTTTATGATTATGATTTGACCAGTAATATATTATAGCTTTTATATAGCGCAACTTTCATGCTTATAGCATGCTCAGAGAACTATTGTCCAATCTCATTTGTGGAGGGGAAGGGGGTATATGGGAGAAGTTTTTCCGTGCTGCCTTTCGGCGCTCAGTAAACACAACTCTGCTCGAGTCGGGTCTCGAACCTCCAGCTCGCTTGCTAAGTAGCCAAGCTAAGCTCAAGCGTCGTTAGCCTCTCGACCACCCGTCCCAAAGTAATATCGATTTTTTGAAAATAAAAAATAAATCTGCAGTCAATCCTTTTAGCTCGAAGTGCATTCTACACGAACAGCTCGAGGACAATCATCTAAACAGATTATTTCTAGAGCTATTTGCCATTCTATTTGCAGACCTCACGTAAAAAACGTAATCTTAGATTATGAACAAGTATTTTAAAATATTGCTATTGACATGTGTTTTGTCTGAATGCGTATTGTAATTAAAAAAATGATTTCAAATTTTTTTTTTCTAAGCTTATATTAACTAACTCTGTCTATCTGCCTGGTAAAATGTGTGTACACCTTATTTCTCCGATATTCAATCTTGGATCAAGTTGACATTTGTCGCAATCATTTCTTTTACCTGACAACATAAGGATCCATTTTTAAAAAATTAACGAGCTATTTATTTGAACGATTGGTAATTAATTTGTCTGTTTGGTATCTTGAACAAGGGAAAGAAATCGTACTTTACTGAAAAGGTGGTATAAGTTGAATTTTTCCCCTTTTTTTGGGTCGTCGCTCTAAATTGAAACGAAAAATGTATAACTATACAATCTTCTCTAGTCATAGGGACCTCACTAGCAGAGTGGTTAGCACGTTGGACAGAGGAGATGTGAGAAAAATTCGAATTCTGGTCTTTTTTTTTTTTTAAATTCTTTTAAAAATCAATATTTGTAAAAATCCACCTAGATATTCCTTTCTTCTCCCCCCCCCCCCCCCCCATTTTCCCAGCTGGTTCAAACAAGTTATAAGATCATAACGCATTGAGAAAGATGAAAGCTAAAAACATGAAATAGCGTTAAACAAAAATAAAAAAAATATTATGGTAAAAACTTTTCTAATCGCACAGAATTGTTGTTATTGTTGGTCTAGATCTCTTATGAATTTAATGACATGATTGATTCAGTTTTATAGATCAATACAATTAATCATCCCATAGTATTTTTATTTGTACTTTATTCTTTACTAAATAAAATAGTCTACGAAGCAAAAGATACATTTGACTCCTAATGTTACTCAATTATGGTACATGCTAACCCCGTACACGACCTCGCTGCATGGCTCGTTAAATGATATCGTCAAAGTAGGAAATGTCAGTGTGTCTGCTTCGGCTGTTCCTCTTCCGTTGGTTGTAAACGTGGGACATTGCAACCCATACTTTCTGGTGGCAGGATGACATAATGGTTGACATAATGGGGCCGGATAATATTTATTCATTTATTATGATACGTCCATATTCCTGTAAAGGTCGATGTGACATTCATGTCACTCCATTTTTATTAAGTAAAAAAAAATGGGAAAAAAAAATTAGTTCATTATATGTAAAAAGCCACGAACTTGATATTTAATATACATATTGTGTTTGCTTAGTGAGCCAGGGTTTTGTTACTCAAAGGCATATCTCGCACATTTTTTCATTTACAAAACTTATATCGACTCGCTCTGTTTGTCTGTCAAAAAGTTTCCCGTTTCCCATTCTCGGATCAAGTTAAAACTTTGCACAATTACTCACTGAACTAGGCAAGACGTGAATCAATAAAGACAAATAAAATATTTAGTTAATTAATTATCGATGATTAATTTATTTTGTTTGATTTCGAAATAACAAAAATAAATGCTACTTAATGAGAGATGTCTATGCATATATGGATTGAATCCCCTTATTAGGATTTGACATTACTACTTCGCTTTCTTGGACCAAGTTGAAATTTTGCATAATTATTCATAGTCAATGACAATACACAAATCAATCCGAAAATTATCTATTTAGTCAATCAATTAGTACTAATTAGTTTTATATAGCAGAACGGAAGCTAAATTCTGCCATTTTCAGATACATTATAGTAAGGGCGGTTCTATCGCTTTGATAAGCTATGTTTAATACAAAAAAAAACAACAAAAAAACAACTAATCTTTTTTTCTATTGCTTGTCTTAGACTCTTTTTTGTATGTGTTCATATCTTTCAAGAACTACTGTCTACTTCGTTATTTTATTTCTCGAAGGCAGTTGTCAAGGGCTTAAAATATCCGAGGGTTCATTGCTAGGTGAGTCCGTGATCCACAAGCCCATTGCAGTTGGCACATGCACGAAATGAAAGAATGGTTAAGGAAGGAAAATCAACAATACGATGGGGAAAAAAAACATGGAGGAAATGATGTGAAAAAGTCTGTAAAGACTCGCCCCATTAAATTGTTCCCCCTTCCAACCACTTTTTTTTTTGTCTCAAAGCTCTACTCGGAATATCGTTGTACTAGTACAAAAGTCGATGTAAAATTCATTCCGTGGACAGATATTTACGTTTATCAGAAACATTCATCTTGCTTTAAAGAAACGATAACTATATCAACTCTTTATCATTAGAACGCCACGTGGTATGTTATTGTTTACGAGATTCTAGGAAGTCCAAGCTGTACGAGGGATTGCTTTCTTGGCGCTAGAGACTTTTTGTTCTGATCTTGTCTTAACTCGAGGAGATGATCGAGTTTTAAAATGTGATGAGGAAGTATGAATTCAGCCTTGATGGCAATTTTAGTTTCACGCAAAGAGTAGAGCTGTTGTCTGTCTCCTCGACCACAACCCCATGCCCCTCCTTCAAGTCCCCAGTTGGAAACCCTTGCTGTTACCGGTCGTTGACTTGTAGCACCAAACTGCTGGTACACAGCTCATCATTATCATCAAACTCCATTTGAGTGGGGGCTTGAGAGGCTCAAATCCTCTCTTGCAAAAGCCCTGGACAGAAACCCTGCTGTCTTGGTGTAGTGCATAACGTCTGTATCATATAAGATAAGATAAATGCCGCCATACAGGTCGAAGAATTTTTGGTTTCCCAGACCTCTCGAGACGGAGATCAGCAAGTCTGGGGCAGTCAACCAGAATATGAGGCATGGTTTCCTCTGCGTCCGCGCAGCGTGGCACCGTGAATCGACATTTGGCCATAGCCGTGAGGGTACACAACTAAACCGTTGTAGGAGTAACATATCTCAACTACTAAAACTTCCAATAACTTTTGAATAACTTCTTTTTGTGAACAAAACTAAATAGAACTTTATTTATAATATCGACAAAGTCAAGTTGTGATAAATGAAACAGAGGTAGAAGACTTTACGTAATAATATTTCTTAACAAAAACAAACTGACAACAATAGCACAACCTTTCAGTCTCACGTTCTGGAGTTGTCTCTCCTAAGACCACTCGATCACAATGCCACCCATGTTGCGTCATTCACAACCAATCGCTAATCGCTTTCCATCACCATAGAAACACACACACACACACACTCCATAACAACGCCCCTCACACACCTTTAAATAGATCCTCTTCTGAAGAAGGAGAAAGAACATATGTACATGAAGTTATTTATGTATCATTACCATAGAAACACACACACACACACTCCATAACAACCCCCCTCACACACCTTCCAATAGATCCTCTTCTGAAGAAAGAGAAAGAACATATATACATGAAGTTATTTACCTCTAAATGAGTCTTTAGGCACGAGACATGGAATCCCAGAGATGTCGAGGCTTTCAACCCAGGGAATGAATGGATTACATTTTATCATATTATAAACGAGATTAACAAAACGTGCTTCAATGGACCTCATTCACCAATCGTAAACAAACAATATTTTGCCACGTGGTTCTCTATCTCTTCTATACAAATTACGATCTAATTTTAATACAAAGTGGCTGTCATGTGACAGGTTTTTTTTTTCGTTGTTTTATCAGTATGATCACGTGACTAAATGTTGTTTGTTTACGATTGGTGAATGAGGTCCATTGTGTTTTGTCAATAGTCAATCACGTGTCATTTTATTACATTGGAAACTTTTTTTTACCTTTTTTCCCCCAAAGTCAGTTTTTTTTTTTTTTTAATTTCTAAAATGTCATTACATATGTAAGGAAAAAGTTATCAAAATGTTTTGATAACATTCGCTTGTGACGTCTAATAGAACAGGAAAACATTTCAAACAGAGGCACGTTAACTGGATTTAAAATGATTCTCCTCTACTCTCTCTCTCTCTCTCTCTCTCTCTCTCTCTCTCTCTCAAACACACACACACACATTAAACAAAAGATCTACACTCTCATTCTTCACAGTACCGGAAACGCGTTGCTGCAGTCATGCTGAGTCAGATAAACGAGTTCTTAAACCTTTAGAGTCCTTACATATTAAAGACGAATTGATCCTCTATTTAATCCAGATAAAACTAATTTAAACAATGTTTTGTCTAAGTTCTCCCTTAGATTTCAAACATCGCCTCTTCCATTGACAAGTCCCTAATGTAAACTTACGAATGGCTTCTTTTATTATTAATATTATTATTCAAGTCATAAATTTTTTCTACAATTAAAAATATTTCGCTCCTGGTGTTTCTTTTTTTCCCCTGCTACATTTCGCCAAACCCATCGTTGAAGTAGGCGTTGCTGGGAAGCATGAGAGTGAAATCTACCCTCGGCCTCAGTCTCGTCTTTTTGCATCAATAGCAATGAACTCGTAATAACAATTTGACGAACCATGGAATTTTTTAAGTACGAGATTCTCGCCTATCAGTCTAACCCAGTGATGCCCAAAATAAGGCCCGCGGGCCAGATCCGGCCCGCGACGTGGTTCCATCCGGTCCTCCGAAACGTCGGCACAAAGAGTGGAAAATACCTCCCCCCTCCCTTTTCCGAAAATAAAAAAAAGTTAAGAAATGAATCTTACCTTCGTTAGGGACCTCTGATGGATTGGCACCATGACCTTACACATTTCTACGTTTATCAAATGGGAGAAATGAAGTGGAATTTAGAATCTACCATTTAAGTATTTATTTTGGAACGATAATAAGCCAACCACTGACCTGTGAAGCCAACATATTTAATTTGTTAAGAAAGTGCAGCCGTTGTTTGTTTGTTTTTTAAACAACAGATAAACAGCATTATAAAACAAATATTACATCATTCTTGGTTTGAGCGCGATTAAAAAGATTTTTAAACTACGCCTAGAAATTGGAGGATCGATGGAAATATTTACCAAAAAGAGACAAGAAAATTAATCGTTGGCTAGCTACCTAAAATTTTGCTCACATTTAAGTAGAGAAATGAAGCCAGTTTGCGACGCAAAAAAAAAAATAAAACAAATAATCTTTCAGATATCCTATTAATTAATGTAAGAACAGTAAGTAGTAACTACTAGATCAACAGGTTTCTATTAAAAATATTTTAGGTGAATTGCTTTTCTTTTTTGTACCTTTTTGGTCATGTGGCCCGCGGCACGAGTGTTGGAAATTAATTTGGTCAGCAGATTGAATTAGGTTGGGCATCACTGGTCTAACCTAATTAGTCTTTCTCTTAGTAAATATACTTGTTCTGTTTACTCTTCACCTATAACTTAGTCTGTTGGACCGTTGGGGCACTACGCAAGATCTGTCAACCGTCTTTCTGTCTTGTGCCTTGGATAGAAACTCTTTCAATGGCAGGCCCGTCCATTTTTTAAATATTTTCTTCCCGTCGCTTTGTCTGTCTGACTCTTCTTTTTCCTGTTTCTGTTCCCTGTATGAAAGTCTTTGCGAGCCCCAATGACCTTGTAATATGGCCATAGAGTTTTAGTTTGCTTTTTGTTTTTACAATAGTTAGCAGGTCATCATAGGGTCCAATAATTGCAGTAACTCTAATCTCTTCGTTTGTTCTGTGAACAGATGTTAATGTCAAAGTGAATGTTCGGGAACAACGGAACGTATTCTTGGGACATATCAAAGAATGAATGCAATCATTGGCTACGCCTGCAACATTAAGCTTCCTATTTACGTTTTGATATGCAATTGATCCGCTTGAGGAATCGTGCATTGAGGACTCGACTAGGTCCCCGGTGCTTGATTATAGCGCAAGAAATATACTGAAATGTGTCTTGTGTTAGCGTACTGCAATATATCTGTTAGATAGTAGAGTATTGACATAGGCTTTCATTTAGGGCTGTACATGATTTTTAATTAAAGGATTTGTAGTCTTCCCAACTCTAATGATTTCCTGACTTACGTTCGGGCTTCAGGGTTAGTTGTTGTGCTGGCCACATGACACCCTCGTCAATCGTTTGCAGTAGAAACAGACGAACTTGACATTATTTGCACCATGGACCATAAGGTTTGATAGGAGTAAGTCTTATTTTTTGTTTGTTTGGGAGGGAGGGAGGGCGGAGTATTTTTTATAACCGTTTCTCGTTAAAGATAAATTTTAAACATACCGATTCATATTTTCCTAAAAAGTTGTCAGAATAACGCCTCGTATCATTTTCGTATTTTCAGGTTGGATTAAACCATAGCCTCATCTTAAACGATTCGATATTACGTAACACCAAATCAAAATTAGTTAACCTTCCATCTCCCCTATACCTCCCGCTCTTGTAACAAATCGAAACAAAACTCTATACACCCCTCCCCCTCCCCGTAGAGTAACATAACAAGAAAAACAATTTTTAGAAACGACTTATTTATTACTTTTTGTAACATGTTCAAAATTACAATTTTTATCTTGGTATCTTTAAAAATGATAGAGAAAGTATTGAAGTACAGTCCATCCAGTCACGGTCTGATGACGCTGTTTTACAGCTACAAAGTTGTCTGAAGCAGATTGGGACATGTTTGTAAACAACTGCCCAGACAGATGAACTTAACACCTGTTAATTCGTACATCCAGTTCTGTGAAAACATAATTATATCAAAGAAGAAAATTAAAAACATTCAGTAATAATAGACCCTGTATGACCAACATTAAAAATTAACATTCTGTCATCATCGGGTACATAGAAGTCTATTTATGAAGCGCTGGTTATGAGTGTCTATGTGTTTTTTTTCGTATGTAAATGTTGTTCGTATGTGCATCTATATCGTGCATCTATATTGTTATTGTACAGTAGTAGCGCTGAGGTTGTCAATTGTAGTCAAAATGAATTTCCATTTGTTTGGATCAATAAAGTTATCTTATCTTATCTTATCTTACTTCTACCCAGGTATCGACTTATATCAAAGTATCGAGTTCTATCAAAGTATCGACTTTTATCTTCTATCGGCGCTTCAATTAATATTTTCACCCTTCCTCTAAAGTCAAGGGAACACTCTACCTATTAATAATAATAATTTAATTTATAATAAGCTGTTAACAAATATAATGTCGGCTCAAGGCGCTGTGATAAGATAAACATAAAAACTAGGGTTAAAATGACAAACTGATCTAAAGAGGTTTTGTTATCTCAATGGAGTAAAAAAAAATTTATGTAACAAATATTCAGACCCCCCTTTCCCTAGTAACAAATCGTTACATATATGTATGCCCCATTCTCCCCTCTTTAGCCCTGACATAACACCTGGACGTTTCCCTAGTACAGTTGTGTCAAGAATGTAAAGAATGTCTTGTGACAGACCGCTACGTCTTCCCTCGACCTGGGGCTCGTCAGGCCACTTTCCACCTCGTGTAACTATTAGGTAGACATAGATGTGGTCGTTCTCTTCACAAATGTTTGTCAGTGAACGACTTGGAAAATTCACTTGACAATAACAAAACCCTGGAGTGACAATCAAATAGCTGAATGTAACGCTAATATTTTGTGGGGTGATTACAATGTTTGCAATTATAGACCATGGATCTAGTGACAGAAAATAAACTCAGCCGGGGATCTGTAAAAATATTATTTAAAACATCGCAAATCCACTTAAGTAAATTTTAATAATTAAATATCACAAAACTGACTTAGACATATATACGAGGACGTCCCATGTTGGCGCTTTCCTCATATTGGCCTCCATGTCATCGCAACTATTGGTATGCGTAATTCAATTTTGTCGGAGAACATGACCCGCAAACCTCACGCGACGCTCTGCCACAACCTCACTTAGTGTTCGACTCCCTGTTCGGTATAGAATTTCCTTTTTTGAAACCCGATCTGTGTAACTGACTGTTAAAATCCGTCTCAGCCATTTTTTGTTGAGCCACATTTAGTCTTTTCTCAATTATGACAGATGACTTCCACGTCTTGCACGCATATGTGGCTGTTGGGACGACGATGTGGTCAAGTAGGTGTATTTTTGTTGAAGTGCAATAGCTTGGCTTGTCCAAATAGGCCACAGCCTTTGGAAAATGCTCCCTGCCTTTCCTTTTAGGCACTCTACGTCATTGTAGGCATCCCCATCGCTTGTTATGATGCTGCCTATGTATGGACATAGTTGGACCAATTCACATACCTAGGCCAAATACTAGAATCGTATAAAAAGTAAACCCGTTAAAACACTTCAGGTCACTGTAGTTGACTTCAGGTCATTGTAGCTGACTTCAGGTCATTGTAGTTGACTTCAGGTCATTGTAGTTGACTTCAGGTCATTGTAGTTGATTTCAGGTCATTGTAGTTGACCAAAACAATCAATCCACAGTGGGGGTATTGAAAAGCAAAACAAGTAAGGACTGAATAAAATTATCTCGATTTCCCTTTTTACAAAGCTTACCATATTCTTATCTTATCTTATCTTATATTAACACACTTCATCTGTTTGTCTGGTACACATTTTGTACACCTTATTGCTACCACTGCCCGTTCTCTGATCAATTTGAAACTTTGCAAAAACACTCATTGTCCCTAGCTAAACGTAAATAAATAAAAAAATTAATCAGTTAACTACTTTATTCGTAAACAAAATTAATTTGTTTTGTTTGATATAGAAAAGGGAAATAAATGTTACAGTATTGAGATATAGCTGCAAATATGCAGTTTTTTCCTTGACATAAACTTTGTTTTTTAACAAATAAATAAGCATTGACTTTGTATCTTTGTTGTTCTACTATGCGATCTAAGAAGAATGGTAATTTTTTTAATAATTAGATTTCGTCATTTGAACATTATTACACACCTGACTCACTTTTCTTTTTTTTTTTTTTTTTTTGTAGTAGAGTTAGAAATGTGACTCTCCAATGTTTGGAAGTCTCAGTTGAAAACAGACACCGGGTCATTGCGATATGTAGCCCGTCTCTGCTTAATCCTAAAACAGTTAAAACAAGATGCAGTTGGAATACAAACCGCTGCTAGATAGCGTTTTTTTTAAAAATATTTTTATTTCGTTTTATTCTCTTAATCCTGATATGTATAACCGAGATTAAAACGTCACGCGGGACAGTGATTGATACGTATGACTTTCAAACGTAATTCTGTGTACACATTCCGGGACACGATTCTCGGGGGTTTCAATTTCCGTTATCAAATACGATCACCGAAACTGTATATAAATAACTCAGCTTCCTTGTGGGATGCTTCTGGGACGCCTAGCGACGATCGAGGGCCTAAATTGACCTTAAATGAAATGATGCACGAGTTACATTTACATATTTATGTCTCAAAAAACAAATTAAGCTCAAACTTCATTGCGTCAATAGTAAGACCCACCTCTGAGCCAAGCATATCTTTAAAGGTGTTATCGCTACTTTGTTGTTTATGGTTATTTGATTCTAAGCATATTGTTAGTTAGTTAAAGTAATATCCTGGATTTTCATCAAAGACTAAGCAAATGTCAAGGACGCTTACTTTAGCATAAATTTTGCCAACTAAATTAACTCTTTCTCCCCGTCATTATTTAACACGTTCTGATGGAATCAACGTTGGTATCGTCAGTTTGGAGAGAAAGAGTTAAATAGGATTGATTGATAATTTTGACAATATCTCAATGCGCGACAATCGATCTTATCAAATCTCTCATTTTTGTTGTTAAAATAAGTTTTAAATCATTCAGTGAAAGTCTAAGGCTTCCTTTATATTGAGTTTAGTGTGTGTCTACTAACAGAGGCGCTTAAAAAAATAAGATTCTGCAGTGCTAAAACGTCCCAAAAAATAATTTAAAAAATTATCATACATCTTTTAAAAAGCCCATAACTTAGCAGCATTTCCTTGATCTGTACACCGGATACACCAAAAAGCTATCTATTTACAGGTCATTTTTTTTTCGCCATTTAGAAAATATCCCAAAAAGCGAGGCGCCATTAAATGACCAAAGAAAAAAAAAATTTAGCATGACGTTAAAATAGAAGACTAGATTAGGGTAGCAACGACATAGAAACATCTGTTAGGGTAGCAACGATATAGAAACATCTGTTAGGGTAGCAACGACATAGAAACATCTGTTAGGGTAGCAACGACATAGAAACATCTGTTCCTAACAAAACTTTCACATAGACAATATCACATCGACATAAAACTTTGAGATCCTTTCGTTGTTGAGGATTTACCTTCCCGTCTGTTTAGTTCTACCCCGTGTGTCAATCAATTGTCTCTACGTGATTACTTTGTGGAGGTCTTTAGTTAATACGAAACTCTCGCCTTCTATACGCGGTGCTCTGTCAGTCACGACATACGCTTCAAGATACAGCAAGCATCTTTACGATACAGACCATTAAAATATAATGACAATATATTATCTAACAAAAATGCGCTCAACTTAAAAATAGAACGATCACATGAACTGAACAATAAACAAGGAGTATAAAGTTTAAAATAAGGCAGTCTCCTTCTTTAGAGTCCATCATCTTTATCTCTGTTTGTCATTCGATAGTGACTGACCATTACTCCTTTTTCCCTTGCCGTTCGGGTACTAAGGAAAGCTAATTGGACGTGGAAACCTTCTTAGATCTAGAATAAAATAACCGACTGACTAGACCAGGACTCGAACTCTGGACATTCAATTTTTGGGAAAGGGATTTTTTTTTCTTTGTCCCTTTGTATGCCTTTCATATCGTGCAGCTGTCTCTACTTTATTGTGTATAAGCGCGTGGCAATGTCTGTGTGTGTGAGAAAGATGGCCGAACTGCTTACAACGCTAATGTGTTGCTGCTGGGTGTAGAGGAGCAATTGAAGAGCTCTAGACAAAGAGTCTAACTGAATGAATACAAGTTGATGTGTTCCGGTTTGGCTCCACTGAAAGTTACGCCCCTGAAAAGCCCTCGCCCTGAAGTCACGTTTTTATGACCGTCCCCCGAGAGCCACCTTAAGGCAGCCATCTTGTACTGAGAGATGAATGGGCTCGTCAGCTCTAATGTGCTCTGGGACCGCGTCATTTCTTGCATCGGAATACCGAGGAGGCTAATGAATATGCAATGGTATGATTGGCCGAGACTTGTGTGTGAGGGGGGGAAAGCTGTCTAGGGAATTGAAGAGACGGTTGGAATCATGACACGAGTTATTCCTTGTTGTGCTGCAGCCGTTTTTCGCCCAGCCATTCTTTTCTCTATTGAAGAGCTTTCACACTATTTCCATGTCTCCTTAGTGCCATTAAGTTTATCCGAATGTCTTTGAGTGAGTACTTTGATCATTAAGCCACGCATATTTTAAAAATATACCTAAGTATTAAAACATCGTCGCTATGGTGAGGTCAAGGTCATTGGAGCAAGGTCACTACGAAAGAACATTTTAAAAGTCGTGTCAAAATTCTAGAAATTCCAATTACTATTTAGTTTGCTCGGTGTTCTAGATAAAGGTCGACAGTTACGCTGGGCAGGGCAAGTATCTCCGATGGGGGGGATATTCGTATGCAAGAGGCTATCTTTTTTTTTGGTGAGCTTAAAGGTGGTCGGCGCAACAGAGTGTGCCAAGGATTAGGGGGCACGGCATGGCCAAAATTGTGCTGATAAAATCTAAATTCCAATAACCAGCTGGGGCGCAAACTTGCTTCAACTATCATGGAAAATGAGCGCCTGGGACAGACGTAGACGGTTCAAAGAAAAATCTAAATCGACTACCGACAGACAATGGTTATGTCTGCACTGGATGTGGCAAAATATGTAGGCTGCAGCTGGGGCTGTATAGCCACGTAAAATACTGCACTCGTTGTTAATCTTGAGATTCGAAGACAAGCCTCATTTTTACTATAGATAAGGAGGGGGTGGGGAAGTGTATGAACATTTAATCTCAACAACAATTCTTCATATAAAGTTTAGAATTCATTAAAAAAAAAAGGAAAATTCTCTGAAAGAAACATCGGGAATTTCCTAAACTAAAAACGCTCGAGGCTGTAAGTAGCGACGTTATTCACATAAGATTGTAACCGCGTCGCATAGATTTTAAAGAAGACATCCACAAAACAATTCACCTTCGCTTGTCCCATAGTCTGTCGGGGCACCACACAAGATCGGTCGACTATCTTTCTCCATTCCTTTTCTCATCCCACGATTACAGTCGTTTGATGTCCATTCTTTAATGTCCTCCTTTTGCTTAAACTGTCTGCCCCTCCTTCTCTTTCCTGGTACTGTTCCCTACAAGAAAGTCTTGAGCCCTGAGGATAGTGGTCAGTAGACGATCTTGGGCCCAATCGACATTTTGATCATGTTTCGTAATTCCACGTTTTTTTATATGGTCTTTGTTAAAGATGCCTAGCATCATTCTGTAACACTAAAATTCTATTTATAATAATAATAATAATAATAATAAAGATGATAATATTTATAATAATAATACAACTTTTACTGTTTAAAACGTTAGGATATTTTAAAAAATAAAGAAATGCTAGGCCCGCAAAATTTCTAGGCAGTCGTGACTTTGCGAAACAATTAATCTCTGTTTATATAGCTAACGAATCTAATAATTTAATCGTGTTATCGATCTGCTAACTGTATTGACCTTTCATGCTGCCACAGATCAATATTCCTCGTGAGAAAATAACTTCAACATGCTGGGGGAAAAAAATCTGCAATTTGTTTCCAGTAAAGTTTTTTAAACGTCACTTCAAGCACTAAATTGTTATACCTTATGTTAGTGATATTATGCAATACGTTGGGAAGTAGTGGCTGAATACTAAAGTGCTTGGCTTCAAACCGGGTTCAAATCTCAGTAAAGACTGGCATTTTGAATTAAAATTTCGGGATTTTTTAAGGACGCTTTGAGCCCACCCAACTCTAATAAGTACCTGACCTTAGTTGAGGAAAGTGAAGGCAGTTGTGCTGGCCTTATGACAACCTCGTTAACCGTTGGCTATAGAAACAGCACAACGACCAACCGCCTTTACTTTTCCCTAACTAATGTCAGGTACCCATTACCATGGGAGGACTAAGAGGCGAAGATCCCGAAATTAAAAATCCCAGTCTTCACCAGGATTCGAACCCCGCTCAGCCACCGCGCCTCACATGACCTTTTAAGCTTTAACATTATCTGCCCTATAAAGTGCAAGGCTTGAAAGGGATACCATAATACAGTGCCCACGCACTTTAAATCACGCACTCGTTCGACATAAACAAAAGATTAATTAATGAAACACTTTATAGAATCATATAGAAAAAAAACTATGGCTGTCTTGTCTCTGACTTCACTTCCCGTCACGTTATTGACGCATTCGCCCCGCGCTGCACCATTAAAGGAATGAACACCAAGGGCGTGCAACATTGTGGTGAAACATATAAACGACGTCATAAGAAAACCGTATAGAAAAGCAAATATCACATTCACATCTATAACTGTTAAAAGTATAATAACAGACAAGGGTCATTGATTTATTTTGTTTGTGCTCTTGTTCGCAGCGGTTCTCATCCTTACGTTATCTGTGTGCCTCTTCTTTCTACTTTTCTCCCTTTTTTTGCAACAAATCCTCTATTCAATATACATTTTATGGAAACTTCAAAAACCATGGGTGGGTGGAAACGAATCTAAAAGAAAAACAAAAAAAACGCCTCTAACGATTTTCTTAGAAATGTAACAGTTGATGTAGATCGCTGAGAAAAGTTTGCTAGCTCGTTGGCCACATGGGGAAAAATATAGTTTTACCTTTATAATTTTTCAAAGTAAAAAAAAATAAATTTAAATTTGGTTAGAGAACGAGAAACTGTCTGGAACAGACTACACGTCTTCGGGAATTTCCGCATTCGTGCAAGATTTTAATAAATTCGTGTTCAGGAACATTTTGCGCACCGACATCCACACCTAGATCGAAAAGCCTTTCATTGGAATATTATAAAGTGTAGTAGATCTATGCATTCGCTTAACCAGGATTCTTTCTCGGGTGGAGGGGAAGGGGTTGATGTTCCATTGTTTTTTAATCTGACATTCATTAGTTATTAACAGAAAAACAATCGCTGTGTGTAATTTGTGTAAAGAAGTTTTTTTTTATAATGTTTTTCTTGTGTTTCTTAAAACTCTGTAGTACAGTGATTCCCATAATACGGCCCGCGGGCCGAATCCCTCCCGTGACGATCTTCCGTCCGGCCCGCCGAAACGTCGGTTCAAAGTGTAGATAATCTCCCCGCCCCCTCTAAAAAAAAAATTTGAAAAATATATCTTTACCTACGTTTGTTTGATAGAGAAAGTGGAGCTGTTTCAATAAGCCAACATATTTCATTTGTTTGTTATAAAAAGTGTAGCTGTTTCAGTAAACAAACACATAGAAACAGCATTTAAAAAAGAAAATAGAGCGGCATTTTTGGTTTAAGCCGCGAATAAACTACGCCTAGAAAATGGAAATTGGATGGTAATACCGGTATTTACAAAAAAACAACAAGAAAATGAATTAGTGTTAAAGCTAGCTACAATGCTGCTAACAATTGAAGTAGAGAACTAAAGCCACTTTCAGTTACGTAGAAAAAGTATACTTAAGATAAACTTCAAATATCCCAATTTATCAATTAAAATACTAGGTCCACGGGTTTTTAATAAAATATTTTCAGGTCAATTTCATGTAGCTTTTTCTTTTTAACCTTTATGATCATGTGGCCCGCGACACGAGTGTCGGAAAGTAAAATGACACACAGGTTGAATTAGGTTGGGCATCACGGCTGTAGTAAATCAAGGCGATTTGTTTTTCGGCTCTATTGTAAAGTTGTTTTTTCCCCCCACCGTTGTACTTTCTACTCAGCCTAGCTCAACACTGTCTGGAATTATAATTCTTGCCCGCAGAGAAAATAGGAGACCACTTGGCGTGGAGCTGGCCGAATGTAGCCCGCAGGCTGTATGCAATGCTTCGCGACTGATTTCACGAGAAAGTCTCAGGTAATTACCGGTTAACGGTCTGTGTCCATACAGATGAAAATTGGTTGTCTAGACCAGTGCTTCTCAACTTCCTTCTCACAAGTACCCCTTAGGTAGACTTTAGTTTTTTAGAACTATGATACCTTCCCTTCAGCACATTACCCCCCCCCCCCCCTCATTTTTCACACCCACAATTATATTCACACACGGTAACATTGGTGTGTATCTTTAAAGGCTTTCTTAGGCGGTAAGCAAAATGGGTGCTTATTGAGTTGTTTAAAAGGTTACACTAGTACAGGGATGGGCGAATTACGGCCCGCGGGTCACATGCGGCCCGCCAGAGTGTTTTATGTGGCCCGCGGAAACCTACCCAATGATAAAACATAAAAAAGGGGAAAAAACATCTTCTTATATCTTATGATGAAAAGAAAAATTGCCTCAAAAATTGCCTCTGCATGTCATTCTAAAAAGTTTAAAGCAAATTAAGATTATGCTTATTGCAATATTTCGAAACATCTAGTCAAAGACACAAACTCAGGCCAGTATTTTTACAATGCTTTGAAGAACTGTGTTGAAAGTGCTAGGTTGGCTTGGAACAAGATGGCAAGGGTAACAACTGATGGAGCTCGTGCTTTGAATGAGTAAAACATTTTTTTAATATAAATTGAGGAACAATATCCCAACTATAAACTCTACATGGGAAAGTTTGTAGAAAGCTGCATTGAATATCAAACATATTATCGATCCAATTATCTCAGCGATCAAACTTATTAGACCTAGAGGGTCTTAGCCACAGTCAGTTCCGATAAGTACTTGAAGATGTGAAAAGAGAACATTCCGATGTTCGGTACCACAGTACTGTCCGCTGGGTTAACATGGGGCAAGGTATTTAGAAGAATATGGGATCTAAAAAAAAAAAAGAATTGTTTTGTTCCTTTAGGGACATTTACTTTGACTTTTTTACTAATATTTCTAATGAAGAGTGAAGACAGACTTCATGTTTTTCATAATTAGTACCAGAATGGGATGTATGTGCATCTTTTCAAACAAAAATTTTCCATTTCTCCAGCAAGAAAGTAAAAACAGGTTTAATAATTTTCCTTTGCTGAAAGGTGTATTTCTGGTAACATGGTTGAAAAGAACAAGATTTGTTGAATTTAAAATGCACATTTTAAGACGTCAAGATTTTGAAACCAGTTTTTAATACCCTTACTTCACCATTTAGTACAGAAGTATATTCAGCTCCAGAGGAAATACCTTCAAGCAAATTATGACCTGAAAGAGAAGTTCCAATCAGTTCTTCCACGGGAGAATTGTGGGTGCCAGAAGCTGTATTTCCACACTTCAAAAAACTTGATGCTAAACATTTCACATTATTTAGTTCCACATACATCTTTGAACAAACAGTTTTCTTTTGCTTGTAAGAACAGATCGGTGTTGACTTAATGTAATTTGACAGCAGTCACAAGGATAACAAATAGTAAGCTAGTTCCACCATAGTTCCGGAAAATTATGCACGAGTTTAAAATGAAATATTTTACATTAAGTACAATAGTATAACCGAATTATTGTGATGAATTGTTGTGATGTAAAATGCAATAACAAAATAAAAAAAAAATATTCGTAACATTAGTTTCAGAAATCGTTAAATCTTCAAATGTTATTGTAAAAAAGATGTATACATGTAATGTAAAAGACAGGTAGCATATTTTCTAAGTTGTAAATACATATTATATATATGCGGCCCCCGATTCCTAAAAAAAAATAGAAAAAGGATGCCCACCCCTGCACTAGTACGATGCGCTGGTCAAGACTCTGGACCAACGTTATCTGCCTTTATCATTAACCATAAGTGTAATCTAATTCAACTTTTTATTAATGGTCAACACTGATTCTTTTTTTTTTTAAAGTATCTTTACCGATTTCGTAGAACTGTATTGCAGTAGAAGACAAAATTTTGCTAAATCTTTACTGGAATGGTGAAATGATAAGTAAAATAAGAATCGTAATTCATATTGTATTCATTTCATTACATGCACCGAAGCGAACCCCTATTCTGAAGTTAACAATTTGTGACATAAATAAACTCCATGATAACAGATGTGTTACTTTCTATTGGACATTGTATTGATAACAAAAATCTGTGAATGAGAGTATAAACTGAATAGACCATTTAAAAAAACAAACACTGAGGAATCTCAGGGGCGTAGCTAAGGTGGATGGAGAGATAAGGAAATTCGATAATACATCCGGTCCCCAAGTGAGCGTTTTTTACATTAAATTTTACGAAAAAATGCAGGGGCCCAGAAATGATGGCAAATCGTTAGCTACGCCACTTGAAATCCTTACAAAATAAAAAAAAAATTTAATATAATTCTTTAATTGATTTATTAATTCTGGTGTGACCGTAGATCCCTTTATGTTATGTTACGCTCAGAGTACTGACTGAAACAGCTGTGTTCAAATCTTTACACTAAAAACTCTTTAAACATAAGTTCCCATTTCTACGTTAGGGTCAGTTTAGCCAGACATCATCTCACTCTGTCTTTCTGTCTGTCTGGGCGTATTCTTTTACACGTTTTTTTCCCCACTTTCCATTCTCGGATCAAGTTGAAATTTAGCACAATTATTCATAGTCGAAGACAAAACATGAATCTATCAAAACATGAACTAATTAGTTAATCATTTAGTGGCAATTAGTATTAAAACATTTTGTTTATACGCGAAAATGGGAGATAAACCTGGCAGTATTGAAATATATGGCGGTGATTGTGCGGTACCTGTATATTTTGCTTGTTCTTTAACTATACTTGTTTTCGAGTTTTGCATGTTTGGTCAAATCCTGACTTGAATATCTTTAAAACATAGGTATATGTCCATACCTTATTGCTTTTTTAAAAATCATATATTTTAGTATTTAAGTAATTGTCACGTGATTAAACGTTGTCAAGGTTGATAATAACTACAACAAAAAATATGTTTGTCAGAAATTTTTCCAAGAACTGTGGATAGAAAAAACAACAGTGTGTGTCCTTGGCAGTCTCAATTTGATACTTGCTGAAACATTTCACCCAAACTAACCTTTTCTCATTCGATAATCGTCCTACCTCCACGCCCATGCCACATGAGCGCACGTCATTTCTAATACTGTCATCCCGTCATCCTGTCACTCGGCTCTCTTTGCACACACACACAAACACACACTGCCACACACACACACGCGGTCTTTGTGACAAGCGCCAAGAGGAAGGCAAAGGACACACGAGCTCAGACACGATGGCGGAATGTTTGTGGGGTTAGGAGGGGGCAAATGGGGCACGATGCTCCGGGCGCCACCCTCAGTGATGCGCCACACGCAGCCTATATTTCTATGTGATGTTCATGGAAAACGGAAGCGGGGGGGTGGCAAGTACCTTGACCCGGGCGCACGTTTTGCTCACCTGGCGCTCACTCTCATTTTCTCTCGTGGCTGTGACATAGAAGTCAGAAGTGTTACCCTGCGGGTCAATATGACATGGCATAATCAACACGTTACCGTGAGATGATAATTTAATTAGCTGGCCTGGTTGGATGCTGTTTGTGTTGCTCTGACTTGGTATCACATTTTATAGGTGCGTCTCTCAATTATTTTTTTTTCATGCACTTCTTCTGCTTTGTTCTTTCAACACTCTTACTACTACACATTTCTTCGATACATACTCCACATTTCTTCGACACATACTCCACATTTCTTCGACACATACACATTTCTTCTTTATTACAAAGCATTTATCAACTCACTCTGCCTGGTGCAATTTTTGGTACGCGTTATTTTTACCACACCCCATTCTCGGGTCAAGTTGAAATTTTGAAATTTCGCACAATCATTCATTGAAAAATGAATCAATAAAAAAAACACAGTTAATTAATTAACTAATTAGAAGTAATTAATTAATTTAGTTTAATATTTATTAAGGTAAGATCTTACAATATTAATATGTAAGGCTGTAAATGTACAGTTCTTCCCATATACAAGTTTTTGTTTTGTTTTTTGTTGGGAGAGTCTACCTTTCACTAATGGATACCTGATATCTGTTTCGGAATATGAAGGTCCTGTGTGCTGGGCACACACACATTTGTGGACCTTTTGGTCAGCAACGATACATTTAACTTCTGAGTGCCATGATACGTCCCTGGTCATTACTAGGACCCTGGGGTAGGTGAGAACTTTCCAAAAATGAGTGGTCACTATCCCACTCTTCTTATTCCTTTGCACCGGCATGTATAGTATTCAGTGGAAATAAATGTTAGGATGCAGCCGAAAACGTAATGGTAAAGGTATTACACATTTTTGCAGATGCTTCTTCTTCCCTAATGCTATTAGAAAATGTAAAATGTTTTACATAATTCGGATTTTCCTTCAGAGTTGAAGATAGTTTACTTCCTAGTCCAAACCTCCCGCAGGACGACGGGGGATGAGAGCGGGCAGGGTTTGAACCCTTGACCGTCGATAAATCCGAACGACAGTCCAGCGCGCAAACCGCACGACCAGGCAGCCATCCATGAGCATGGAATGGGTTGCCTGAGTCAGCCAGGAAAACCAGTGACTTGACAGAATTTAAATCATTGGTTAATATGCATGACTAGATTGACCTAGGAACACGCGTACGGCGTAATCATCTTTTTTTTTTAAGTAACGTCTGTAAGATAAGATAAGATAACTTTTATTGATCCAATCAAATGGAAAATCAGTTTGACTACAATTGACAACCTCGGCATAACTACTGTAACAATAACAATATAGAAGAAAATACGAACAACGTATACACATGAAACACATACACACTCACAACCAGCGCTTTATGAATTAGACTTCTATGTACTACTCGATGACGACCCTGTAACACTATGACCTAAAGTGGGATGAAGGAGTTTTTAAATCTTTCTGTTTTAGTCCTAATGGAAAGGAGACGACCACTTCGTTCAGATCTTACGTAACAGTGGTTTAATGGGTGCAGGTTGTCTTTAAGAATAGTGAGTGTTTTAAAAAGGCATCTTTCATGAAAAAGCTCTTCAAGAGATGATAGCTTTGTTCGAGTGATATACGATGCTTTTTTAATTAGTCTATTTAGTCTTTGCTTTTGTGCCAGTGAAGTGTTACCATACCAGCGGGTGATGGCAAAGTTAATTAGACTGCTGACGGTTGCTGTATGAAAAAGTTTAATGATTGTTTTGGCGATTTTAAATTTCCTCAGCTTTCTAAGATAGAAATAATCGTTGGTGATTTTTGGTGTAAAGGTTTTGACAGTGTTTACTCCATTTCAGTTTGTTGTTGATGGTTGTGCCTAGGTATTTATATTCTTGTTCTATGGTTTGGTTGCTTATCTGAATTTATGTTTCCTAAAGTCAATAATCATTTCTTTAGTTTTCTAAACATTTAAAATTAGAAAGTTATCTATGCACTATTGATAAAAAGTGTTAGTTGTTGAATGGTACAGATTTTCGTCACCTGCAATAAGACCAATGATTGGTGTGTCGTTAACAAATTTTATGATGGGAGTGCCAGCTGATAGGCTCTGAATGTCATTTGTGTATATGGTATACAACACTGGTGACAGGACGCACCCCTGCGGCGCTCCAGTGCTAAGCTCTATCGTGCCTGACACATGCCCGTTCACTTTTACATATTGTTGGCGTTTGATAAGAAGGTTTAGAATCCAAGCTTGTATGTATTTTATAATATAAGATAAGATTAGATTAGCTCCAATAACAGACGTTCTCTCTAAATCCACTAGATTATTTCTTGCTACTAATGAAATGAATGTCATTGTTGAAGTTTGGGATGATTTTTTTAAATTTAAGATTGTCTGACATGTAGAAATACACAAGTATTTGTTGTCCTCTCTTACGATTTCTGTCTTTTACTCTCTCTATCTCTCTTTCCATCTGTCTGTCTGTCTGTCCGTCCCCTTCTCAAGCCTCCCTTCCTCCTTTCTCTCCCTCAAAACTTTCACTGTCGTATATAATGTTCAAAAGATACTCATTCTTTGAACGAATATAATTGATGCAATATTTAGAATCATTAAATGTAGGCTACTATACTCTTGTCCCGATATAATACCCTTGTTTTTTTGTTGTTTTTTTTTAGCAAGGCTATTTTGTAGCGTTGCTTAATTTTGGAGCCGCAGTTTAAACTACGACAATTATTATTATTTTTTTTTTTTTAGGAAACCTCAGAATTTGCGCTATTCAATTTTAGCTTTATCATCATATGAATCCTTGGGCCTTAGGCCTCTTTTTTGGGCTTAATATGCCTCTTTTGTGGGCTTTTTTTTTAAATATTTTTTTTTATTTGTAAGTTCTCATAATTCACAAGTATTAAATCATAATTAATTGAAAAGTGATTAGCCTAAAAATAACTATTTAAAATCACCAGAGACATCTTTACTACTCATAAAATAAATTTGTGAAAAAAAATTAACTTATGTACTTCTCGCCTTGGGTCATTCATTTGGGGAGCATTGATCTGAATAGCTTCTTTGGATTTAAGCGTGCCTCGCTTTTGTAACGAGGTAAATCTATGCGCAAAGCAGATTACAGCGAATAAGTATACAATCTATTCGTGGTCAAGTTATGGCACATCTTTTGCTATGAGAGAGTGTAGATGTAATTATTCTTGGAAAAATGGCGGATCGGATCTTTAAATAAAATGGAGATTTTAAATTTTGTGCAGTGGGTGTGTTATTGTGCGCGCTTATTACCTCCCCTCACCAATGGTATCATTATCTAGTGATGCTAAATTTCCTTTTTTTCATTAATTAGTGGAAGCTGAGTTAATGTTCAAAATGGCTTTGTTAAATGCGGGTCTAAAGCTGCTTGGTATCAATACTACAAAATATAAACTCAGATCTGCCTCCGTTTGAATTAATCTTTCAATTTCCTGTCATACATTTGAATCAAACTTTTTGTTTTTTTTATTTATTTGAATCACTCTTTTTTTTTTTTCTGCCGTCAATTTGAATCTTTCTTTATGCCTTTCATTTCAAGCACATTAAATATATTTTTTTAGTAATCATTTGAATCACTCTTTATTTTCTGCCGTCAATTTGAATCTTTCTTTAACTTTATGCCTTTCATTTCAAGCACATTAAATATATATTTTTTTGTAATCATTTGAATCACTCTTTATTTTCAGCCGTCAAGTTGAATCTTTCTTTAACTTTATGCCTTTCATTTCAAGCACATTACATATATTTTTTTGGTAATCATTTGAATCACTCTTTATTTTCTGCCGTCAATTTGAATCTTTCTTTAACTTTATGCCTTTCATTTCAAGCACATTAAATATATTTTTTTGGTAATCATTTGAATCACTCTTTATTTTCTGCTGTCAATTTGAATCTTTCTTTAACTTTATGCCTTTCATTTCAAGCACATTAAATATATTTTTTTGGTAATCATTTGAATCACTCTTCATTTTCTCCCATACATTTGAATCACTCTTCAATTTTCCGCCATTTTTTAAAATCACTTTTATTTTTTTTTTTGTGCTACACAGTAATAGACCTCACAGATAATTTCGACCATACATTAGCCACCACTGCCATCCGTGCCATCACTGCCATCAGTGCCATCACTATCACTGCCACCACTGCCATCACTATCACTGCCACCACTGCCATCTATTCCTTCTACGTCTATACTATTTCTCCACTCACATCGAAATTGTGCGAAATTGTGGAAGCAGTGGCCCAAAATAGTAAATAAAAAAATACACACACACATACACACAAAAAACAAACAAAAAAAAAACAACATTTTTTTCCAATGTCGTTAGACATGATTGTCTATTAAGCTATCGTGCGTTGTTAGAGGCGACTCGAAGCCGACACACCTGAGATCTAGTCTGGCTATGTGTCAACTCAGGTGCAAATATTGAAGGGGAACTTTAAAAAAGACAAGGAAGAGTTACATAATTTTACTTGAAAAGAAATCGGGGGGGGGGGGAATATTGGAGGATAAAAAAAAAAGGGGGGGGGGAGTGGTTGTTGGAAGAAAGAACAAAGACACGAAATTGTTTGTTCGTTTTGTATTCCCTCCCGTTCTCTCTCCACTTCTCTCTCTCTCTCTCTGTCTTCTTTCTGTTCAGGCTTGTTTCCCTATGATGTTTGCTTGAAGTCTTCTTTTTTTTCTAATACATCAAAAAAAAAACTGTCAGAAGATTAAAATTGTATAAATAAAACGGAGACTGAGCTTTACACGAGGTCGCAGACGAGCGAGAGCGAGTTTCTCTTTTGTGTTTAATTTGTGTCTGCTGATAACTTTAAAAAAAAGAATACCACTTTAACAGAACACAGAGCGATTCTCAAATTATACATCTAGTTCGATCTCGAAACTGTTGTCCGCAGGTGGCTGTCAGATTTCTTCTTCTGTTTGTGAATGACAGACGTGACTTCAAAAGAGAAGAGTTACGACCTAAGCGTAAGAAAGTAACAATCTAATGCATGTCAATCACTTGTCAATCAGTCACTTAAACTCTGCAAAGTCGTTGGTTTTTCCTGTTGTTGTTTTTTTTTCAGACAACCCATTCCATACTCTAACAGAACTAGAGAAGAGGGGACACTTGTACGAATTTGTCCTGGCATTTAGAATAATACATGTGCCTTTATCTTTGAATCTTTCTGAGTATGTTATTAGGTTGTTGTTTTTTTTTTTTTTTTACATTTGCATTTTCAAATTATAGTTGATTGTTTTATGCATTATTATTGATTTCTTGTCCAAAGTTTCTGTAAATCAAGTGATTCTACTTATGGCGTTACTCTAATCAAGTGTGAATGTTCGTTACTTAAAAATAACAAGACAATGTTTGTAGATGTTTGTTCGTAAAATGTTTTACATGTTTGGGATGTTCCTTCAGAGTTGAAGAGAATTTACTTCCTAGTTCAAACCTCCAGCAGGACGACGGGGGATGGGAGCGGGATGGGTTTGAACCCGGGACTATCGATAAGTCCAAACGACAGTCCAGCTTGAATATCGTACAACCAGGCAGCCATCCGTTATCCGTGGGCCACAGAAACAGATGAACTTTACATCATCTGCCCTCCGTATGGTCTTAATTGGTTTCTATTGCCGGTCGTTGACAACTAAACCGCTGTAGGCGTAATGCAGCAAATGTGGTAATAGGGACTCGAACCTCTTACACGGTTATTTCTCAAAATGTTACTAACAACATCCCTCAACCATCCATCCATCCCAGTGGCGCTACAGCCCATGGAAAGCTTTGGCCTGCCTCAACACATGCCTCAACCATCCATCCATCCCAGTGGCGCTACACCCATGGAAAGCTCTGGCCTGCCTCAACACATGCCTCGACCATCCATCCATCCCAGTGGCGCTACAGCCCATGGAAAGCTCTGGCCTGCCTCAACACATGCCTCAACCATTCATACATCCCAGTGGCGCTACAGCCCATGGAAAGCTCTGGCCTGCCTCAACACATGCCTCAACCATTCATACATCCCAGTGGCGCTACAGCCCATGGAAAGCTCTGGCCTGCCTCAACACATGCCTCAACCATTCATACATCCCAGTGGCGCTACAGCCCATGGAAAGCTCTGGCCTGCCTCAACACATGCCTCAACCATTCATACATCCCAGTGGCGCTACAGCCCATGAAAAGCTCTGGCCTGCCTCAACACATGCCTCAACCATCCATACATCCCAGTGGCGCTACAGCCCATGGAAAGCTCTGTCCTGCCTCAACACATGCCTCAACCATCCATCCATCCCAGTGGCGCTACAGCCCATGGAAAGCTCTGGCCTGCATCAACAGATCCCTCCATCCAGATCTCTCCTGAGCCTTTCGTTTCTATGCCCGAGCTTCTAAAGGGCACTTTACTTTTACCTTTGCCACTTACCAGCCACGAGGGTCTTCGCAAATGCGCTTCTAGAGTAGAACCGTTTTCCTAATAGCACTAAATCTGATAATCGTTCTCTAACATTCGGAGATTTAAAAATTCATTCACCTCGCGTCTATCTCTCTCTCTATATATATATAGTTCGTCAATCGTGGTTTGATGATGACCACTATGTCATCCAGGGGAGGGCTTTATGCCTCCTCGTGTGGCTGGTGAGACCTTTGTGACCCGGAATGTTCGGCTGCACACTCGGCAGGTTATTCCAGCTGGAGCTAGTGTTGTGGGCCTAGCTTTTCTTCTCTGGCGTTTTTCTTCTGCCAGCGTGGTTCTCTTCTCCTCAGCAACCTGTGCGCCAGTTTTCACAGCGCGACGCCACGATGCTCTGTCATGTGCCTCTGTCTCCCAGGTGGCTGGGTCTATGCTGAACGCTTTCACAGAAGCTTTGAGGGTGTCCCTGAAGCGCTTTCTTTGACCACCTTGTGAGCGCTTTCCTTCGCTTAGTTGGCCATACAAGAGTCGCTTAGGGAGGCGTCTACGGCGCGTATAAAGCGCACTAGTTCTCCAAGTTGGAAGAGCGAGGGTCCAGTAAACGTAAGATGAGACGGGCTGATACTTAAATGTGAGGAAACGTTAGACTCCGTGGAGCATGAAGGTCTGTGGTGGTGTTGATCGCAGTAAGGTCGTCATCGAGTTCAAAGCGACGTCTTTTACCGGGTCTGTTTTGTTCACGCAAAAAGAGAACGATGATTCGTTACTTGAGAGAACTTTGAATCTTAGAAAGACGGGTACACTATAGAATCGCATTGGCGAAGACGTGCTGCTATGGCGCATTGAAATGTCTCTCTTCAAAAGAGCGTGTTGAATTGATCGTTTCAGACGCCTCTCACGAATATAGTCCTAAAGGTTCTACGTAGAAAATGAAACAGCTTCACTTAACTTAATTTTTTAATTTTTAAAAACATTTTAAACAATGTCATTTTTATTTAATTTTATTTTTATTTAATTATTACTCAAATCACGATTTTTTAGGGGGGGGGGTATATTAAAAAAAACATCAACCGCCTTTGCGCCCCCTTGTCAACAGTTTGAATTTGAATAGTACAACATTTACTTCGCCTATTTATGAGGACTACATAAATATATGTTTTCTGAGAAGAATCTTGATCGTTTCTAATTCCAGATATTAGATATAAAAAAAACAACCACTGATACTAAGTCCAGCTGTTAAATTAAATAAAAACCCAGAGAGTTTCTAAGTCCAGCAGAGTAAAAACCTGAGACTCTCTTTGTCCAAATGTTGGATAAGTAAAAAAACCTGCGAGTTCCTGTATCCGGCCGTTATCCACAGTGCCGTGTTGTGTAGTACATCTTTATTTTTAATGTTACCAAGAAGATTTAACAATTTGACTTAATTTTCCTACTCCAGTGTTTTGTACAACTATATATTGTTCAAATATATATATATTCAATTTCTATATAGATATAAATATAAATCAAACTATAAACGTTTTTTATAACTAGTATTTTTGATAAAATTTAGAGTTTGTTGTAATTTTTAGTTTTATTTTAAGAATAAATAATTTTTTTAAAATATTGAAGCAAATTTACAATAAGAATATTTCTATTAAAAATAATATTCTTTACATAATTTTTACTATGTCACAATCATTCTACCACACATTATTAAAAATGACTATTATAGGATAATGAATAGATAAATCTTAAATTGCGGACTTCGTAGTGCAATGTAAGCCTTGATTGAAATTTAGTATACCATCAAGGGATAGTATAAATGATAAAGATTTGGTTAAAAGTTAATACATTCGCAATGCTAACAAAGGAATGAATAACGTCTTCAGTCGAACAGTCTCCGATCAATGTGTTCATAGCGATATGAAAATATATCAATCAAACATCTTCTTTTCTAATGATATACGCAGCACGCCGCTCAATTCATTAAACTACGACTCAACGACACGCACTGTCAGAAACAGTGAACGTAGGTCGCACCATCCGAATCGGAAAACGATCGCAACATTTGTAGCGGGTTAGAATCTCGGTGAGCTTTGGGATTTTGATTTCGAGAATTTCAGGACGCCCTGAGTGCACCCAGCTCTAATGGGAACCTGACAGTAGTTGGGAGATAAAAAAAAATGATTGGTCGTTTTGCTGGCCACATAACACCCTGGTAAACCATCGGCCATAGTAGCAAGTCACCTTTACATCATCTGCTAGGTATGAAATTTATACTGGAAACAAAAACAATAAGTGTCAATATACATAAAGTGGACAGTGTCAATATACATAGAGTGGACAGTGTCAATACACATAGAGTGGACAGTGCCAATATACATAAAATGGACAGTGTCCATATGCCTCTAGATTTCATTTCTTTATAAGCTTTTTGTGTTTTCTTTTAAACACGTGTGCCACGAAGTGAAAGTGTCCGCCACACCTATCCATCTTTTTATTTTAACGCGATTGAAATAAAGTACCACCCTCCTTTAGACAGAATCACAACCACACATGCCACACATACATACACATGCATACACATACACATACATACACAGGGCCGGTCCTAGCCATTGCGGGGCCCTATGCGAATCAACACCGATAACAGTAAACTCAGGTGTACCTCAAGGAACAGTCTTGGGTCCACTACTATTTTTAATTTACATAAATGATTTACCTAATTGCATTACTTCAGGAACAAAAGTCAGATTATTTGCAGACGATTGCATAATATATAGAACAATAAAAACAACACAAGACACAGATATTTTACAAAGAGAATTAGATGAATTACAGAAATGAGAATCAAATTGGAGCATGTCTTTCCACCCAGAAAAATGTCAGTTGTTAAGAGTAACAAAAAAAAAAAACTAAAACAAATTAATTCCACTTTTCTTATTCATGGCAAACCAATAACACAGACTAAAAACGCAAAATACCTAGGTGTTATAATAAATGAAAAACTGTCATGGAATCCACATATTGATGAAACTATAAAAAAATCAAACAAAGCATTAGGATTTATTAAAAGAAATTTCTATAAATCAAATAAGAACATAAAACTAAAATGTTATTTAACCTTGGTTAGGCCAATAATAGAATATGCATCCTCCGTTTGGGACCCCTCAACTCAAGAAAACATTAAGAAACTGGAACAGACACAAAATAGAGCAGTCAGATTCATAACAAACGAATATTCACATTTGACTAGAGTAACACCTTAAGTAAAATCACTAAATTTAGAAAGCCTTTAGGACAGAAGACTCAAAAGTAAAGTAGCAATTATACATAAAACACTGAACCATAATCTTCAAATACAAAAACAAAATTTAATAAAATACTCAGAAAGACACAAAGATAAAGGCACATTCCTAGTCCCATATGCTAGGACAAATTTGTACAAATACTCCTTCTTCCCTAGTGCTATTGGAGCATGGAATGGGTTGCCTGAGCTAGCTAGGAAAACCAGTGACTTGGCAGAATTTAAGCCATGACGCATAGGACGTTATCATCTTCTTTTTTGAAGTAACGTCTATATTATATAAGAAAAGATAAGATTGCGCGGGGCCTAGTCTAGGTGAGGATAGGGTTAGTAAGTGCAAATTAAGATTTTGTATTAGAAAATAAATTCGTCTTTGCATTTTATGCATTCTTTTCAAGTACAAAATTGCGATCAAGTTAACTTTACTTTACGAACATTGCAACCTATGGCCAGTGACTATAAAAGTAAATACGGTACTGGAACTTCCGGTTATGGGAAAAAATTGTCCGACCATTACATTTTATTACATGAAAGCTGACATTGCCTTTTTTTTTTTATCGCGCGTAGGAATGACGTTTTTCATAATGAATGACACACACAAATGATAATTTTGTCTATTTTACATTAGATTTTTATGAGTTTTCAGGAGATTTTAATTAGTGCAGGACATTTACAAACATTTTTTCGTATATATTTTGCAATTAATAATTACACATAGAATTAGCGCGGGACCTATGAAAGCGCGGTGCCCACTGCGACCGCATAGGTTGCAGTGGCCTAAGACGGCCCTGTACATATACATACATACACATACATACACATACATACACATACTTTCTCACACTAAGAAGATCCCCGTCACCCTACTGGGCCAATCTTACAATGCCTCTCACAAGAGGGGGAAAAAAACGAGCGCGAATGAATACCATTAGCTGGAGGCACGGCGAGGGCTTCAAACAGTTTGACTCGACTGTATCGATTACTCGGGACCCCCTTGAAGTTAATTCCCAATCACATCTCTCCATATCATCTGTGACATAATGCACAAGGTTCTTGGCGATACCGGATGTCAACATCAGAGCACGTGATGATGAGACTCAACAAATAATTTCTCAATGTTTGATTTTGAAATTTTGGAGGATGGGAAAATCGGTCTAGGTGTCATTATCGATTACGTGATTTTGGATACAATCAACAAATCTTGAAGGTTAATGCTTCCACGACATCGAATATATATAAAGCAGAATGTAAGGCGTATGTATGTTCCTCATAGAAATCAAAACCGTTTGACCAATCTTGATAAAACTTAGCATAAATGTTCCTTAGGTCCTGCTAGAGACCGAAGTATATAATTCATGTTCCCCCCCCCCCCCCCCCCCCAAACAACCCCAAAGGGGGGGGGGGTTAATAGTAAAAGTAAATACCTAATTTTATCTCTATTAAAGAGCGAAACTGTTATACAGATCGGGTAAACCCGCAATCTGTGAGTCATATTTGGCTAGTTGTAACTAAATATCAATAGATTTTAAATCAACCATCAATGTTTATATTAAAGAATTATAATTTTAACTCAATCTGCATGCTGATTTTCCTAAAAATTAGGGCAGTGAGTTCTTTTTTTTTTTGTGTGGAACTAAGGGTGTAGAAATTTAGATGATGTAAGTCATCTGTTTCTGTGGCATGACACCCTTGTTAACCATGGGCCACAGAAACAGATTTAAGGTCTGAAACTTGAACAGAAACTCCTTGAATCTCTCGTAGTGGGAAATGGAGGGGGATATTGGTGCAAATGTTTTGTGAACGAGAGAAATTTGGAAATGACTAGTCTTTCCCACTCAGACACACACACACACATTAGTCGAGTACCTACAGGTTTTTTTTTATTTGTGTGCGATAAACACGACCACACATGCTTCTTAAAAAATAAGATAAGGAGGAAATATAACAAAGTAATAAAATCATCTGGGTTTTTTGTTTGTTTGTTTCCTTATATCTCAAAGCTGATTTTTGTATCCCTGAATCCCTTTGATTTCTTCTATAAATTAAACTGTCGTCTGCTGAGAGTTGACTTTTGAAAAGTTAATAAAATGTCATGTACATCGTATGATAGAGATCTTTAAAAAACGGTTGACTTTTAATTTACTGGCGATGTTGGTTCTCTTATGTATTCGCCTGTAAAATTCTAAGCTATTTGCAAGTTAGCCAGACTCCTCTTGAAAGTACCCTCGCGTTTGGCTCGCGTTTGACTCCACGAGTTAGGCGGGCCGCACTGTTTGAGTGCTGGGTCAACTACACTGTTTACTTTAGTACTCGTGTCTAGCGAGGGCAACATTCCTTCCAGCGAGAGAAAACAAAAAAAAGTAAGTCTAGAGCTGATTGCATTCCAGCCACTTGTGTAGCTCGCCAGACTTAGAGCACTTCAGTAATCGAGCTTTTTCGTGGGTTAGATTTATGGCGCTCTAGTTGTGACATTGATATTACACTACGACTGTTTAGCCTGATATCACATGGTCCTCAAACGAATTCGTTGTTTTTTTTTTTTTTTTTTTTTTTTTTTTTTTGTTTTTTTTTTTTTTTTTCTTTTGTTTTTTTTTTAATGTTTTTTTTTTTTTTTTTTTTTTTTTTTTTATGTTTTTTTTTTTTTTTTTTTTTTTTTTTTTTTTATGTTTTTTTTTTTTTTTTTTTTTTTTTTTTTAATGTTTTTTTTTTACAAAGCTTACACCAACTCACTCGTTCAGTCAGGTCAAATGTTTTTACAAAACATTAATTAATAAAAGAGTTCAGCATTTAGTCAAATAGTTACTGTTAATTATTTATTTTGTTTGGTACCAACAAGGGAAATAAATCTTTCAGTATTCACAAACACGGCTAGCTATGTAAGGTCTCGACTCTTTGATAATTAAACACGTTTTTTCTGCCACAGCCGTTCTTGGATCAAGTTAAAACGTTAAATAATCATGCATTGTACCTAATAAAATATAAATCATTTTTAAAAATTAACAATTAATTAATTATTAGAAATTAATGTTTTCGACATTGAATAAGGGAAATAATTTCTCTATTATTGACAGATATTGTTCTAAGGGCGGAATTCTTTCACTTAGATAAGCTATGTTTTTTAAACAAGTATTTTAAAAATAATATTCTTGTTTTCTTTTTTTTTTTGGTTTGTGCCCGGAAAGTTGATGGTTTAACGTTGTCAACAGATAAAACTCTAATATGTGAATAGTCTTTTCACAGACGTCATAACGTGTATTCCCGGCGTTAGGGATTGGACAAACAGAAGTCCGGGGCCCCAATAACAAAAAAAAAGGGGTGGGGGGGGGGAACACTCTTTTTTAAAACTGCATCCTGTGTATATGAAATTTGTGTGTGTTTATTTGATAGTTTTTTGGCATTTGTGGAAGGGGAGGCAGAGGAGTCTAGACATATCCAGTTTTCTGGGGCCCAAATATTTCTGTCGGCGGACCTGTAAAGCGTACCATTTCATCGTGAACAGTGATGGATAAACTACTTTCCGCGGGCCATATCCGACCCGTGAGTCAGTGCTGTCCGGTCTCTCGAGACTTCGTGCCGCAGTCTATCGGTTCCGTTCAGCGTAGATATTTGCGCGGCCAGTGATCTAGATCTGTGTGGGGCTTTGTTGATTCATGGTTTAAGCTTATGGTATGCATGTAAGGGGGTGTGGTACCAGGTTAGCGACACCGCAAACTTAATATGTAGATCAAAGTCACACGTGCGTCAGTGGAACAAAGCTGATCTCCCTTGATCTTCAACATTAAAGAGCCAAGAATTGCGGCGCTCGGCTCAATTCCCCGTAAAGTCTGTTTTGTCAGTTCACGTGACTCGGACAGATGGACAATAGGTCCTAGCGCTGTCCATTGACGCTATTGTGTCCCGCTCAATTTCCCTCCTCCTGTCTCCCCCATCGAGGAGGACAATGGACTTAACTAATTTGGGATAAGTGAACCGTTGAACGGCGTTCTTCCTGACTATGCGCCCCCATGGGAGCAGAGAACAGAGCTTGGGGTGTGGCTAACAGTATTTTTCACGGGGCGTGTCAATGTGATTTAAGGTTATTGTTATTTCACTAATAGCACTGGGATCTGATAGGCTACAATGCAATGTTCTTGATGCCTGTCTACTATTAAAATTATCACGATATTACGATAACATGATGACATTAAGTAGTACTTGAGTAAGATATATCTAAGCACTAAGCATATATGATATATATTGTATAAGTGTTAGAGTCGATATAATTAATGTTCACTTCTTAAAAAAAAACACATCATGGTATCACATTGTATGGCCCGAGTACGGATGTGGCTTAAATGTGACATACTCATTTTGTAACCACATGTGTATAATTGATACAAATAGACGAAAAACAAACAACGAACCCAAACAATTAAAGCCAACAAACTGTTATGTCACGATTAGTTATTAGTCATTTGTTCCATAAGAAAGGTAAAGTTTAGACAAATGGCGCGACTATTAAAAACAAGACTTGGATTTTAGTAAGAATAGCGAAATGTAAACAGAAGACTTTCTGACGGCTTCAGAGAGTTTTTATGGACGTATAGATTTAGCTTGACGACATTCGATGGTTCCCTTCATTATTAGTAAACAATCAACATTCACTATCAGCGTCGACTTATTTACACTGTTGGCCTTTCGACTGTGTTATTAAATTTCGCTATTCGAGAAATACCTCCGTTTGACTTATCTGCAGAAGACACAGTGCGTAAGCGTCTAACAAAAACATGTATCAACCAGTAAACACATGACCGTTTCAGTAACAGCCACAACATCAACCACGGCGATATTGTTCGCAATAACAACATTAACCACAGCAACAACATTATTCACAACATCATCATCAATCTCATACATATTGATCACAGGGCATTTAAAAAAAAACCATAAGAACCTTCAAGATAATTACAACAAAAATATGAATTGCGAGAATTTCTGTTCTATTAACAATATCTGCTGCCGAGGATAAACGCAGACGACAAAAAGAAAATCTAAATCGACCACCTGCGGACAATGGTTATGCTTGACCTGGCAAAATATGTAGGTCACAGCTGGGGCTGCGCAGCCATGGGAAATACTGTATTCCTCACTGATCTTCGGACTCGAAGACAAGCCTTATATCAATCGAAGCAACAGCATATCAACATTAAGCATAACAACAATATTAACCGCAACTACATCAACCATAACAACATTAAAAATACCACCAACCACTGCAACAACATGACATCCCCATACAACATTTGCCTATGCTCTGAATAAATCGATTCGTTGTGTGGCAGTCAATGGCTCTTGTTACGAGTATATTTGTTAATATGCATAAACTTATCAACCAATTACTTTTCTATTTTATAACTTATTTAGGTTTCAGCGCATCCACATCAATTGTTTCCAAACATCTGTAAATAGCTTTATCTACGTCTACTTGGGCGTCGATTCTCAGGGATCCCAATAAGTTGCCGCTTCTACGGCCAACCCGCTAATAAGTTAGGTCCTACAGCGCTGGGTCAACTGTAACGGGCTGCTCGTCCATAACATGATCGTTCGGCTAATACGAAAAGCCCTTAGAAAATTAAATTCCTATTCACGTGTCAAAGTTGGCTATTTCAGAGCACTTTTTTTTTTTTTTTTTTTTGAAAAATATTGGGGGGGGGGGGGGAATATTTTATTATTTTTTCTTCATATTGCATTAAAGGATTTTTTTTTAATGCTGTACGATTATATCTTACAAGGTCTCCTCCTCATGTAGCACACACATATCTGTCACATTTGAAGTGAATATGCCATTATGTCTTGTACTAAAGGTTACGGTAATGAAATAGAAGGGGGTGAAAAAAGTAAAACTATTAATGTATTGGTGGCGCGGAGGCGCTTTGCTTCCGAACCGGGGACCCGGGGTTCGAATCCTGGTGAAGACTGGGACTTTTAATTTCTGGATCTTCCGGCGCCTCTGAGTCCACCCATCTCTAATGGGTACCTGACATTTGTTGGAGAAAAGTAAAGGAGGTTGGTCGTTGTGCTGGCCACATGACACCCTCGTCATCTGCCCTATAGACCACAAGGTCTGAAAATAGAGCTATTAAATGTATTATAAATGTCGGTGGAGTATCTGAATGGTATCTGTTAAACTTTGGAAACGTGTCCCCCGTTTAAAAGACTTTTTGGTCGTTTTCACCCTTCGTCTTTTTGTTGTCATATTCCCATGTATGTCACGTGTCTCATTACTTATAATCACTAGTCTCACTATTTTATTGAACACGTGTATCACTAGTTATCGATAAGCCGTGCGTTCAATTGTTTTTCAACGAAGTATCTCATTAATCATTATTCACGGGATCTGATTATTTTGTCAGTTACTGGTCTCACTATCAGTCTCGCGTCTCACTATTTATCAGTCTCGTGTCTCATTATTTATCAGTCTCGTGCCTCACTATTTATCAGTCTCGTGTCTCACTATTTATCAGTCTGGCGTCTCACTATTTATCGGTCTCGTGTCTCACTTTTTAAACTTTTTTTTGCTTACACTTGTGTCAATGTTTATTTTTTTTAAATTGGGCTACGTTTCATTCTATCGATCAATCCATTTCTTTCTCTCGAACTCAAGACGTTTGCCTTTTTTTCCCCCTTTGTTATTTCTTATCGAGACAACAGCCCGCCGGATAGACATTTTATATTATCAAGTGAACTAGTCCTTCAGTTAACGACCTCCTCATCGGCCAGTACTTTGACCTGTTCCATTTATTTGAACTAATTAAGGTCTGGTGGGCTGTGTGGAGGCGGGGTATAAAAAGTAAAGTTCCCCTTTCAGACCTTACGATCTATAGGGCAGATGATGTTAAGGTCATCTGTTTCTGTGGCCAACGGTTAACGAGCAGGGTGTCATGTGGCCATCACAACGACCAACTGCCTTTACTTTACCCAACTAAAGTCAGGTACCCATTAGAGTTGGGTGGACTCAAGAGCACCCTAAAAATCCCGAAATTCAAAAGACCCCAGGTTCGGAAGCTGAGCGCTTAACCACTAAGCCACTGCGCCCCCCTGAGACTGAGTGGTAACGCGCTTATCTTCAGAATCGAGCTGTTTTGGGCTTGAATCTTGATGAAGATTGGAGTGTTGAAATTCGCCCCTGAGTCCACCCAACTCTAATGGGCACCTGACATTAGTCGGGGAAAACAGAGGTGGTTGATCCTTGTGCAGGCCACATGACACCCTTGTTAACTATTGGCCGTTAAAAAAAAAAGCTGACCTTTACACCATCTGCCCTATACATTGCAAAGTCTGAAAGGTGTACTCTTAATTAAGGTCAAACTCTTCAAGGACGAAAAAATCTCCGTTAAAAAAAATTGTCGTTGAAATCTCCAGACCTTTGCTGTCATGTTGAATATAAAAATCACTGTTGCCCCAGTGAACAGTAAGCTCGTATGATGGCATCACATACACATAATAGCACACTCAAAGAGAAGTGTTGACTCGTTGAACCAGCCTCGCAGTGTCATCAGTCAGGGATTACCTTCGACATTTACTGCCCGAAATGGGAATAACTTCGTTCGGGGATTCCCATGGTTACATGTCTCGGTTCTAGCCTTGAAAATGTCATCTGATCCAGTCTCCACCGGTAGCCGTCTGCTCCCTTGACATATGCGTCAAGGCGACTGTCGTACGGTAAATACCTTCCTCGTAGTAATACGTGTTGTCAGGTTGCATTCACCATATTGAACATATGCATTTTTCATAAGCGTAAGCGACCTTTTTTTTTTTATTTATAATATTTCTATGGACCAACTGTTTGCCCTGATAAATGGAATTGCACTGTACCGTTAAGTTGTTAGTTGTATTTATGATAACATCGCTGCCAATAACACAGTTTTTCACTTAAACGAAGGGAGGGGAAGGGAAAGAGAGAGAGAGAGGGGGGAGACAGAGAGAAAAAAAGAAATATCTTTGACATTATGTATTTAATTAAACAAAGTGTTGTGGCTTAGTGGTAAAGTGCTTACCTTCCAAATTGAGGGGTCCCGGGTTCGAATCCTGATATTTTTTTTTATTTCGGGATCTTTTGGCGGCCATTAATTCCACCCCGGTTTTATAGGTACCTGGGGAAAAGTAAAGGCGGTTGGTCGTTGTGCTGGCCACATGACACCCTCTTTAACGTGGGCCATTACATCATCTTCCCATAGATAGGAAGGTCCTTTACTGTATTTTAATGAAGAAGAATTCGAGTTGTTTTGTCGGTGGGGTGTGGGGGCGTTGGAATGTCTAATAGCTGCTGAGTAGAGTTTCTTTCTCCGTTCTGCTTATAAATGTGCCCTAATTAGAAATGGTGTACAATTTAATATTATACTTAAGATTGGTCAAAGGTTTAGCACATACAAGTCTTACTTTGTTAGTTAGTTTTCTATTATTTATGGATAGGGAGGAGGATGTTCTGGAGTCAGCATACGATAAAGTGGCGCTCCGTTCAACACACGCCCACACACTTCAAGACTCTTTTCGTACTTTAGAGTTCATTAGTTAATGCCCCCCCCCCCCCTTCTCACGCCGTCCCTTCTTTAACATCAAGTGGTTGGAATCTAGAGTCATAGAAAGGGGACTATTAACTTTTTGTTTTGTACTCGATGTGCTCGTGAACAATTAAAGGCCGAGCGGTAAACAGAGGGTAGACAATCGGGTTCCCAGCTAATCGAGGGGGAATAATGTTCCTGTACAGGTGTCCAACAAATTCAAATTCAAGAAAGCACACATTTAAGTGTCTGGATAGATCTTTGACAGGCATGCATGTCAGGAAGAGAATTAGGAGAGAGACAGAATCAGACAGACTGACAGACATATAGGTGGATGCATTGATAGAAAATAGTTGTAAAAAGTAGTATAACAAAGAAATACAAAGAGAAAGAGAGAGATAGATAGATAGATAGATGGATAGATAGATAGATAGATAGATAGATAGATAGATAGATAGATAGATAGATAGGGAGAGAGAGAGAGAAGAAAGAAAGAAAGATTGAGGAATAAAGAGGAAATGTGTTTGAGAGATAGCGCACAAGATATATATTTAGTGAAAAAGAGAGAAAAGGAGACACAATTGATAGTATGGGTGTTTGGGGGGGGGGGGGGTCAATTGTTGAGCCAGGTGTTTCAAGTTAATGTTAAACGTTAGAGGGTAAGGGGAGGGGAAAAAGGTATGAGGTTAAATATCATTAAAATCATTTTTTAAAAATTGATTTTACACGAGTCAGTTTTCATGCTTGTAGAATGCTCAATGCGCCATGATCCAATCTCTTTTGTGGACCTGTTTGGGGCGGGGGGGGGGGGGGTATCAGGGTGACTGTTTTCGTGCTGCCTTTAGGCGCTCAGCAAACACAACTCGAGTCAGAATTCGAACTCCAAGCCGTAGACAATCTCAGAGATGCTTTAAATTAAGTTGTATATTTAAAAGTTTGTTTAAGAAACAAAACAAAATTTTTCCTTGTGGTGTTTCAAATTAAAATAAATAAATCCAGAAAAAGTATTTATATGTTTACAAACATGTGGTTAAAAATGAAAGAACCTTCTATTTTCATTAGCAGTTTCCTGGCACCGTGTTTAGTGTGTTAGCTTGAGGAGGCATGAGCCTCCGAGTTCGATAAATAGAATACATTTAAAAAGCGATCACGGTAACATTCACACAGATATCCCCTTCATGCTCACTTACCCCATTCCCAACTTCACAAGTGATAGATAATATTATAGCGTACTGAGAAAGCTAAAAGCATGAAATAGAACTAAACAAAAAGAATTGGTAAAAATATTATTAATCGCTTAGATTTAGTGTCGTTGGTCTAGAGTCTAGATCTATTGCAAATTTAATTACATGACTGATACAACTACACTTCGTATAATTTTTTAAAAAGTTTTCTTTTTTTTTTTATCTTTTCTTCCTGTCAAATGGTCTTATAAATATAGTAATAATATTATTATTAATTATAGTTTAATGTGTCAGTTGAAAGTCTGTGCCATGCTCATCCCCCACCCCCTCCAACGCTTCCTCCACATTCTTAGACACGAGATTGTGTTGAATAGTGTGTAAAGTTTGAGGACCTTTTCACGACCACATTGGCATCTACACGTCAACTTGAATATAAACTCGCAGCCATTATATGCAGGTCTTTAATGCGGAACTTGAGAATGAGGCTCATTGTTGTGTCGGAGATCTGGGTGGGAGGTCCCAGAGAGCTTATTTTGTAGCTTATCAGTTTCGCTCTAGTGCAAGGCTCGGTACAATGTCTTGCATTTTTCTGCTGGGTTTATTTATAGATTTTTGTGTTTCAAACATTGGGAAACAGGCTGATAAGACGCAGGACTTTTTTTTTTTCTGGGGGTTTTGTGAGATTTTGAAAAGGGGTCATTAATCTTTCTGACATTAAGAATTTCTATGAAGATATGTAATATGTAAATGATATCTACAGTTGGACGGATGAATTATTAAAAAAAAACTCACACATAAAAGAAAAACAAAATTTATAAAACCAAAAATAGAGGTTAACGTATCATTTTTCTGACAAATAATAGTTCGAGTTGTAATTTAGGTCGTTCACCTTTTTTTTGTTTCATTTTTTTTTTATAAATGTAATTAAAAAGCGGTCTTGCACACTCTATAGAGTGTATATATACCCCACTGGTATAGAGAAGTGATATTGTATTGAGAAAGCTTAAAGAATGAAATCTCGCTAAACAAAAACCATTTGTATAAATATTTCTAAACGCCAAGATTTATCATTGTTAGTCTAAATCTATTGCAAAGACTGTGGGATAAACATTTTAGACCCAAAAGGAAAGCCATTATTGAAGACCGGCGCAAAAGGTGGAAAGAAAACTTAAATGGTCGCCAGCGAACAAGGCTTTCTCTACATTAGATGCGGGAAAATATGTAGGTCGCAACTGGGGTTGCGTAGTCATGTGAAACACTGGACTCATCCTCAATGTTCGGAATCGAAGAGATTGCAATTACAAATTTAATTACAAGACTGATCCAACTACCCTTCAAAAAGCTTTGTTTTTTTGTAAATGTTTTAAAAAAAAATGTTTTTCTGTTATTGGGTTCTGAAATCATGTGCCATAAAATGACAATGTCTTCTTGGCGATATTGAGAAGACAAAATTTGTTTCTACTTTTCTAGGGAGATTTTTTAAGAAGTGAGTAGAAATCAAATAAAACTGTGCCACTGAACTAGTATGATAGAAAATGTAAATCTTTCCTAAGATAAATAACCATCTATCAGAGAAATGTATAGAATAGATCTAGACTTATCTATGATAATATCATCTCTAATTCTAATTCTAATTCTGTTTCTTTTTTTTTTTTTACTTTAACCCTAAACGCTGTAAAAATTATGCCAAAGTTGATCCATAATTTTATTACTGTTGACTTATCACGTAGACAGATTTGAAAGAAGCGTATTTGCATATGGTAATTTACATTTTTAATTCTCTAATTATCATTAAACTGTCATTACATTGTCAAATGTATCAACACAGCCTTTTCTTTGTACCTTCTCGCTGTTTATCCCCCCCTTTTTTTTTTCTCTGTGTGTGTGTCATAATTTCCCCCTCGTCGAAGCTCAAAGAGATCTCACTCGTTCTGCCAAGAGTATTATTTCTTTCCTTTGAACTAATCAGCTGTGCCACTGGAAGAAAGTGAGTTGCTTCCCAGACAAGGGTGGGGGGGGGGGGGGGGGGGAAGCGATTGCAGACAAGAGACCATGACAAATCGCACATGTGGGGCAAGATAGCCCCTCCACGAGCAAGGGAGGAGGAGATAAGTTGGGCCCGTCGATTGAAGCCCTGCTTGAGGTGGGGGGGGGGGGACTTTTCCTAGATCTTATCACATTCAACCTTTCCCAGGTGCTGTCGTTACCTGCGCCAACATGTCTATAGAAACCTGTCTCGTTCAGATAGAACATTTCACTTTTCCTTGGCATCAAGTCTTGAATGGCAGTCAACTGGTACCATATACTGAAGCTTTGATCCTGCAAGGAAACGGGCTTTCAAAATGAAAACAAGAATGGACATAAAAAAAGTTTGTACCTAATTAAATATCTATGAGAAAATGTTATATGTTGTATGGTTCGATTTCTGGAGAAGACTGTAATTTTTTATTTCGGGATCTTTGGGCGCCTCTGAGTCCACCCAGCTCTAATGGGTACCTGCCATTAGTAGGAGAAAAGTAAAAGCGGTTGGTCGTTGTGCTGGCCACATGACACACTCGTTAACCGTAGGCAACAGAAACAGATGAACTTTATATTATCTGCCCTATAGACCACAATGTCTGAAAGGGGGGGGGGGGTACTTTACTATCAGAAAATGTACTGAAATAGTATAAGTAGTGATCTTTTTCTCATCGCTATACATCAAGTCTCAAATTTCTAGGAAAATCGTTAGAGCCGTTATGGATACCCGCGTACAGGTTCCACTAAGGTACCAGTTGAATAGAGGTACTGTAAAAAAAAAAATAATAGAGAGAAATAGAAGTTGATAATTATGTCTTTAATTTTCCTTTATCATTCAAACTATATATTGAAAAAAAATTTCTGTAAGATTTTACAAATATTTATATACTATTGGCCTAAGATTTGATGAAGTAATTTTTTTTTCTGGGGATCAGGGGGAGGGATGGGGGGATAATAAAACTCATTTATCTCCGGTGCACCGTCACCTTTTATGCACAAGCCCCTCCCTTGTGCGCTTCCGCACATATTTCTATTTGATATGTTTTCTAGTTGGGTTATACTGAGATAAGACCCCCACATTCGGCGTCAGATCAGAAAACCCACTATAATAGCATGGGCGCGTCACGAGTGTCTTAGTGGCCTTGACCCCTTTCCTCATCGCTTGTGTCTTAGTGGACATAACTCTGGACCTAATGGCAAATTGCCCATCCCTTTGTGTCTTAGTGGACATAACACTGGACCTAATAGTAAATTGCCCATCACTTGTGTCTTAGTAGACATAACTCTGAACCTAATGGTAAATTGCCCATCACTTGTGTCGTTAATACGCCAAATTACAACTCCATGGCCACATCACAAGGTCTTAAAGGGATCGCAAAGACCTTCCTTCAGGGGATATGACCAGGAGATAGAAGAAGAGACAGACAGAGAAAGCAATAGGAAGACAACATAAAAGAATGGACAGACCTGTCATTGAATGATATTCTATCCAAGGTAAAAGACAGAGAGGAATGAAGAAAGATAGTCAATAGATCTTGTATGGTGCCCCAAAGGATCAACAGACTAAGGGATAGGTAAAGGTGAAGGTCCCTTGGGTCGCCACCCAATGCTGGTTGCCCATTCTTGTTATACCGTGTTAATACAGTTTCTATATAATATAAATTGCTGTCAGATGTACGCCACAAGAATATAATTATAACGTGAAATTATGTATGAATGAAGTCTCCCCCACCCCAGTAATACGCCTTTCCATATAAGCTGTGGCGTAACTAGGTGTAGTGGTATATCGTAGATCAGTGTGCCAGGTCACGTTCAGGTTCACCAGTTGTTAAAGTCACGTTGCCTCTCTTTCTTACGTGCACCGAGCCGTGGTCGAGGGCTTTATCATTCGGGGGCCTACAATGAAAGCAGCCCGAGTTTGACGTTTCTGCCTCTTCTGTGTACGGTCGTTGAACCGTGACGGCCGGAAATCTTGAGAAAAAAAAAATGATGCAAAGATACATTTGCTTTTTGAGCTTGGATTGCAAGTTGAGTCAAACGTATGGTGACGTTAAGATACTTGAGTGGAAGCGCGGTGGCTGAGTGGTATTTTTAATTTCGGGATCTCAGGGCGACTCTAATGGGTACCTGTGGCCCACAGAAACAGATGACCTTTACATCATCTGCAATTTACATCGCAAGGTCTGAAAGGTGAACTTGCGACACTTTGAGTGTTTTAACTTTCTCTTAACTTTTAACTGTATTCTTGACTGTTTTCTTTTCCTTTCGTTTGTCCTTACTTAACTCTTATCTTATAAGACACAGACGTTAATTCATAAGAGACGTTATTTACGTCCTGGGCTCTCTCGTTCTTCTTTTTGTTTTGTAGTTCTTTTACTATAGGACGTCATGGGACAGTCAGCCAATAAACAAACAACTCTCTTTATAGCAGGAGCTTATCATAAACGCATAAGGTCCTCGGTAGTCACAAAGCAGTGCTTCTCACACTTTTTCTGTAACGGAACATTTCGCACATTCTAAATATTTAGCGGAACATTTTGCTTATATTTTAGAGAGATTAATTCACGTGGTGGCCTACTAGTGAATTACCGACATCCATTAGTTCGTGGAACACCTATTTAGGCCTCGCGGAACACTGTGGCTCTGCGTAACACAGTTTGGAAAACACTGTCCTAGAACGACAGAATGTTCGCTAATAGTGAAATTGTTTCCACTACTTGAACAAAGTATCAGCTTCCGGACAAAATCTCACTTTCCCTATATTGTATAGTCTGTACATTGTATAATTAATCAGTCGAGCAATCCGCTATCGCTCAATAAAGTAGCCCTCGGCAGGCCTCGGACTTAGACCTTGTCCTGAGACTGTTCTCGTAGATCTCTTTCTTCAGGCGTGAACGAAAAAAAAAAAAGATTGTATCGTCTGCTAAGTAGATCTAATATCTTTAAAGGGGAAAGTTGGAAACAGGTGGAACTTAATTAATATGGAGGATCTTTGAAATGTAAAAAACAAATAAATAAATTTTGTCTTTGATTAAAACTTATCATGTAGAAATAAATTTAAAAAAATAAAATAGTTGAGAGGATTTTTTTGAGAAAACAAAGAGAGAGAAGGACAGAGAGAAAGAGGGTTAAGAAAAAGAGATACAGAGAAAGAGAGAGATAGCGGGAGGGATGGAAAGAGAAGAGAAAGAAAGAAAAGAGAAAGATGGTGAGAGAAAGAGAGAGAAAAAGAGAAAGAGAAAAAATAAAGAGAAAGAGAAAAAGAGTGAAAGAGAGAGAGAAGAAGAAAAAAAATTGAGGTGGCTATAAGTGGAATGAATGTTTTTCATGACGTCTAATATTTATTTCTCTCTCTCTTCTTCTCTCTTTCCACTTCTCCTTTCTCTCTCCCTCTTCCCCACACTCTCCCATCCCCTAGCTATAGTTTCGCAAAAATTAATTAGCAGTCGCGCCACCAAAATCGTCTGGTCTATTGTGTGTAATCTTGTAATATAACCTTCACCTTGCTACTGACGTTTCCGGTGTCCTTGCAACTTTTGCTGTATTTTTTTCCTTCCCATGAAGCCCCATTTTTCTTCTCGTCTTTCACCAATATACATTTTATTATTGTTTATTTTCATTATGATATTTAATAATTTACAGTCACCCTGCCATAATTGTGTTCCGTTCTCAACCTTTTAAGCTCGGCGACCCCTTTTTAGAACCCCCCACTCGGCCGCGACCCACCCCCCATCCCACACACACAGCAAAAGAAGAATAGACAAAAACAATCCATATTTTGGATGGTCTTAGGCGATCCCTGGCAAATCGTCAATCGACCCCCAAGGGGGTCGCGATCCACAGGTTGAGAACCCCTGCCTTAGATGGATATGGGAACTAAAATCGATTGTAATCCTCTTCGTAATTAGTGTCATCAATTCTTTTTTAAAGTAAAATAGTTACAGGCTGAGATTTAATAAGCATGAAAAATCGAGAGTAGATGTTAGATTTTGCTACATGCGATGATATCTAGTAAAAATGTATATTTTTTTGTTTGTTTACCTGTTGGAGATTATTACCTGTTAACGTCAACGCCGGAACATCACAGCGGGAGTTTATCTTAGGGTTTAAAAGATGATCTCGGGAGTCAAACTGATGCCCACCGTCTTCATCTTATAGTTGCCCAACTAGTGGCCCACTTAGTCACGATTAAGTTTTATCGTGCCTCCAATCTTATATTCATGGGCTCAAACACAGCGGTTTTCAACCTTTTAAGCTCGACGAACACCTTTTTACAATCTCACTCTTCGGCGACCCCCATCCATACAGCAATAGAAGAATAAACAAAAACAATCCATATTTTCGATGGTCTTACACGACCCCTGGCAAATCGTCAATCGACCCCCAAGGGGGTCGCGACCCCCAGGTTACGGAGGAAAAGTTGTACATGTATTAGACATTCACTACCTTGTGTTTCAGGAAAAAAATAAACTTTTTTTTATGGTCAAGGGAAATTTGCATTTATTGAGGATAAAAATAATTACGTAGCTATTTCTATTCATTACACCCTACAGAATATATGAAGCACTAAGAATGTTACGGGATACATTAAAACTTAATTTATGGTCAAGGGAGTTTTGCATTTATGGCGGATAAAAATAATTAGCAAACTATTTTTGATGTTTCTGTAATACAGAATATATGAAGTTTTGATAAACTTTGTATTTTATAAAATAATATGTATGCATTGTTTTTACCTAAAAAAAATTATGTAATGAGCTCTTTCTCTTGTAAAAGTAAGTTATTGTTTTATTTTAGGTTGCAGTGATCTAAAATGTTTGTTTTACATGTTTGGGATGATCCTTCATAGCTGAAAAAAATCTGCTTCCTAGCCCAAACCTCCCGCAGGAGGGGATGGCAGCGGGCTGGCTATGAACCCGGGTTCCGGGACCATCGAGATGACCGAATGACAGTCCAGTGCACAAATCGCACGACCAGGCAGCCATCTTTCAATATAATGTCCTTGACATTATTTAGTTTATCGCTTTATTTTAAAATCGTTTTCTTTTGTTATATTTTAAAAAAAAATAGTTTTTCGTAATGATAATTTACATAGCCTACGCATTTCTTCATATCGCGTTCTCTTCTTTGTTTGCTGTATGTTATTGCTTTATTTTTAAATAATATAAACTAAATCTTTAAAATCTGAATAAAAAAGAATGTATCCCGAAAATCTCCCTCCCCCCCCCCCCTTTTCTAACAAATACTCTTAACCACGGTAAGCACTTCCTGTAGCACGTTAGCACTCCCTATTGCGCATACAATCCGTAAATCTTGTCCTCGCCGCAGAAAATAATGAACAAATCGAAATGTGAAAGTCGATTTAAGTTGTTCAGATTCAAAGCTTATAAACTATTTTTAACGTTCAATGTATTTGTCTGCTACGAAACTTGTTCATAAGTCATTGCAAAATTATTTCAGAAAATAGCTCATTGTGAACAAAAGGTATAAATAGGCAGTGACAGAGCTAATTAGATGTACATCTTGTTATCGCTGTGGATATCCGATACCGCGGCCCTCGGCATTTTGTTTTGTTATCAACCTTCAGCTCGTTAGACATCTAACACCTACTTCTTGCTCGTTGACATCCATCGCCCCCCACTTCACCCTGCCTTATTGTTTCGAATGGAAGAACTGATAACTGATAATCCTTTCCTTGTCTCACCCTCTGTCTTGTGGGTCAAGGGGAACCGATGATTTTTAAAAAATATTTATTATTTTTGCAGGGAGGGGGGGGGGGGGGAGAGAAGAGAGATAAATACAAAGAGAGTTTTAAAAAAAAAGAGAAAACGAGAAAAAAGATAGAGAGAATGAAAAAGAGAAAAAAGAGAGAGATAGTAAATAAGGAAAGAGAGAGATAGAAAGAAAATAGAAAAAAGGAGAAAGAAAAAGAGTGAAAGAGAAGGAAAAAAGATGCAGAGAAAGAGGGTAAGCGAAAGAGGGGGAAAAGAGAGACAGACAGAGAGTTAGAGAGAGGGGGTTGTTAATGAACCTTTTACGTAAGACTTATAAATAATTTCGTCTGGTCGTCCGGTCTATATATTTGTCTGACACGTGACCTATATCCTTCTCTTTGTAGCCCGAGCCAAAACATGTTCACGTGACCAGTTTCAAAGGAATGTTCTGGCACAGGCCAGCACGGCCTCGCTGTCGTAGTGCATAGGTTTCCTTTGATAGTGACACTTTTGTGTTTTTTTTTCTGTTCTAGATCTAACAACTTGCCCGTGTGTATTTGGTTCTGTAAGAGTCGATTGCTTATGATACGAGCTTAGGACGAGAGTTCACAACTCGGAACATTTTCATTTCTGTTTGATGTAGATGACAGGATATAAGAGAGGATGTACACTCTAAATTAAAAGGTGACCAGGGGGGGGGGGGGGCTTGTGCCGGTTGTCTCTGTCAAAAGTGCCGCCCTCATCATTACTACCTGTGGCAGAAGAAGACCCCCCTCCCCTCCCCCCCCCCCATGTGAGTAAGGTAAATCTGTTCACGTTTTTCTCCTTTCTCACTGGAAACACCTGGGGGCAGTTGTGATTCCTTACTACTGACAGGTAAATCTCCCCCCCCCCCACACACACAGCTTTTTTTTCACTTCCTTTAGCCGAACCTCTAACCCCCCCCCCCCCCTCCCATTCCACCAGGTAATCGTGTTCTCACGGGCAATATAGATCCCCAGGTAGAGGAAAACTGCGGGTCTTGTGGAGAGAAAAGTGTTGCTAGTCGTGGCCATAACATTTTTGGTCCATTCACTTTGGGAGAGTCAGTTCCCTCGGAGTGCAAATACTAGCTCTCGTCCCTTGCTGGGAATAAGAACAAAAAAATGACTTCTTTCATACGAGGAGTTATCGAGTGTCTTTAAAAGGTGGTGTGTCTTTTGATATTTACATCATTAGCATTATTACTGTTCGATGCATTGCATTAAGTGTGTTTCCAGGATTGGTTCAAATTAACCACGTGCTTTGTTCGTGTTTTGGATTACTTCTGAATTACTTTGTGTGTGTGTGTGCCTTTCTGATTATGTTTCTGTGACTCGTATATGATTCCATACGCAACTATGCATGTCTAGATGCATGCGCTGCTGTCCGTTGTTCCGGTCAGATAAACTAAATTATATCTGAACAATAATTGAATATGCATCCTCCGTTTGGGACCCCTCAACTCAAGAAAACATTAAGAAACTGGAACAGACACAAAATAGAGCAGTGAGATTCATAACAAACGAATATTCACATTTGACTAGAGTAACACCTTTAGTAAAATCACTAAATTTAAAAAGCCTTCAGGACAGAAGACTCAAAAGTAAAGTAGCGATCATACATAAAACACTGAACCATAATCTTCAAATACAAAAACAAAATTTAATAAAATACTCTGAAAGACACAAAGATAAAGGCACATTCCTCGTCCCATATGCTAGGACAAATTTGTACAAATACTCCTTCTTCCCTAGTGCTATTAGAGCATGGAATGGGTTGCCTGAGCTAGCTAGGAAAAGTAGTGACTTGGCAGAATTTAAGTCATTGGTTAATATGCATGACTAAATGCATGACGCGTAGGACGTAATCATCTTCTTTTTTGAAGTAACGTCTGTATTATATAAGATAAGATACACAGTATCTTGATTAGTTTCAGGAGACTATTGTACTTGAAGGTTTGTAAAGAAAGAAATATTAAGTATAGTTCCGGAAATTCCCACTACTGTTCTATATATAGAACGTCCCAACTATAACGACTAGAGTGATTTGATCAATATGGCTGACAAGAGTTTCACTGAATTCGTTTCCTTGTTTAATTCAGAGTACAGCCCCCTTATTCTCTCCGCTGTAAATTTCAAACCCTCGAAGACCTCTACTTTTTTAAAGCACGGCGAAAATGTTCCTGTAGGTGTGCCACTTGTCTTTGCATTGTACATTTTGTAATGGCATATCATTGTATTGTTCTACATTGTTCTATATTGTATATTATCTTGAATAAAAAAAAAAACCTGAAACGTTATTACCCAGGAGAAAATTTGGTTTAAAAAGATTCAGAAATTCTAAACAAAATATATTTTTAATGTGCGAAAATATTCAAATCACAGTAAACCATAAAACAATTTGAAATATATTTTTTCTTTCTGAAAAAGCTTATAACAGACATAGCCTAATTACTACAAAGACAGGCTAATACAAAAACATCAAGCCAGTCAATTTATAATTTATCTTATCTTATATAATACAGACGTTAGTTCAAAAAAGAAGATGATTACGTCCTGCGCGTCATGCATTTAGTCATGCATATTAACCAATGACTTAAATTTTGCCAAGTCACTGGTTTTCCTGGCTAGCTCAGGCAACCCATTCCATGCTCTAATAGCACTAGGAAAGAAGGAGTATTAGCACAAATTTGTCCTAGCATATGGGACGAGGAATGTGCCTTTACAGTAATTACAATTTACAGTAAGACTTACTTAAATTCTTACAACTCACTATGTTAAGCGCATAATTTATGATAGAAAGAGAACCTCCCGTTGCTTGTTATAAATAGAGTTACTACTGCAAATAATGTTTTTTCAATCTAATAAAGCAAGAAGAAAAGAAAAGACTTTAACGAAGCAAACCAGTTTATTAAACAAGACTTTCTCCTTTTTTTTTTTTAAAGTCTAGTCAAGCCAATTTAGATTTATTTATTTTCTACTTTGAAAAATTATAACGGTCAAACTAGAGTTTTCTCCGCGTTTCCAATTCTTTTCTCAGCGATTTACATCAATTGTTAAATTTATAGGAAAATCGTTAGAACCATTTATTTTAGATCAGCTGTCCATTTTCCTGCTGGGTCCAGGTTCCATGAAGGAGTGACTTTTTTAAAAATTGTTTTTTTCTATAGGAAACATCAGAATTTACGCTATTCACTTTTAGCTTTATCATCATAGGAATCCTTGGGCCTCTTTCCTTTGCCTCTTTTTTGGGCTTTATAAGTCTCTTTTATGGACCCTCTTGCCTCTTTTGTGGGCTTTTATTTTTTATATAGATTTTTATTTGTTAGTTCTCATAATTCACAAGTATTAAATCATAAACAATTGAAAAGTGATGAACCTAAAAATATAATAATAGTAATATAAATATTATTTAATAGCAAACACAGGGGAGAAGTTAAATGTGAACCTGGCCTAACTGATGTTATTGAATAATTATCTAATTGATCTGTTTCTGTTGTAAAGTGTTACCCCAATATTTACTTGAAGAGGTATTCTTAAGAGTTTCTATAATTATCCCATTAAAAAAAATATTACCATGATACTGATAAATAATTAAAACCCGTTTAAATTTCGTCGTAAATGTCTATGAATAATAATTATAAATGTCTCTGAATAATAATTATAATTTAATAATATAGATTTCTTAACAAAGAAGTAATACATTTCTGACATAGGAATGAATATGTACAATGCGGTCGCAGTGGGCCCGCACTTTAATAAGCACCTCGCAAATTACACCAATTATAAATTAAATATATAATAACAGGGGTTTCGAACCTCCTGATTTTCCAGGGCCTCCTGGAAATCTCCTAAAAATATTAACATCTCCCGAAAACTCAAAATAGACAAAATCGTCATTTTGGGATGCCATTAAATAAAAACGGCATTGTACGTTTTCATTTAATAAAAATTTATTGCAAAGACGAATGTATTTTCTAATACAAAATCTTAAAAGTTTGATATTATGCTTATCCCTACCCAGACTAGGCCCCGCGCAATCCGTTCCGCATAGGGCCCTGCGATTGTTAGCACCGGCCCTGTATGTCACTGTGTGTGTTCGCCTTAGCACATGTGTTTCAGTGTATGTGTGTAAACTGTCACGTCGTGAACCTATTGAAGTCTGAAGCTGCCGCCCTTCCGTCCCGCTCTCATCACTTGGATAACCTTCAAAGGGAAAAAGAGATCGCTTGATGAAGCAGTTCGTACCCTGCAGACACTTCTTCAACTCAGCCGCGCGGGACTGGATTGTGCTAGCACTCGGCGCTGTCAGACTCGATCCGAGGCTCGGAATCTACGTCTGTGCAAATAGACTCGGGTTCTCGTGACCTTTGTGTAAACATAACTTGGCTGTTTACAAATCGTTTATAAAAGGTTATTGAAAGCTGTTTCCTGTATTACTTGCTTGGAAATATGTTCCTGGCGAAGTATTCTATACAGGTGCAGTCACACTGCTGGTCAGAGGCGGCTCCTGGGTTATTATAATAAAAATAGTAAGAGCACTAGAAAATATTGTTGAGTGAATAGGCCATTGTTCTTTCAAGCACTAAACGGCTGTCCCACATATAGATCCACATACATGTCAGACAAAAATCCATATGTCCAACATACGAAATCCAAAGATTGTGTCTTGTCACGAACCCCCGCACCTCAAATCACATCCTCACTTTATTGTCTTGGCTCTTTTCATCTAGCAATGATTCTCACGTTTTGGTGCGAAGAATTACTTTTGTTTCAGTATTGAATGTGTTACTTTGAAAAGTAGTCACACAAGAAGTTGCAAAGGGAAAAGATCGTCTCTCGAGACGTAAAATGTCACAGGACAGGACTTTGAATAGTAACTCAGCACTTTAAAACAATAATACTTTACAGCGTCTTAACTTATTCACACATCAAAATGACAACATATTTATATATATATATATAACTCGCGAAGTCAACTCCTAATTAAAATTTATATTTAATATTCTATTTAAGGCATCATTGGCCACTTTACAATCAAGTACTAAATGTAATAAGTGATTGATTAATGAAATACTCTATGACAGCGTGTATGATAAATGATTAAATAATACAAGATAAATACATGTAGAATGAATGATATAAAACAGCAAGAGAAATAGTTTTTCACCCATGCTCAGCCAGACCAACCAGTTTCCTCCTCAATGTACGCTCCTGGATCCACCATCACAAGGCTACAAGAGTTCAACATAGGCTGTCTGTCTGTCATTTGTGTAGACCATCGTCTGTCTGTCATTTGTGTAGACCATCGTCTGTCTGTCATTTGTGTAGACCATCGTCTGTCTGTCATTTGTGTAGACTATCGTCTGTCTGTCATTTGTGTAGACTATCGTCTGTCTGTCATTTATGTAGACCATCGTCTGTCTGTCATTTGTGTAGACCATCGTCGGTCTGTCATTTGTGTAGACTATCGTCTGTCTGTCATTTGTGTAGACCATCGTCGGTCTGTCATTTGTGTAGACTATCGTCTGTCTGTCATTTGTGTAGACCTTCGTCTGTCTGTCATTTGTGTAGACCTTCGTCTGTCTGTCATTTGTGTAGACTATCGTCTGTCTGTCATTTGTGTAGACCATCGCCTGTCTGTCATTTGTGCAGACTATCGTCTGTCTGTCATTTGTGTAGACCATCGTCTGTCTGTCATTTGTGTAGACTATCGTCTGTCTGTCATTTGTGTAGACCATCGTCTGTCTGTCATTTGTGTAGACCTTCGTCTGTCTGTCATTTGTGTAGACCTTCGTCTGTCTGTCATTTGTGTAGACTATCGTCTGTCTGTCATTTGTGTAGACTATCGTCTGTCTGTCATTTGTGTAGACCATCGTCTGTCTGTCATTTGTGTAGACTATCGTCTGTCTGTCATTTATGTAGACCATCGTCTGTCTGTCATTTGTGTAGACCATCGTCGGTCTGTCATTTGTGTAGACTATCGTCTGTCTGTCATTTGTGTAGACCATCGTCGGTCTGTCATTTGTGTAGACTATCGTCTGTCTGTCATTTGTGTAGACCTTCGTCTGTCGCTCATTTTCTAGCTTCTATCTACGTCAATGATTCCCATCATAAAGTGCTCAGGCTATCTCTACTGACTCAAGACTTCACGGACTCTCGAGACTTAGAACTACTTCCTACATGTTACAGCATGTCTGGCACACGACACACGCCCCTGTTGACACCAAATGGCGCTGTGTCCCGGTCTACCCCAAACGTCTCTCTATGTAGCCTGAGTATCTAGCCCATTAAACGAACATTAATAATTGTCTGTGTCTGTCCCGACCCACATATCAATCTCTCTAACCGCGCTTTGCCCTAACCTTTGTCTGGTCTCTGTCAAGTCTATCGGTGAGCCTTGATGACACCTATGAAACTAATTAATAACACTCACACACTCAACACTGTGACATGTCTCACTTACCCATATATTAGGTATATTCGTAATAAAAAATCATGTTTTTTTTTCTTTACTTATTTACATTATAAAATCTTCAATGTTCTCAGATCATAAAAGTGCAAGCATTTAATAACTTTCGCGTGATAACTAGTTCAAGGTCAAATGCTCGCTGAAAAAATTTCTTAAGTCCTTTTTGGTGATCAGCCCCCGGATAGAGCCACACTTCCCTATTTCGGAAATTCCTTTAATTTTATTTGTATTATTTTTTTAACACATTGTCACTTTTTTTTTTCTTTTTTTTTACAAAAAGCATTTTTTTCAAAGACCTAAATCGATTTCCCCTATCAGTTGTTGACGGCCGTTGACTTGTAGCACCAAACTGCTGGTAGACGACTAAACCGCTGTAGGTTTATTATATCTTAACTATTAAAACTTGAAATAACTTGAATAACGTGTTTGTGAACAATACTAAATATAAATTTATTTATAATACGGACAAAAAAACAAGTTGATATGAGAAAATAATGCACTAGACTTTCTCAATTGTATTTTTTTAAACAAAATCTAACTCACTACAATAACAACCTTTCAGTCTCAAGTTCTGGAGTCGTCTGTTCTAACTATGACCTCAATGACGAAAATGCCACCTATGTTACACCGTTCGAAACCAATCGCTAGCCTCCCCCGTCACCATATAAACACACACACACACACACTCCATAACACTTCCTCCCCCTTCCTTCCATAACTGTCGGTAAGAGTTTTGCTATAGCGGTGGCAGTTAAGAGAAGCCTAGCCCCGTGCAGCGTAGATGCTCGCTACGCCACTGCGTCTAAATATCTGCCTGACAGCTGACACATTTCATAGTCCAGCAAATCTATATCAATTACGTTTAGTGCTTTTTTTTCAGTACACATATGTCATTATTCGAAGAAAACGAACACAATGTCATTAACGACAAAAAGTGTGCGTGTGTGTGAGATAGAGTGATAGTGGAAGGATGAGGTCGGAGTGATTGGCAGGTAGAAAAAGCCCTGTTATTACAGGTGTTGTTTGCCCCCAGGTATGAAAGTTGACGTCTAGCAATGATTGGTCTCCGAACCAGAAGGGAATAATCTTGACATGAAAATTTGGATTAACTACTCAGGGCTTGGGATTATCTCATGATTAGATCCCAGGAATGGGGTCAACATTGGTCGTACAATCTCTCACCTCGTTACGGAGCGATCAGTTCAACGCGGACATTCAGGTCATGACGCCATACATTATAAAGGTAGATAATTCAGGATCAGCCTATAAATTCTAATAAATGTATTTTAATTCATTATTTCTGTACAGATGGTCAATAATCGAACTCTTTAGCTTGAATGTGTAATTGGTTTGACAGTGTACAGTGGCGTAGCTAGGCTTGTGAGGAGGGGGAAGAATTTGAACCCCCCCCCCCCCCCCCCCCACGGTCCCCCACTTGAAGAGGGCACCCAAATGAGGGTTTTTTTTTAAAAATTAAAAATGAAATATTACGCGAAATGCAGGAACCCCCATAATGGTCAAACCCCCCGGGCCCACAATCGATGGAAAATTCCTAGGTACGCCCCTGACAGTGTAATTGGTTTGACTGTGTAATTGGTTTGGTAGTGTAATTATTACGATAGTGAACTTGGCTGTGTTGTGTAATTTGCTTCGACAGTGCAATAGGTTCGGCAATGGAATTATATTGACAATGTAATTGTTTGACTGAGTGATATTGGTTTGATTGCGTAATTTGTTTGAATGTGCAGTTGGTTTGACTGTGAAATTGGTTTGACAATGTTATGTGTTTGATTGTGTAACTTGTTTGACAATTAATTAATTTGATAATGCAATCAGTTTAACATTGCAATTAGTTTTATTGCGTAATTGGTGTAGTTACTGTAATGGTAATGTGTAGTTGGTTTGAATGTGTAATTGGTTTGAATGTGTAATTGGTTTGAATGTGTAATTAGTTTGACAATGTAATTAGGTTTACAATTTAATTAGTTTTACAGTGTAATTGGGTTGATTTTGAATTTTAATATATGAAATAGCCCTAGAATATATATACATATACAATGTAATTAGTTTTACAGTGTAATTGGTTTGATTTGAATTTTAATATATGAAATAGCCCTAGAATATATGAAATATCCCTAGAATATATGAAATATCCCTAGAAAATATGAAATAGCCCTAGAATATATGAAATAGCCCTAGAATATATGAAATAGCCCTAGAATATATGAAATGGCCCTAGAATATATGAAAAGCCCTAGAAGAACACGGAGGATAAATCTGGCCTTATTCTTTGAGCCTCAAAAACGAATTCCCGCTTTTTTTTTAATGGCTCGACTTCAGGATTTAGTTTGGATCTGATCTAATTAAAGTTACGAGAACATGACATTAGCATTTATTTGAGGGGAAAAAGGGGGGGGGGTGTATCTTAAAGTAGAAAGTTGTTTTTTTTGTGGGTGAATAAAAAAACAACAAAAAAAAAACAAAACAACTCTGCTTTTTGATTCACAAAACGTTGTGATGCAAACCTACCGTCGTCATGGTTACCGATATCTATATTTATCAAGCAGCAGTAAATATTTTTTCTTCTTTCGATTTGCTGTAAAAGTTTCTCCTATGTCAAACTGAACAGAAACCTCTGTATTCCATTACGACATCTGAACTTTCCCTATCTAGTTTTCAACACATTATGAATTCTGGACAAATGATAGTGAACTGACGACACATTATGAATTCTGGACACATGATAGTGAACTTACGGCAGATTTTGAATTCTAGACACATGATGGTGAACTGACGGTAGATTTTGAATTCTAGACACATTATGGTGAACTGACGGCAGCTTTTGAATTCTGGACACATAATAGTGAACTGACGACACATTATGAATTCTAGACACACGATAGTGAACTTACGGCAAATTTTGGATTCTAGACACATGATGGTGAACTGACGGTAGATTTTGAATTCTAGACACATGATGGTGAATTGACGACAGATTATGAATTCTGGAAACATTGTAATGAACTGACGACAGATTATGAACTCTGGACATATTATAGTTAACTGCCGACACATAATGAATTCTGGACACATTACGCGGGAAAGATCGTTATCCATCTTTAATAAGCTACAGCTTCAAGAGCAACCAACCTCGCTATGGTCTCTAAAAACTTTTCTTTACTTTTTTAAAAAATTAAAATATATGGCTGTGAATGAGCAGTTATTCTCTCTATATAAGCTGTGCTATTTTTTTTAAAGTTTTAAAAAATATTTTGCTAGTCTTCTTAAGCACCAGTTCTTGTGGTGAACTCAAGGAAAAAAAACAATCTGGTGCACTATTGCTTTGCTACATAAATAAATAAACTATGCAAGCAGGTCTGCTATTAAATACGAATCGACTATACCATAAACAGTTTCGTATTCTTTGGCTTGTAACCTTCGATAAATTCTTTTGTATTAGCTCTCGTGTGCGCATGTGCGTGGGGTTGTGTGTGACGTACTGGGTGCTCGTGTGAGCGTATGGCTGTCGGATTGTGTGTCTTACTTAAAGATTGTGTGTGTGAGTTTGCGTGTGGTTAGTGCCTGGGTGCTGTTCATTGTAACTTACTTTTGAAACTATTTGATCCTTAGCAAATAAGCAAGGGTCAGTGCCGGCAATTGTGATTGATTTATTGATTGATTTGTATAGCGTGACGTATGACTGACCGCCCAGTGATGGTAATGATTATAAATCTGCTAGATCCCTATCAATATTGGTTGGTTGGTGTGTTTTTATCTGAGAACAGGCCTGTGGCTTTTCTAAACATCAACCATAAGCGTTATTTTTTCGCCAGATCTGTGACATGGGAGCGCGGTGGCCGAATGGTAAAGCGCTTGTCTTTCGAACCGATGTGTCCCGGGTTCGAATCTCGCTTAAGTCTGTGATTTTTAATTTCGGGATCTTTAGGGCGCTCTTGAATCTACGCTGTTCTAATTTGTACCTGACATAGTTAGGGAAAGCGGTTGGTTGTTGTACTGGACAAAGGCCACATTTGTTAACCGATGACCACAGAAACAGATGTCCTTTACATCATTTGCCCTATAGATTGCAAGGTCTGAAAGGGGAACATAGTTCTTATACATATTGGTCTAAAAAATTGGTCCATGTATTGGTTTAAGAGTTAGCCGTTATGGTTATCATTCTATGAGTTATCGGTTTGAATAATCTAACCAGTTGCTATAAAAATAAGGTAATTAAAATGTTGGTTTATTAACGTTTCTTTCCTGCTGAAGTTCCCGCTTGATGTTCTTTGCTAATGTACGAGATGGTCCCAATGGAAGTACACTCTGAGACAGCACTCAGAATAGAAGCCCTCATGACAAGGCTCGTGATATGCTGCCTCCCCACACGAAGCCCATCACCGTAAGATTATTCCCACTTGGTGTATAAAGCGAGGAGTGACACGCCACGTTGGTTGATGTCGTGTCCCAGGGGCGGATCAGATCTGTTGAGGTGAATTTTTTTTTTTATGTCGGAGGTAGAAGGAACACACATGGTTTGAATCCCGTCGTCGACCTTTCGCTGCGTCATTGAGGGATGTGGAACATGTTCCCAAGGGAACTGTATCGTTACATTTATTAACGAACGTTGCGAAGAAAGGAACGCAGGAATACACTTAAAGAGATGTATTTCCTAGTCGTTTATTACGGGCTGAAAATATAAACAAACAATAATATAACAAGTGCCTGATAGGAATAAGGTAAGATGTAGGACTAGTAAAGGTAACTGCCATGCACCTGACAGCCCGCCCCTCTTCTTATATATTTACCCTGCGTAAACAATATAAGAGAAACCTATGCCAGTGCTGACGATGATAGGTTCAAAGGTTTGGTCTTGTTATTGCATATAGAACTAGATCTATTCGCATGAAAAAGGTATTCCTAGTCGCTGTCGCTATTTATAGCCTACAGGCAATAGAGAATAAGGGGAGATTATGCTTACACTTTGCAGACTTATCAGATGTTGTGCTGTTTGTTTGTGGCTGTCTTGGGTAAATAGACTGAAGACCACCCGGATTATCACTCTGTCCAAGCAAAAATACACTCTTTTAAAAAGCTTATTCACAACAAATACACAATCGCGCGCACACACATACATAATTTAAGAGTTTAAATACATTAATTGGGACAGCATCCCTTATATACAAAAAATCACCCCTCCACATTATTTAAAATGCACTAGTTATATATTAAGTCAGGTTATAGCGGAGAGAGAGGTCCATCAGCACTCGCCAATGGCCTCTCACTTTTGGTGTTTGTTTCACAGGAAAACTAGATGTAAATCGAAATAGGCTTCAAAAGTAGTCAATAACACCACTTTTTTTTTCAGTGGAGCCTGCTTGATTCATTACTACAAAAAAAGCTGCTTAATTTAAAGTAACACTCCATATAAAAGAAAAAATCCGAATGTACTATATATTTTATTAAAACTGGCGTTACGCTTATCAGCATAGCCCGGTTAATCGCAAAAGCACAGTAGATTCGAAATTGAATAGTACTAGTTGATAGATATGTAAACGTACGCAGAATGCAAAACATTTCCAACTATAATGGACCTCATTCACCAATAGTAAACAAACATTGAGTCACGTGCTTCTCTATCTCTTCTATACAAATAGCGATCTAATTTTAATCAGAATTGGTATCACGTGACATTATTTTTTCTACTTATGCTATCAATATTATCACGTGGCCGTTCGTTTTTTGGTGAATGAGGTCCATTGAATTTAATTTTGGTGTCAGAAATTATGCATATTTGTGAACATTTTACAATTTAATTTAAATCTCAATTTTTAAAAAAATTTGTTCACATTCGAAAATATACATTGAAAAAAAATATATTTTTAAAAAAAAAAAGGTGCACGTGGCGCTTGTTGCCAACTATGAGTGTTTTTATTACGTTCTTCGCAACTTAGAGACAAAGAGAATGCAGCATGTTATTTTGTTCTTTGCCTCGGATTGTGGCCTGAAAATAGATGTTCCTAAACAAGGACGCGTGCCAAAGTAGTCGTTTTTTTTTCCTCTCCATGAGCCTAAGAGAGAGGGGAGAGGGAGCGAGGGGATAGAGCTGATGAATGTTCAGTGAGGGTGCGCCGGGGGAGTCAGAACAAGGTGCCCGTGATCCTCAGTGCCATCAGCATGCCAGTCTTTAATATTTGCTCACCTTTTTTTTGATCGTCGAGTTCCTCTCTCTCAGTGCTCGCGTCATGGAAACCTTTTTTTTTTTTTTTGTATCCATACTGTTCACGTAATATCACGAGTTAATGAGGCGATGAGGAGGCATCTTCTGCGAGGCTTTTTTTTTTCGAGGGGCAATATGAAAGAGAGGTATGGCCTTGACATTCCTGTTTTTGCCTGTTGTGTGTGTGTGTTTGTTTGTGTGTGTTTGTGTGTCTTAGTGTGATCACACGCAATTTTTTTTTCCAAGGCAGATGTTTTATTTACTTTCAAGCTTCGGTTATTAAAACGTTTATGAAGTCCAAATCGATAATGTAGTTGAGCTTATTAATCATGTGAGGAGAGACCAAGATTGTTAAATACCGAAACAGGGTACATTGCACTTTTGTGGCCAACTCCTGCCCACTGAGAGGTTAAATCCGGCCGCTACAGGTTTTGTAAAAATGATTGAAAAATAAAAATGTCTCTTACAATTGAGAAATGTAAGCCTTTGATATAAGTGAAACATAAAGACTAATATTGATTTTAATTTTTAATATTCAATACTTCATTCAACACTTCGGTGCACGAAAGAAGTGCCTCAAATGACTGTTAATTTGTTTATTCTCTGTAAAACTGTTCAACATATAAAACCATTAATGTAATAGCAAAGCTTGTAAAATGCCTACTATTGGTACTACCATTTTTACTCGCAGAAGATTTCCAAAGCTCCTTAATTCCATGCAATCTGAAATACTCTAATGTTCTTTGTAACACAAAAGATAAGATGGCTTGGCATCTCCATGCATTTTAAAGCCACTTTTTTTTCAGCACTCAGAAAAAGAAAAATATTTCAAAAAAATAACTTATAAAAAAAAACAAAGCTTATACGAAGTGTGATTGTATCAATTAGTTTGGATCTATCATGTGATTACATTTCTAAAAATAACAACACTAAATCCGTGCGATGAATAATATTTTTACCAATTGCTTTTGTTTAGCGCTATTTCATGCTCTTAGCTTTCACAGGAGGCAGGGTAAGAAAGGGAAATCTGGTTTGATCGTACCGTAATTGGTTTTTAAAAGCATTTACAAAAATAAAGGAGGGACGACGACCTGAATTCCAACTCTTGGCTTGCGCCTCCTCGGGCCGACGTGCTAACCGCTCAGCTAGCGACGTAAAAAGCTGTGACAGATTAACCTTTGTTAATCACGTTTAAGTTTGAACAAAATTACGACGAAATGTTTATCAAAAACCAATCCTTCGCTAGTCTTAGTCTTAGTTAAAATTTGTACCTTGAAAGTTAATACTAAATTTCTGAATGCTATTTGTAAAAAAAAAAAAAAAAAAAAAAAAAAAAAAAAATTGTGACCCGCCGAAGTTTTCCCTTCGAGTTTTTATGGCCCACTTCTTAAAAAGTTAGCCCGTCACGTTAATAAACATTTGTGCTCTCTATTCTTCCTTAGGTAGAATTGTATAAATATGACACCAATTTTTTTGTTTAAAGTAGTTATAACAGTTTACCAACTCACAATAATATTTCCTTTCTTCGAATGGTCAAATTATCACAAGAATGAACAATTGAGCATGCACAACAATGACCTTCAAACTATCACAAGATTCACATCCTAACTCACGTCTGCCATAATTCTCACTTCCGCTAATTTAACTCATTTCTTATTTCCGCGGATCATTTTTTTATTCCTGACTACGAAACAAAACATCGTTTCAAATTTTAATAATATTTTTTTTTATTCTTTTTTTTTTTAAAGAGCTTTATTTAGATATGTAAGAGATTAGTCCATGTTACAATCGCATTAACCCATTCATGGCTGATAGCACATTTTTGAAATAAGATGAAATTCTACTTAAGTTGGTTGTCTGATATAGATGTCACTAAGTTCTACCTGTCCCGAAAGTGTTCAACTAAATACATTGAGCATAACATTAACATACACTCGTAACGTCAGTTAATTGAGTCCCTCCTCGGGAGGAAAAAAAAGCGTTCTACGTATAAAGAGGAAGGGGAAGAACAAACAAAGCTATGAGGCCAAATGTGTTTTTGATTTCTGTTTGCAGGTAAACTGTTCTAAAAGGTAGAGAGTTTCGTGGATTCCTTGGTAATACCTGACTGAATGCCAGACTGGAGATATTTGGATTAGTTGTGTTTTCTTGTGGAGATTTTTAATTCATGTTTGGATTAAATTTACTGGTGAGTTGATGATTTTTGTTTTTCTCTGTCTGTCTGTCTCTCTTCAATTTTCAATTTATTACTATTTCGCCACAAAGATAAATACACTTCAATTGAAACAAAGGGACAACAATCAAATATGTAAATAAAACTACTACATTCAAACACACTGTCCCGCTCAACAGTTTTAGTTTGCCCTCTGTCTAACTCTCTCTATAAGTCTGTCTCTCTCTCTATCAGTCTGTCTCTCTCTCTATCAGTCTGTCTCTCTCTCTATCAGTCTGTCTCTCTCTCTATCAGTCTGTCTCTCTTTGTCTCCCTCTCTCTCTCTGTCTTTCTCTCTGCGTCTCTCTCTATATGTGTGTGTCTCTATGTTTCTCTTTTTGTCTCTCTCTCTCACTATTTCTGTGTCTCTATATCTGTCTCTCTTCCTGTCTCTCTCCCTGTCTCTCTCCCTCTCTATCTCTCTGTCTGTCTCCCTCTCTAGTTCCATCACGAGTCCACTCTCACACAGTCACAGCTCCTAGAATTTTTTTTACAAATTAATGGAACATTTTATAACGCAGCTCTAACCATCGGATCTACACACAACACAAATTGAACCATCAGATCTACACATAACACAACTTGAACCATCAGATCAACACACAACACAACTTAAACCATCAGATCAACACACACATCACGGCTCTAATCATCAGATCAACCCACAACACGGCTCTAACCATCAGATCAACACACAATACGGCTCTAACCATCAGATCAACACACAACACAAATGTTGCCATCAGATCAATACACATCACAGCTCTAACCATCAAATCAACACACAACACAAATGTTACCATCAGATCAACACACAACACAACTTAAACCATCAGATCAACACACACATCACGGCTCTAATCATCAGATCAACACACAACACAGCTCTAACCATCAGATCAACACAAAACACAAATGTTACCATCAGATCAACACACAACACAACTTCTACCGTCAGATCAACACACAACACAGCTATAACCATCAGATCAACACACAACACTGCTCTAATCATCAGATCAACACACAACACGGCTTTAACCATCAGAGCAACACACAACACGGCTCTAACCATCCGATCAACACACAACACGGCTCTAACAATCAGATCAATACAAAACACAAATGTTACCATCAGATCAGCACACAATACGGCTCTAACCATCAGATCAACACACAACACAAATGTTGCCATCAGATCAATACACATCATAGCTCTAACCATCAAATCAACACACAACACGGCTCTAACCATCCGATCAACACACAACACAACTTAAACCATCAGATCAACACACACATCACGGCTCTAATCATCAGATCAACACACAACACAGCTCTAACCATCAGATCAACACAAAACACAAATGTTACCTTCAGATCAACACACAACACAACAGCTACCATCAGATCAACACACAGCACAGCTCTAACCATCAGATCAACACACAACACGGCTTTAACCATCAGAGCAACACACAACACGGCTCTAACCATCCGATCAACACACAACACGGCTCTAACCATCAGATCAATACAAAACACAAATGTTACCATCAGATCAGCACACAATACGGCTCTAACCATCAGATCAACACACAACACAAATGTTGCCATCAGATCAATACACATCACTGCGCTAACCATCAGATCAACACACAAAACAAATGTTACCATCAGATCAACACACCAAACAAATGCTACCATCAGATCAACACACAACACAGCTCTAACCATCAGATCAACACAAAACACAAATGTTACCTTCAGATCAACACACAACACAACAGCTACCATCAGATCAACACACAGCACAGCTCTAACCATCAGATCAACACACAACACGGCTTTAACCATCAGAGCAACACACAACACGGCTCTAACCATCCGATCAACACACAACACGGCTCTAACAATCAGATCAATACAAAACACAAATGTTACCATCAGATCAGCACACAACACGGCTCTAACCATCAGATCAATACAAAACACAAATGTTACCATCAGATCAGCACACAATACGGCTCTAACCATCAGATCAACACACAACACAAATGTTGCCATCAGATCAATACACATCACTGCGCTAACCATCAGATCAACACACAAAACAAATGTTACCATCAGATCAACACACCAAACAAATGCTACCATCAGATCAACACACAACACAAATGTTACCATCAGATCAACACACAACACAAATGTTACCATCAGATCAATACACATCACTGCTCTAACCATCAGATCAACACACAACACGGCTCTAACCATCAGATCAACACACAACACTGCTCTAACCATCAGATCAACACACAACACGGCTTTAACCATCAGATCAACACACAACACGGCTCTAACCATCAGATTAACACACAACACGGCTTTAACCATCAGATCAACACACAACACGGCTTTAACCATCAGATCAACACACACGCTTCCCGATGAAGAATAGAATCTACATTTTCAGCATGTCCACTCAATTAAACTGGGCACTATGCATTAGCTTGAGAAATATTAAGGTTGGGTGGTATTTGGGCTGGTCACATAATATAACAATAGATGACTTCTAATTCATAAGTTCAATGTATCTCCGATCCTGTGACGAGGCAATGAGCTATTGGTCTCCACTCCCCATAGGTTACGACGTCACAGGTCAGTGTTGTGGCCTATTTCAACTATTGAGTTCGCTCCAAGACTACCTGATAAAGTATTCATTTTCCAAAACACATTTATTCTCTCTCTCTCTTTCTCTCTCTTTGGTTTCTCAAGGACCACTGTTTATGTAACTTTTCCATATTCAGGTCAGATTTCCACATCCATATCTTGACCTCTGTGTCGTACACACCTGTACAGTTTTGAGCACTCCAGTGTTGTACAATGTACACTTGAAACCAAACATAACCCAAACAGATGGCCACTTCAATATCAGCCCTCGCTAACAACTCCACCTTTCTTTCCCCCCCCCCCTTTTTTTCCCCCGCCCACTGCCAACGAAATTCCCAGGACTCGTGTCAAAATTGAAATCAATTCAGCGGTTTTCTCCGTTTCCACACGTCTGTCTAGGTGAGAGTAGTGCCGCGTGCGTGCGTGTGTGTCAGTCTTTATGTGTATGTGAATATTTATGTGTGCGGGGGGGTGGGGGTGGAACGTTATGGTGAGAGGCAATCATAAGGTGTTGTCAGCTCAAGCCTAAAAAGAAACTACCACTGTATGTTTTAAACATCTGTGGGACTCTCCCTGGCTTCGAACTGTTCCTGCAATGTGTCATGGTGACTCGGTAACTGGGAACTGACATATATAACAAATGCGTTGCCAGGGATAGCCATAATGTCGAAAGTCGCACATCCTACCAAGTCATACAAAAATTAACATGATCCATAAAAAAATATATTTATATCTTTCTATGGTACATGGTAGTCCTAAATGGTGGGGCAGCAAAGATGAGGGGTCGTAAAAAAATATTCAATATTTATGACTCTATTGATTACTAGCCTCCATTTTCTGCTTTCGTTCCAAAATTTTTTTTGGTTTATCTATTTTTAAAAGAAAAACTTTGTTTGTACCTAGATTATTTGTTATAGATCGATGCCAGCCTTTAGAAAAGTATAAAATTGAGTTAAAGAGGGAGAAACGGAACTTTCTTTTATACTGCTATGCTTAGAACATTTATAATCATATAAGTGTTGTACTTTGCTCTAATAATATTTTCGACATACATCAAAAATTTGTGGACTGAAACTAATGTGGTGTGAATGTACATGCATAATTTAAAATTTAAAATAATACGTATATTATTGTAAAGGCTTGTGACTAGAAATGTTCCTGATATAACCACCAATCACGAGACCACACCGAGGGAAACGCTTCTTTGTGGATGGCTTTATTAAGAACTATTACTAGAACTATTAAAAAAAGAAACTTAACAGTAACCTTAATAACAACAAAGTTCAAAGTTTACTAATCCAGCGGGGGGCGGTCCACACAACAAAATTAAAGTGGGCATTTTCATTCTCTTATATTTTGTTCTCAATATCGCTCGTGACGTGTTTGAATAAAAAACAACACATTTTAATAAGGTTGAGTGCAGATTTGAACCAACTCTCATCAATCAATTCCTTTGAGTAATGAAAAAAAAAAAAGAAAAAAAAAAATTTCCTACTATGCTTAAAGTCTCTGAATGTTTAAAGCCGTTAATATCCGCCATTGGGGCGATAAGAGTTATCGATCCGGACAAACCCTTCCGGATACATGTATTCTGTTGGTGCGTTCGAAAATCGAAGTTTGAGATTCACCGCGGTAGTTTGTTGTTAATTTGTTTGTTTCATTCAAAAAGGGAACTGCTGTTCATATAGATCTTACATATTGTGTTTTGTGTTCTCAAGTAGAGATCAACAATTTTTACAAAGCTTATATCAACTCACTCTGTCTGCTCAAAAGTTTGAACATGTTTTATCTCCCATTTCATATTCTCGGATCAAGTTGAAACTTTGCATATTTATTCATTGTACTTGACAAGACATGAATCAATCAAATAAATTAACCACTTCGTTAATTAATTATGTTGTTTGATATCGAAATAATGGGAATAAATGCTACTTAATGAGGGATGTGGATGTATATATGGATTTAATCCCCTTATTACCTTATCTTAAATAATACAGACGTTACTTTAAAAAAGAACATAATTACGTTGTAAACGTCATGCATTCAGTCATGCATATTAACCAATGACTTCAATTCTGCCAAGTCACTGGTTTTCCTGGCTAGCTCAGGCAATCCATTCCATGCTCTAATAGCACTAAGGAAGAAGGAGTATTTGTACAAATTTGTCCTAGCATATGGGATGAGGAATATGCCTTTATCTTTGTGTCTTTCTGAGTATTTTATTAATTTTTTTTTTTGAAGTTACAGTGTTTTATGTATAATTGCTACTTTACTTTTGAGTCTTCTGTCCTGAAGGCTTTCTAAATTTAGTGATTTTACTAAAGGTGTTACTCTAGTCAAATGTGAATATTTATTTGTTATAAATCTCACTGCTCTATTTTGTGTCTGTTCCAGTTTCTTAATGCTTTCTTGAGTTGAGGGGTCCCAAACGGAGGATGCATATTCTATTATTGGCTTAACCAAGGTTAAATAACATTTTAGTTTTGTGTACTTATTTGATTTATATAAGTTTCTTTTAATAAACCCTTATGCTTTGTATGATTTTTTGATAGCTATTGGGATTCCATGACAGGTTTTCATTTATTATAACACCTAGGTATTTTGCGTTTTTAGTCTGTGTTACTGGTTTGCCATGAATAAGATAAGTGGAATTTATTTGTTTAAGTTTTTTGTTACTCTTAACAACTGACGTTTTTCTGGGTGGAACGACATGCTCCAATTTGATTCCCATTTCTGTAATTCATCTAATTCTCTTTGTAAAATGTCTGTATCTATACATAATCTCTAAATCGTTTTAACGTTCATCTGACCTTTCTGAGAGTCAATGTTAACATTTTTCTTGCGACCTTGACGAGTACATCACATGACAGCTACGCTATGTTCAAAAGGTGTTACATGATATGTGCGCGCCTTCTAATACTATATATAAACATTAAAAGATTTGCAGAAGGAACGTCTGCAATTTATAAGAATTCAGGAGATGCCTCATTAACCTAATCACTTTATTGATGTTTTCACTGTAGCTCAGTTTGATGCACTGCTCTGGTTGCACAGGACGAGCCACAAAATGGCACGCGGCTTTAGTGGTTTAAATGGGAATATCCGATGCGTATGTAGGTCAGATGAACGTTAAAACGATTTAGAGTAGAGATTATGTGTACACAATGACGCAAACACTGGTGACATGTTGAGTCTACATACTTTAGAAAGGTTTTTCAGGTTTGGTTTTCGTCCAGGTAGATTTTCAGGATGAATTGGAGGAAGAAAAAAAAAATGGACGTAAAATAAAAAACAAACAACTTTGTTTTCTTAGATTTTTATTTCATATAATTGCGCTTCTGGTTGTTTATAGATTGTGAGTCTATGTAAATCCACACCGTATTCAGAATATTTTTTTTTACTTGACGTTATTTAGCTGTACACGTTTAATGTGTGCACTTAAAGGAGTAGTTTACTATCTGGCACTATTTCTTCTCAGTGTATTGGAATGGAGTTTTGACTAATTTGTAAATATCTTAATGTGGATTTCTAAATGATGTAGGGTCAGGCCACTCTGTACCCATGTTGGGTTTAAACTGTATTTGAAATAAGGAAGAAACCATTTTGTTCTAGATTTTAATATTTCAATTTTGACCTGCCTCCAAAACTGCTTTAAAAGAAGTTTTCTAAGTCACTGAGTGTTGACGATTATTGCAGCTCTATTACTATTTATTTAATTTAATAGCGATGTCTTCGATTCCGAAAATTAAAGATGAGTGCAGTGTTTCACGTGACTACGCAAAGCCAGTTAGTACCTGCATATTTCTCCGCATTTCGAGCAGACAAAGCCGTTGTCTTCTGGCGGTCTATTTTAGTTATCTTCACGTCTTCTGCGCCTGTGTCTTCAATAATGGCTTTTCTGTATACACACTCGATATAAATGTGATTATGAAGATAGCACACAGCCACAATAACATCAATGTTGTGCATGTAAATAATAAGAATCGCCTCCCTTAGAGTTTATTTTTAAATTTCAGTAAAGTGCACATCTAAGCGGGCTTCTTAAAATTTTTTTTAAAGGAACGCTGTCTGAAGATATTAATTAGCGAGTACACGATATAGAACATTGGGAAATATTATTTTGGATCACGATTTTCGTTTTGGAGATATATACTTGACAAACAAGAAAGAGACAGTAGCGGCTTTCCTTGCTGGGGGGCTTTAAAGCGCACAATGAGCCAATTAGCCGGAGACCGAGTCTAGGTCTTTAACACTGCAGCTCTCAGTAGTAAAACAGACTTAAATACACTTACAGATCCTAATACACTTGCAGTTACATAGTAATCGTGCATACAGACTATTCCCGTGTTGATCCGGAAGCTTATTAAACTAGAAGCACTTTGCAGTGACCTAGTTTAGTTTAGAGATTATGTTAGTTTTGTAAATAAATACATTGTGCGTTAATTGAAAAAAAAAAAGTTCCCATTTCAGACCTTGTGATCATGTGGCCAGCACAACGACCAACCGCCTTTACTTTTCCCCAACTAATGTCAGGTACCTATCAGAGTACTCAGAGGCGCCCTAAAGATCCTGAAATTAAAAATCCCACTTTTCACCAGGATTCGAACCCGTGACCCCTGGCTCGGAAGCCAAGCTCTTTAACTCTCAGCCACCGCTCCTCCTATTCGTTGTAGTACACATTGTTTTTAGTGACACGGTGAAAGGTAGTGACGTAGTCAGACAGACGAATGACGTAGCAGAATACGGGTACAAGATTGGAGAACAATATTGCTAGGGCTTGTAGAAAGATGGACATTGAATAGACTGATAATTAAAACGACAGATAGATAGTCAAGACGATTTAAGTATATTATAGTAAATAGTACTGTCCCTTGGATGTGTTCGGACTCGCGTTAGAATAGGGTAAGTAATATCGAACAACACACAAAATCCAAGCAAGGACAACTTCAAGTCGGAAGTCAACTCCATAAGTCCAAATTAACCATAGCACCTTGTCAAGAATGGCCAAAATATTTTTTTTCTTCCGGTATGATTTTAAAAAAACACAAGAAGCCATCGTAGAAAATCTCTGACATTAAGTTTTTTTTTCTTTACATTATTCTTTTATTACAACGTGATATTCTTGTATTTTGAGTGCTCTAGAAATCTATCGAGATATTTCTAGTGTAGCCGGTGCTATGAGAGCTTTTATTAAATATTTTTGCTCTTAAATTACCTACGATAGCTCCCTCCGTCCGAGTTGCAAAAATAAAAGAGTGATCTTTCCATTGTGTCCAAACTCTTGAGCGTGCTCTGTCGCCTCGATAGCTACTACAGAATAGATTACTCCCCCCCCCCCCTTTTTTTTAACGTGAGGTAGAAATATAAAAAAAAAAAAGAGTGATATTGTAACGGTCCTGCCCTGTTATTTTGTGACTACTTGCTCTCCCCACCCTCCCCCTCTAGTTTTCTCGTGGAATATCCGCAGAGTGATCTTTCCTTTACTCCTTACTACTCGACAAAACTCTTGAGGGAAGAATTATATTTATAGATTTCTTGATTTATGTTCTCGATGTTAGTGCAACTAGGGTTTATTGTCTTACAGTTGTCTGCAGTCAAAAAACAAAATGGCGATAAGCTCGGATACAATAATAAATTACGCCATCTCTATCTCTGCAGTTTGGACTTTTATTGTGATTACTTCAGATTTTGGGTGGTGTTGACAATGTCTAGACTCAATAAAACAGTGGTTCTCAGGCTGGAGAGAATTGAACTACCCCGTACGAGATTTTCTGACCGTTAATTCTGCAGTTGTGGAGAAGAAGACAGAAACAAAAAAGAAGAAAGAAATTGACCAAGTAAATATTTATTTGATAATTTCTAGGGCCCCGAGAAATAGTGGCATGTCGGCTGGGCCGATAAAGAATACAGATTAACAGTGTTAACAGTCGTAAAGTTCTGACGCCACATTGGTTAAAGTGAAATAGCCCATTGCTCTGTTAGTCTAGCCACAATATCTGTCCTTGTTCTGAAGTTGTTGTTTTTTTAAAGATATTTGTATAACGTGCATCTTATGTTGCCTAGATGACTTACACAAGACGCCTGCATGCCACTCGGCAACTCCTCCGCAACTGATCTGCTTTCGTTTGTATGTAGCCACTCGTGTTTGCTACTTGCCAACGTCGAGGGCCAAAAGGAAAAAAAACAAGGCCAATCTTTGTTCAAATGTAAGTGGAGGATTCTCTCACACCCCCCCCCTTTTGCCACGTTCCCACACTCCCCCTCCTCGCACACACACAGACACGCATTCCCACAGCCTTTGCACTCATGTCCCTCATTCAAAGCTAAATCTCTCCCCCCCCCCCCCCTCTCCCAAAACCACTTTTCCAACATCCGAAAAAAAACAAAAAACCGAAAAAGTTTATTTCTTCCCAAATACTTCGGCGTGGGATTATAAAAGGGTAGTTTATATTTAATTTTAGCCTGCAGTTTGGCTACTGGCAGCGTTATAGGGTCGTTCAGGTCGTCAGCATGGAGACTGTGTGACACTTGATGGTGAATAGAACTGCATGCATGTTAGATGTAGATCTTAGTTTCCCACCATCACGTGTCCAGGTTAGAGGGACGAATGGAAGGAACCTTAACTATGGGATTTTATTATAGATTTAATGATGGATGATGCTAATTAAGCACCAATGTCAAATTCACTTCAATTGCTGTACTAACCATTAAGAACGATTTTACTCTTTATTCGTACAATTAATTCATGTATTTTAACTAGTGAATACATTCCGTAATATTAAAAAAACAAAACAATTAAATATAAACTAAAAACAAACATAATTTTATGTAGTAGAAAGCTTATTAGATTGTTTACATATCGATTGTTACTTTTATTATTATAGTTGTTGTTTTTGTTATGCTTCACGTTGGAATAAAATAAAAATTCTGTACTGATAATTTTAGAGTTTCCTTTTTTTTAAAAAAAGAATAGCGTTTATAGCGCAACTTTCATGCTCAGAGCGCTTAGGTCTAATCGCTTTAGTCGACCAGTGTGTGTGTGTGTGTGGGGGGGGGTATCTGGGAGAAGTTTTTCCGTGCTGCCCCTTGATAATTAAGCCAAGTCAAGCCCTCGGGTACTTAGTCCGAGATAATTTTTTACAGAAGGCCTGAACACTGACTTGCAACGTCACAACCGGTTTGCAGTTTAGACCAATAGCTCGTTACCACGTCACAGGTCTGTTTGTCGACCAGTGTGTGTGTGTGGGAGGGTATCTGGTAGAAGTTTTTCTGTGCTGCCCCTTGATAGTTAAGCCAAGTCAAAGCCCAGGGGTACTTAGCCCGAGATCATTTGTTATAAAAGGCCTGAACACTGACTTGCAACGTCACAACTCGTGGGCAGTTTAGACCAATAGCTCGTTGACACGTCACAGGTCTGTACGACGTGTTTCTTACATACAGACAAATCCATTAATTTTTTTGTTTTCCGTTAAGTCAAATTCGTAAAATCCTTCACTTGTAAAAAAAAATAAAAAAATAAATACATAAAAGTTTCCCTTTCAGATCTTGCGACCTATATATATATATATATATATATATATATATATATATATATATATATATATATATATAGGTTAAACATATATATAGTTTTCAGAAGGCATCATTTCATATCGCAATGTATTGACAACTTGTTTAGTTTTATAGTTTCAAATTTCCCTCCCAAGCTTCCTCTTTTTCTTTTTTTACGTATCGCCTCCACAGTTCTCCATATCACGTTCTTTTCTTTTTCTTTGTTACCTTAGTATGTAGCTAAAATAATGTGAAACGGAAATTAAAAAAAAACAACAAAACAACATTACTGACTTTAAAAGTTGTCGTGATAAATCCCTAACAGCCAGAAAATTCTAGGACAGCCCGCGGACAGGTTCAATTGCCTTATATACCAAAGCTCTGTTCTTTAATACGCAAGAGAAGGACATCTTTGCTTTTTTTTCCCACAGCACTGACTGCGGCAGAATCAATAATTTGGTAGTCTAACAATGGCATTAAATTGATAATACGTTATTTGTATTTTGGATACATATACCGTATGTCTTAAGTTTTAAGTGTAGCGAGAGAAACTGGTTTAGGGGAAGTAATAACGAATTTCCTCTTTCCAAATTAAAATAATTTTAATCCTCAAGTAGAAATTATGCAAATATTGAACACCCACAATATTTCAAGCAATATTACCTTTTATAATTAAAAATTCATGACAAAACAATGCATAACGCATAGCCATCCACACACCCTGCTACTTGTGGAGAAGAAGACAGAAACAAAAAAGAAGAAAGAAATTGACCAAGTAAATATTTATTTTATGACTACTTTATGACTGATTGACCCCGATGTAACCTTGTATCTCTTAGTTTAATGTAATGATACACTTAATAAGCCTATCATTATACTACTTTACACACATCTCAATAAGCGACGCCAACACTGGACGCTGGGTACATCATACTCCTAATAATAACACTCAAACTGTCCACACAGCACAATGTGAACTTTCTTACCAAGGAGAATAACTCTACCTGCTAACAAACACATTCGCATAAATACAATGTCAACGTTATTCCCCCTCCCTTAAACATTCCAAAGCTCAATGTAGAAATAGAAACCTCTCCCCTCACATGTCTAATTCTCCACCCCCTCCTAATGTGTAAAATCTTAATTCTTCTATAGGCCAAATACAAAAATACTCCATTGTTTACACTTCTCTTGAGGCCTTGACGCGTACATCAAAGGCGAATACTTCATGAAAATAAACAGCCAAAAAATGAAACATGGAATTTGGATTTCTCTAAACGAAAGTATACAGATCCAAGCAAGCACTACACTATGTATATAGATTTAAAATCTATGTTTTAAATGAAATTGCGTTTTCATAATTTGAGAACCATTGATAAAGAGTAACAAGTGTGTGCTTAAGCCATGAATCCGTGAATTATAGTCTTATGTATAATTGCTTCAGCTAGAAGATATCCAGATGTTTCTATGTTCTTTTAAAGTCGGAGTTAATATTGCTATTTTACAAAACATCTAGTATAGACTAACTAGACTGACTGATTCTATGGAGTTACTGTCCCTGATACTCGTATTCTGTTTGAACTAGCCGAGCTCTTGATTGAGTTGAGAAAATATCGTTTTGTTTTCGTAGTCCGGATTTAACACTTTGGCAGCCGAGATTAGTCTTAGTTTTCTCCCTTTCTACCCGCGCCCTCTCTGTCTATATCAATAATTGTCTCCCCTTTTTTTTTCTCTTCTTTTACTCTCCACTCGCCCAGGCTCAATTCCAGCTTCTCGCTGACGTTGTGACAGCGTTGAGTTATATATATATACTCTATTCACTAAAAGAGACCCTTTTTTCCCCCCGTTTTCCCGTGGGTGGTTTTGGACGTCAGATTGTGAAACAATCCAGGGATTAGGGTCTTGAAGGTGGGCACTAGAAGGGGCGTTGAGGGAAGGCGGGGGGGGGGGGGTTGGGGGCGGAGTACCGTGGAAGTGGAGTGATTAGATACCTCTGTTAGTTTGTTATTTCTGATCATTTGGTTGAGTGGAGAAACGCTAGATGAGAAGGCGTCTTGGTTTGTTTTAGAGAATGGCAGACTCGTGACGAGATAGGTCCAGAGATGGACACCAGCTGAGGTTTTCATTCTCCCCCCACCCTTTTCCGCATGTTGCGTGTGAATGACCGGGTAAAGATGGGCACTTACCAACTTAGTATAATTGGTCAAGCTGGACCTTTCTATGATCCTAGTTGGATGTGATAATTAGAGGGTGGAGAGTGATGGTTATTTTAGCGAAAATACTTTGATAATGTATCGGCTGACACTGAAAGTCTAGCTATATCGCGAATTGGCCGAGTGACTATAGGCAAGGCGCGAAATGGGAGGCTGTTTCTGGCTCTTTTCTTGTGCCCTTGTTTGTTTTGCCACTTTACGAAAAGTAATCCTGCAATACTCACCAAATGTGTCGTACAGTTGCGCTAAATATAATTAAAATATGATCTACATATTTCTTTCTTACCATAAATAATTTCAAAAGTTAAAGTAATGAAATAATTTTTGTATGAATGATCGGAGATGTCACGTGACAAAATATCAAAAGTGAATGAAGTGTTGTTTTTTTTTAGAACTTATTTTTGAATTCTTTTTTTCCCCCTCTTTATTTTTGGCCGCTCTCGTTACTCACATGGGAGTCCCTGGCCAGGCAAAGAAGTTTCGTATTTTCTTACTATTCGCAAGAACTCAGATTTTTTTTTTCATCAATCGATATATCTTTTCAATTCAATATATTTCCCACAAGTTCAGCTGCGAGCCACCAAAAATTGCCCGCAGACCCTGGATTGCTGAAAACTGAAAAAAGCTCATAGCAGTACCAGCTAAGCTGCACTGGTTGAAGATTCATTGATACACACCGTGTACTTACAGAGATTGTTCATCAAAATGCCAAACGGTGTGTTTTCGGCAACAGTTGTGCCCGGTATAGTGACTCAAAATATACAAACCTTGAAACGAGATCTGCGCGTCTTCTTGTCTTATATACCAAAACAAGGGTGATGTACCGCCAAGAAACATCCAACTCTCAGTCAGACCATTATGATATAAGATAACGCGGTTGAGTGTTTGTTTTAGTGTTTGTTTGGTTGAAACAACTAGTGAGGTTACGCCCCTCCCCTCATTTGAACCCCCCCCCCCAAACCTTAATTGCAAAATCTTAAGCGCAGACAAGGGGTTGAATTATGGGGAAGAAAGTGGTAAAACATGTGGGGAAAATCATCCCGTTAGTGGCTAAACAGAAGAGTGGGTTCGAATCCAGACAGGTTGTGATGATGTAGAGTTGACATCTACAGGTCTTGCAACTAGATCTCCTGACTATTCAAACTCATAAAGCGCTGGTTGTGAACGTGTATGTGTTTCGTGAGTGAATGTTCGAATTTTTCATCCATATTGTTTTTGGAAAGTAGTTACGCTGAGGTTGTCAATTGTAGTCAAAGCTGAATTTCTATTTGATTGGATCAATAAAATTATCTTATCTTATCTTATTCTGACCCCCCCCCCCCAAAAAAAAAGAAGAAATATGGAGCATGTTGCTAATGGCGTGGGGGTGTAGTGGCTGAGTAGAACAGAGCTTGGTTTCCGAAACGAGAGGTTTAAATACCAGTAAAAACATGACGTTTTCAACTCCCGGTTTTTATAGGCGTGTTCACAAAGGTGGGGGAGGTAAAAGCGGTCGCTGTTCTGGCCACATCATTCATTATTGGCCTCCTTCAGTCGTAGGACGACTATGGTTCATCTCAGAGCACACTTCCTCATGTGGATGTGGAGCCCTATTTTGGAGAGACACTTCCGTCCACAGATAGCGCAGGTTAAGGTGGTTTTTGCTTCGGTGGTAGAGGAGCTGGCCGTTTTTCGGATTGTACGTTTTTCTTCCTGGGCTGAGACCCATGAACTTTCACTGTCCATAGCTTTCTTGGTCACTGTCTCTCTCTCCACCTGTTGCTGTCTAGAGCTATGTCTTCCCAATGGACCTCATTCACCAATCGTAAACAAACAACATTTAGTCACGTGATCTTATTGATAAAAGAACGAAAAAAACTGTCACGTGACAACCATCATGAATTAAACATGACATCGTAAATTATATAGAAGAGATAGAGCACCACGTGGCTAAATGTTGTTTGTTTACGATTGGTGAATGAGGTTCATTGTCAATATTGATGTTCACTGATTTGAGGTCACGTTTTACTACATCTATGTAACGGAGGTGGGGGCGACCAGTTTTTCTTGTGCCAGTCGCGAGTTGACCATAGAGGATGACTTTCGGGATGCGCTTGTCCTCCATCCGGCGAACATGTCCATGCCAGCGCAAACGGTGTTGTCTGGGGGCTGTAAAGTTGCTGGGAATACCTGATCGCGCAAGGATCTCAGTATTGCACACTTTTTCTTTCCATGTGACATTCAAGATCCTACGGAGACATTTCAAATGGAATGAGTTCAGTTTTCTCTCTTGCTTTGCGTAGGTGGTCCATGATTCTCAGTGTACTCATAACGCATGCCTTGTAGACTTCCATTTTGGTCACCGTAGTTAGCTTATGGTTTTCCCAAACTCTTGGTCTGAGTCAGCGAATGTCGAGGCAGCCTTCCCTATGCGTTTTTTCATCTCCTCTTCTAGAGACAGGTCATCTGTAATTGTGGATCCCTGATAGTAGAATTCGTTTACGGCGTCCAGCTTGTTATCGTCTATGTCTCTATGAGGATGGAGGGGGGTGCTGTAGCAGGTGGTCCCATAACATTTGTTTTCTTCGCACTAATAGTCACGCCATATTCTTTACAGGCCTGAGAGAAGCGGGACATTAGTGACTGAAGTTCCTCTTGTGTGTGCCACTACCGCTGCGTCATCAACGAATAGCATATCTCTTACGAGGGTGGCTCTGATTTTAGTTTTGGCCCTCAGTCTGGCAATATTTAGGAGTTTGCCATCAAATCTGGAATGCCTTCAGTGGATTTGTCAAACGCGTTGTGAATTAGCAGTATTCCAAAGAGGGTTGGGGCCAGGACAGATCCTTGTTTAACTCCGCTGTTTATACTGAAACTTTCAGAGCTGGCATCGTTGAATTGCACTGTACCCATCATATTTTGGTGGAAAGATATGATTACATTTAGTAGCTTGGGTGGACAGCCTATTAAATGTAAAATTTTAAAGAGGCCATCTCTGCTAACTAGATCGAAGGCCTTTGTCAAGTCAATAAACGCAATGTACAAAGGCATCCTTTGTTCTCTGCCCTTTTCCTGGAGTTGGCGGATGGAGAAAATCATGTCAATCGTGGATCTTCCTGAGCGAAAGCCGCATTGTGATTCTGGATAGACCCGATTAGCGAGTTTTTGTAGCCTGGGAAGTATCACTCGAGCAAAGACTTTGCCTACAATACTTAAGAGGGAGATTCCCCTGTAATTGTTGCAGTCGCTTCTGTCACCTTTTTTCTTTTACAGTGTAATGATTTTAGCATCCCACAGGTCTTGTGGCACAGCACCTTCTTGCCAACATTTGCAAAGCAGTTCGTGTAGAGGTTGGATTAGAGTAGTTTTGCATTGTTTTAGAAGATCTGGGGGGATACCATCGCATCCGGGTGCTTTGCGGGCAGCAATGTTGTCTATGGCTTTGTTGAGCTCTGAAAGGGTGGGTGTTTCATCTAGCTCGTTCATTGTGGGTAATTGTATGATGGCCATAAGGGCTGAGTCAGAGACTGAGCTTGTTGTGGCGTAGAGCTCAGAGTAATGTTCAACCCATCTGTGCATTTGTTGGCACTTGTCTGTGATAATTTCCCCAGTAGTTGATTTCAGAGGTGCTGTCTTGTTTTGGGAGGGAATAGTATATATAAGTGAAATATTTTTTCTATATTTGTATCCAAAGATACAAACAAATAAAAAGAAAGAAATGCTATGTTGAAAGAAAACCTCAACAACGAAAATGTTTACAACAATTTTTTTTTCTTGGAATTAAGAAAAGATGGCGGTAAACTTGGGTTAAAACCGAAACCAAAAATAAAACAATAAGAAGCTGAAAATGGAAACGAGGCTTTCAAAAGGGGCAGGATAAATGAATGGCTTAGCAAGGAAAACGAATGGTGCGATTTTTAAAAAAATCTATGAACGTGAGCTCTAGGCAGAATGTTTGGAATGCCTGGCCATGACTTGTGGTGAGTAAATAGAAGCACGTGCGTGATGTATGTGCGAGCAAAGTAGCCGGAGACATAACGGTGGAGTTGTCTTAACTGAAATATTGCCAGGCTAATTGAACGTATTGTTTGCTGACAGCAGACTTGGGATAATAAAGCTGTTTTAAAGACACTGATTGCTGAATGAAAGCTCGTTAGCAATAGAGTGAATTGTCTAATAAAGCTCAGAATTTTTTTTACTAAATAGCCCTTGATCTTAGTCTCGTTAAATATTGATCCGTTTTGTAAATATTTTTTGTTAGTCTCCTTGCGATCTATAGGGGCAGGCGGTGTAAAGGTCATCTGTTTCTGTGGCCCACAATTAACGAGTTTTTCATGTGGCCAGCACAACGGCCAACCGCTTTTGCTTTTCCCCAACTATTGTCCGGTATCCATTAGAGCTGGGTGGACTCTAAGGCGCCCAGAAATCCCGAAATTAAAAATCCCAGAATTCACCAGGATTCGAACCCACGACCCCCGGTTCGGAATTCAAGTGCTTTACCGCTCAGGTACCGCGCTTTTTTTTTTTTTTTTTTTTTTGTTATATAGAATAACGTGAACAATTCAGAAAGCGCAAGCTAAGTAGGTCATGTAGATAGGTATGTTTATTATTATCGTATGTACATTGGAGCACCTTAGTTTGGGAGGTCCCGTGTGAGACGATTTGAGCAAGAGCAATAAGAACGCTGTCTGTGGTTGACTCGTATTCATTGAAAGAGAAATGTGTTTATGAGTTTTTATGCATCAAATGTATTGACAGTCTTGTATCTTAGAGATTTTGAGAGAGAGAGAGAGAGTCAGAGACTGAAGATACAGCTGCGAATTAAATATTTTTAAAATGTCTTGGTCATAATAAACGTTGAAGCTGTTAAACATCATCATCATCATCATCATCATCATCATCATCATCAAACTCCATGTGAGTGAGGGCTCGAGAGGCTCAAATCCTCTCTTGCAAAAGCCCTGGACAGAAACCCTGCTGTCTTGCGTAGTGCATAAATGTCGCCATACAGGTCGAGAATTTTAGGTTTCCCAGACCTGTCGAGACGGAGATCTGCAAGTCTGTCTCAGTCAAACAGCTGGGGGTACCGTGAATCGAAATTTGGCCATAGCCGTGAGAAATAGAAGCCAACAGGACAATGGCCTGTCCTGCACTATGCTATAATAGCTTGCTCAGGCCTGGACAGCTGTTAAAAGAGAATTGCATTTGCTGTTTAGTGAAGAATAAAGTAAAAGAACTCGAGCTAAATACAATTCCACATTTTACTTCAGAGCTCTCGAAGTAGGGCTCGTTAAATACCTCCACAGTTCAAGTAGACGAAATAAAAACTGTAGTCAAACTTCAAGTTGGGAATTGCTCGCATTTTTTAAAGGTAGTTGTTGACATGAAAACTTGCCACAAGTTATTAAGTTTGAGCCTTTTAGTTGATCTAAGAAAGGTTTCAACATCGTCGTTTTTTTATAAGGAGAATCAATAATGGTTATAATCTCAAGAATTGCCCGTTTTGTGGTGACCTCGTCAATTTTTTTGATACTCTGCATGTATAATGATCCCTATGTTTTAACCTAGATTCGTGGAGGACCGTCCATTACTTCGTGATGTCTTGGTTTATCCTTGTCCATTGTCTCATCGCCCTCTCTCTGGTGTGGGAACTTTCGAGAATCTTCTAGTCCCCGTAGAGCGAGATGATATGAAGGGAGGTCCGTAAGAGATTGTATTTCGTCTAACGCAGGGCTTCTCAACCTGTGGGTCGCAACCCCCTTAGGGGTCGATTGACGATTTGCCAGGGGTCGCCTAAGACCATCGAAAAAATGGATTGTTAGTGTCTATTCTTCTGTTGCTGTGTGTCTGAGTAAGGGGGGGGGGGGGGGGTCGCGGCAGAGTGGGGATTGTAAAAAAAAAGAAATCTTTTGGTGCATGGAACCGATCCTCTACGAGTCTATTCTGTACTATGGGCAGGAAGTGTCGAGGAGCAGGAAAGCGCCATGTTACGACCGGAAGTGGCCCACCGGCCGTAGTTTGCCCATCATTGTTCTTAACTTTTTTTGTTCAGACAGCACAGTGTTGGTAACTCCGCGCTGTGTCTTGAATAGGCTATCTTCAAAAAGGGAGGTAACTGAACTTCCAGCTAACAGTTGAGCACAGGTGAAGGCCAGAAATGAAATGAGCCATTCAAGAGCCCATTCATGAACATTGAACTCAACTAAGTTCGAAACTTGCCTGTCTCTAGAGACGCTAACATTGAAACAGATTTCTCTATTCCATGACCGGTCCCAGTCTTTGCTTGCATCATGACGTTACTGTCGCTTTAAAAAAATCTAACCCTAAATAAAACAAAACAAATGACTTCAACTTTTCGCGCCAAAATTCCTTACTGTAAGGTAGCGAACCCTAACCATAGTTATAGCTGCAATAACACTTCATACATTTTATTTAAAACATTGCCCCTCTCTTATAATATTTTCATTTCTTCCCCGTGAGAGCAATATAGAAATCAGCAATCAACACAGTTATCAGTAGTAAGATAATGTTCAGGACTAAGCAGCAGACGACACACAGTGCTCTTAAATCAGTGCTTCCCAAACTGTGTTCCAAATAACCCTAGTGTTCTGCGAGGTCTTAATCAGTGTTCCACGAACTATTGGAATAATTAACTAGTAGACAACCAATTGCATTATTCTCTCTTTAAAAAAAATATGCAGTGTTCCGCTAAGGAAAAGGTCTGGGGAAACACTGCTGTAAATAAAAGCGTACCGATGCTCAGAATCACGTGACACAGTCTATACACCAGGGGTTCTCAACCTTTGGGTCGCGACCCCCTTGGGGGTCGATTAACGATTTGCTTGGGGTCGCCAAAGACCACTGAAAAAATGGATTGTTATTGTCCATTCTTCTATTGCTATGTGTGTGTGTGCGGGGGGGGGGGGCGGGGGTCGCGGCTAAGTGGGAATTGTAAAAAGGGGTCGCCGAACATAAAGGTTGAGAACCGCTGCTATACACGATTCGGAAAGGATTCAAAGAACCACCACTCTGCTCTAGTTCAGTACGATTTAACAAAACGTTTGAAAATTGTATTGGAAGTCTAATCGCAAAGTCTACTTCCAGATATTTATATACTTCCTATGACCTTTTTTTAAAAAATGATACTTGCTGAATAAGAAGTTTAAAAACAAGTTTCCAATGTATGAAACAAATCTACGAAGAGTGGAAAGTTTGAAATGTAAATATCCACTGATAATTAAAAAAAATGAAATGGAAAATGTTGACTGTCAAAATAAAATCAAGTAAAAAAAACTTGTTCATGGACTCGTTGTGTGACGTAGTGTTGGCGTCTCGCCTCACGTCAAATTGGATCAAAGCATCTTAGAGTAAACTGCTGGAACTATGATCGCTCATCTCCTGAACATCTTCAGGCTGAAAATGTATAGTTGTAGGATGGGTGCGCGTAATTTGAACACATATCGCACTGGGGCGCGCGGGGGATAAGATGAAAGGGAAACTCCGGATGTGATTAAATTCCGGTGCAGCACGAACTGAGCCTAGGCCATGTACTAAATTTGGGGTTCGAACATTTTTAATATCAATGTACTTGTTAGATATTTAAGCTCAAAGTACTTGTTTGACTTGTAAACTAATTTCCTTAAACACCAGAACGTCGTATCAGTGTGTATGCATCGAGGTGTGTGTGCAAGGGCAGTGGCGTTGTCTATAAGGAATCTGAGGATTGTCAGCTGCCAACAAGTTAACCTTGGTTAGGCCAAGAATAGATTATGCCTCCTCTGTATGGGGCCCCACCACAACTCAAAAAAACATTAAGAAACTGGAACAAACACTAAATAGAAATAAACTAAAATCACTAAATTTAAAAAGCCTTTAGGACAGAAGACTTAAAAGTAAAGTAGCAATTATACAAAAAAACAACAAAAAAAAACATAATATTCAAATACAAAAATTAAACATAATCAAATTCTCACAAAGACACAAAGATAACATCACAGTCCGATTCCACATGCTAGGTCTAGTTTGAATAAATGCTCCTTCTTCCCTAGTGCTTTTAGAGCATGCAGTGGGTTGCCTGTTTCAGCCAGGAAAACTAACGACTTGGCAGAATTTTAGTCATTGATTAACATGCATAACTAGATTGTCCTAGGTACACGCGTAGGACTTAATCATCGTTTTTTGAAGTAGCGTCTGTATTTTATAAGATAAGAAGATACATTGATTAGATTGTATACTTTTTATGAAAGAACATTTCACTTATTATCAATGATATTTTAAAGTGGTGCTACAGTTGGAATAGCAATTATGACCACTAGACTGAAAAACAAACAAACAAAAAACAACATCAAAAACTTTCAGTAATTAGTCTTTTAATAGTGCGATCAAAACAAGGTTACAAAGACAGTTTGTGTGGAAACACAAACTCAAAATCGGCCCCCGAAGTGGCCCACCCAGGCAGGTAAAAAGACAGGTTTCAATATTTTCAGAAAGAACATCAGAGTGAAATTCTATCAAAGACAAATCACAGAGAAGAATGGAGAAAGAAGATTGACAGATCGTGTGTGGTGCCCCAGCGGTCCAGAAGACGTACGTAAAAGTGAATGTGAACCTGGCCTAACTGATGCCTTATAATGAATATCTAATTGATCTCATTGTTTTCTAAGGGTCAGTATCTTTTTCCTCAAGAAAAAAAAAACATTTCCATAATAAAAATAAAAAAGTTTCCTTTCCTCTGTAATATGGCTCTGTACTATAGTCTAATTATGATATTATGAAAAGCTATTTATTAATTGTTGTTTTAAATTATGTCCAACTTATATGCATACTAAATATATTATTTCTCTTTTTAAAAAGTTAGTCATTTTTATGTGTAAATGTAGTAGTTAGTATAACAGAACTCAGCAATACAAATGTAAAAAAAAATGACAAAAAATCTAAAACCGTTTGCATAAATGTGTTAAAAATCTCCCCTACTAAAGAGCCCCCCATGTTTGTTACTATTAATAGTGAATATTTGTAAAGTGGTGTATTTTTATGGAAAAAAAATGCTTGCATAATTGATTTAAAAAATTTGATTTTTCGCTTTCCTAAAAGAAAAAAGTAGCCGTTGCATCAGAATTTAGAATGGTCTAAAAAATTATGATGTCGGATTTTCACTATCTTTTCTAGTTTACGAGATCTAAACGGGACGGACGGACAGACAGACATCAAAACTAATAGCGTATTTTCCCTTTTGGGGGCCACTAAAAAGCAACACAAGGCCTATATTTCTTGTAAAAATAGAGTTCACTGCATACATGTGTACAGTTATCGATACATTATCAAACGTATAATGATGTTCAGGTCAGGTAGGCCTATAATAAGATGCCCACTATATGATATACAATTTATGTATAGAAATGCCTGGGCCGATTTTGACACTCAGTCCACCCCTGACAAGTTCTGTATTACAATCGCTAAGCATGTTAGAATTAGCTAGCGAGATTTTGTTCCCTATTGTCTAGTAAGTGGCCTTAAAACTATACGTAATGATTCAGAAACATTTTGCTTGAAAAATATACAAACTAGACAATAATAAATTCTATTACAGGACCTCCCTAAGCGCGGGCTTGAGACTGTTTTCCCCATTCGCCACCTCCTAGGACCGCCTCTGCTTCACTATCCTTGAATATTGTGTCACTAAATTTACACCTAAAAATTCTACAACGTTAAAGCTACACACCAGCGGAAACATTTAGAATTAACTTTTAATGATCCCCACATAAATTATCTACTTTTTGGGGAACTCGAAATCAATGCTGGTGTTTTTTTTTTACCTGGGTTTCTTGTGAACAGCCTCATTTCTAAGCAATTTGATGTTCAGAATAAGATTTGTACGTAGCGAGGGTTCAGGTGTATTTACAAAATAGTGTTCAACAGAACTGGAGCCGAGGTGTTTGTAAAGTCATAACATCTACACTGGAGATCGCTAGTTTCACGTTTACAAAATGCAGTGCAAGAAAAAAAAATCGAAAGGTAAAAGCTGAAAATAAACAGACCCTCACTATTAGTCTCGTTGAGTTCTCGATACACTCACGAGAACGCATCGTTTGGGATAGATTTTTTTTTTTTTTTTGTCTCTCTAAGTAATCTAGTATCACACGAGCTTTCTTTCGAGTTAAGTAGCAGACGAACTCTTAAACAATTTCTAACCTAATGTTTCTCACATAAATTGTCCTGGAGAGTGGCCAGACAATTCTCTTGGTCTTTGACGTCATATCTCCTTTTTTTAAAATTTTATATTTGTATGTGGGTATGTTTATGTGTGGGTGAATGTGTGTGTGTGTGTGTGTGTGTGTGGAGATAGAGAGAGAGAGAGAGAGCCAAAACTCAGAGGCTGAGATGAAAGAATTAACAGCTGTTTGATGTTTGTTTGAGCTGTCCTTCGAGCGATTAAATCTTTCATTTTTCTTTTCCAAAGCATAATTCACACTTTTGTGATTTTTTTTCGCACCTTTGATAAAGGAAATGTCGGACCTAGCTGGTCAACAATTAACACGGGGGGAAAACAAAGTTTAAATTGTATTTGCATTTTTTTGGTCAGGATGTGGTTTTGGGGGGGGGGGGGTAATACGTTATGGAGCAATTGTGTTTCTAAGGTTTAGCCAGGTTCTCGAAAGCCAGCGTTCAATAATATAACGGTGGGTCCCACCCCCTCCCCTATTCACAATAAAACTAGATAGCTGAGGGTGAAAACATATTAAGTATCAGTACATTTACACAAATAAATTGCCATGTAGGTAACGCCTTTACAACTAATTACCTTGACCTTCGGCTATCCCTTACTCTGTTGGGGCTCCACACAAGAGTTAATTGCTTGTCTTTATCCATTCCACTCTGTCTTTTGCTTTGGTTAGTACCTGTTTCAAGGACAGGCCCGTCCATTCTTTTATGTCTTCCCATCGCTTTCTCTGTCTGCCTCTTCTTCTTTTTTTCCTGGTACTGTTCCCTGAAGTAAGGTCTTCGCTAGCCCTGAAGACCTTGTACTATGACCACTGACTAATGCCAAACTAAAATGTATGTCATTGCACTCAAGCCAATTTATTAGTATTTAATTCACCTTAGGCAGAGTCTATGACCACAAAACCACACCATAACTCACACTCAGTATGGCAGTGGGGAACAGCTTAACACGAAAAAAAAAAAAGCTACCTTTCCTAGTCCCAATCTGCAAAAGAGCCTTCAGCTCAGCAGCAAAAAGCTGGCTAGAAGAAGAAAAATACTTCTTACAAGTAGATGCATTATGACATTCATGGCTTGAAGGTTTTCTTTAAAAAAAAAACTCGATTATCTAACGTTCCGTGTTAACAAAATTGCTTTATTTAATATTTTCTTATTGCAGACATTCACATTTTTTAAAGCTCTTATTAGCGGAAACTATGGAACAGTTACATAATATATTTCTATTTCCATCAAAAGCTTATCAGAGGATATAGTAACTATAAAGCTCCAATGAATATGATATCTGTTAAAGTTGTGTTTGACCTTTTAGTAGAAAGTCAGAATCAAGTTCAGCTACTTCAAAAACTTTCTCGCTCAATTGAGAGAACATAGAGACATACACAAGGGAGAGAATAGAGACACATACACAAGGGAGAGAACAACTAGACATACACAAGCGAGAGAATAGAGAGACATACACAAGGGAGAGAATAGAGACACATACACAAGGGAGAGAATAGAGAGACATACACAAGCGAGAGAATAGAGAGACATACACAAGGGAGAGAATAGAGAGACATACACAAGGGAGAGAATAGAGAGACATACACAAGGGAGAGAATTATAGAGACATACACAAGGGAGAAAACAACTAGACATACACAGGCAGAGAACAACTAGACATACACAAAGGAGAGAATAGAGAGACTTACACAAGGGAGAGAATAGAGACACATACACAGAGGGAGAGAACAACTCGACCTACACAAGGGAGAGAATAGAGAGACATACACAAGGGAGAAAACAACTAGACATACACAAGGCAGAGAACAACTAGACATACACAAGGGAGAGAATAGAGAGCCTTACACAAGGGAGAGAATAGAGAGACATACACAAGGCAGAGAACAACTAGACATACACAAAGGAGAGAATAGAGAGACATACATTAGGGAGAGAGCAACAATTCACAGGATAGAAAACAACGGTAGATAATCAAGGGATGCTTAACAAAAATGTGTAATGTTTTTATTTAAAGGGCACCTATGGGGCTCCAATAGTTCATGGGCCCTTACGCAATAAGTCTGTCGTGTGCCTGATCGTAATGTGTCTTTGTGCCTGTCTCTAGGGGCACTTTGTCTTCGAGCTAATTTGCTAAAAATCAAAGAATATTAACACATGCACACATGCTTGCCCTACAGTTGAGAAACATAAAGCGCAGTGTTTTTCACATTATTAGAACCATCGCCAGAAAGAAACATTCTACACAAGTAATCAGATCAGTGAGGACCGCATGCAATGCTCGAGGCTCGCAGCGAGGGCTGTTCCCACCTGTGGCCTCTCTGTCGTCACGCTGGGCTGAACCCAACCCTCTCCACGAGGGCGTTCTGACAGTAAGAGGCTTGTTCATCTGGAGAGGCATCAAGGCACCACTACGTCGGGGGAAAAAAATTGAAACTTGGCACTTGCGTCTGAGGTATGTTTTCGTATATTGTATCTCTTGTTGCTACTAAATAGTATAAGGTTAGATTTGATTGTTGAATGGGAGAGCGAAGGATGAAATGGGCTGATAGATGCCAGGAAAGTGAAATAAGTTCAGTGCGATGACCAATGTACTTCTGGTCTCTTTTCTTCCCCCCCCCCCCCCGCCCCCACTTAATGCCTGTTCTCGTTCCCTCAATTATTTGTGTGTGCTTTTATGCACCTTCTAGTAAATGTTTCTGGTTATGGTTTATTCCACATTATCTGTTATTGAATTCTTTCACTATTTGGCTCAGTAGTATAACTCTTGGCGACATTTATCATTGGGACAATGTTTATGATATAAAGGCTATAGAATAGTATCACAAAAAAGAATATTATTATTTGTGCATTATTTAAATATCACCAGTCTGTACTTCATTTGATTTGTTCTTTATATATCGTCAGTTAAGCTTAGAGATATTTGACATACGTGAAGCCGAGAGTGTTCTTGTAATCGTAATATTTTGATACCATGTCTCTTTGAATCAACTACAACTTCATCATTGCTCTTTTGATTGGCGAGTTTGCCGATCACTTGTGTTTTGAGATAACGTTTACACAATAATTACCCTTCGTACTTAAACTTTTTAACATAAATTGATTCATCTCTAAATCGGTGTAAAACAATGTTTAAAATTTTTATATTATATCATACTTAGTGATGTAATTCTTAAATTATGCATGCATTCATATAAATATACACAATTTAAGATTCTTTTAATTCTATTTGCGTAGTTTGAAAGTTTCGATCAAAATATTGCTTCAGTTAAAAGTCTGTCAACAGTTGATAGCCCATAAAGGTCGAAACCCCGTGCGTGCACTACCTCCTGTCCAGTTGTCGGTGCGTAGGGTTATATTATTCTAACACCAGTTCTTGTTAGGTGCACAATTTTTGAATGCACCTTCTTTTTTAGCATTGCTTTTTAGCTGATGGAGTTTTTCTGTTACTATGCTGATATAACGTTTCTCTGAGAATTGCCTGTGTACCCGTGTTTAGGGTAAGTATCTAAGGCAGTAGAGCATTTTCGCAGTTGTTTTACTGGCTTAGCTTATTAGACTAGAACTTTCAGTTTGTCATTTCTTACGTTTGTACAGGGAGTCAGTTGTGGGATTGTAGGTTGAGTCTGCACTTGAGTCAGCAGTGGGCCAGAGTTGTACGGTTGTTGCGTTGAGGCCAAATACTTACTAATGTGTAATGTTGGTACTATGGGCCGGCAAGGTGGTGAATGATTATTTGGATTAACATAACATCTCTGTTACAATATTTGTTAAATTCAATGATATATTACTTTATCAGTGTGTTGATTGTAAATTACTTGCATCTCATTGAACATTGTATTGTTAACATCTAGTCAATTATATATTCTAAGCACGAAGATGCATGTTGAATGTCAGGGGCCGGGGAAAACGAGCTAAGTCTTAAACACAACCCTGACACCAGTGAAAGGTACTTTCCGGCCCTTTAGGTCTTATATATTTTAATAATATTTGTATAACAAATAACATCATCTCTCAAAAAGTAAAAATTCAAAAGTTTCTTCCGGACGAGTTGAACAATAGCGAATTTGATTAGTATATGATAGGCCACTGGAACGTGACTTGGGGGCATATAAATTTGACACGCTTATCAACTGATTTAACTAAAAAAAAAATCGTCCAGACTACTGGAAGCTACATTGAGCTCTTTGGACAGACGTTTGGAGGCACTCTATCAGGCTTAGGTTGGGGTCATTGGGATAAACGGTCTATATCTGTCCGACTCCCCTCTCCTGTATATCTGTCAAATTTCAGGGTATTGAGCTAATATAGCTAATATATAATATAAAAATTTGAATGTCTTTGCTAAGAAGTTCTCTTGTAAAGGTTACAGTGAAATGAGAACCGCTGTTAAGTGAAACCCAGCTTACATATCAAACTCTGAATTGGGGAAGTTTAAATACAGGTAGCTACTGTGACGTAGGGTGCAATCCAAATTGGAAATGACTTTAGGAACCAGTAATATATTTTACTCAGTAAATGATTCCTGTTGTATCCTTTAAAAAAATGATTCCCGTTTGTATGTAAACCTACATGTTGAAATGTTTTCATGTAGGGCGCGGCATGTAAACAAACCCCATGGACCTTTACGGCTGAAACTTGAATGTCGCGGGTTCAAACTCACCTGTTGCACGACAAGTTCGTCTTTTACTACAGGTGAAGAAAACACTTTTTTTTAAGGGGGAGAGGGGGGTGGGGGTGGTAATGTTCCGAACAGTTGTAGCCCCTTGTTGTTGTTCTGTCAGATGTGCACTCGTGTCCTCGTTTCAATATTGACACTGCGCATCTCTCGTGTTTGAATGTAGACATCATTTAGATCTAGACCTTTATTGGCAGAACACATTGTAATAGGTTGTTATTCTATGGGTCGTTTCTTTACCTGTCTTGTATGTGTGTGTGTGTGTGTGTGTGTGTGTGTGTGTGTGTGTGTGTGTGCTAGCGTGTGTGTTTGTGTGTTTTTCGCGCGGGCATTGGCCAAAAACCAATGACAAGTGCTTGTGAAACATTTTTTTTCTTTTTTAATTTGATTTAATTTCATTCCTTCTTTTTTAATTTCGCGCCTAACAGATCGTAAAAAAAAAGAAAACAATTAAAAACAACAACCCATTAAAGTTATTTCCAGCCCTCGATTCAACCTCGTCTTCTTGCTGTCATCCACAAAATGGGTTGGTTCGTTGTATTGATTCGCCGAGAAACAATACACCTCTGTAGTCAAACAGCTTGCATTAACCCCCCCTCCCCCAACCCTTCGGGTCTTTCTCTTATTTTATGTATTTCTCTGTGTTCTTTCTTTTGGCTCGTCAAATATCTCTTAGTTTTCTTATTCCTTTAATAATAGACACGATTCTCTTGCACTAGGTATTGTTATAGTGGAATGGGAATCACTGCTTGCAATCCTTCATCTTCGGAATTGAAGACATTGCCATTATTGTAATTTCTTATACATTTTGTCTGTTTGTTTGTTTTTTAAAACTCATTTGATTTCTAAATACAAATTTATTTTATTTGTCGGAATTTGTCCTTTATTAATTTTATTCTAGCGGGTTGCAGGGAAATGAGAGAGTTTGGTGGGGGGGGGGGGGGGGAAGGAAAATTTTGTTCAGTTTGGGCGATTTTTTTTTTGCATTTTCTTAATGTCTATTTCGGACTTTTGCAGCTTTTCACCTGCCGGATCTAATGAAAACCTACAGCTTGTTGGGCAGAAGGAAACAACACACAATGCTGACGGGGCCGGACTTAGGTAACTGGAAGCCCTAGGCGAAAAGAATTAGGTGTCCCCAAATGAAAGATATAATCGATGCAAACCGAAAATATAAAATTAGAAACTATAAAATTAAAACTGAAAAAAACCAACAACACACAATTGATTAAAAACCTAACTGTATGGCCTAGCTGGAGCTTAGATCTAGTAGACTTAGAGCCATAGAGCCGTGCTGTGTTTGAGATTTGAAAGAGACTTAGAGCTAGACTAGAGCTCTCCAATTCTTAAGATTTGATCCAATTTTTTTTTTCTCTAAATATTTTTTTTTTGAGTCCTGTGAGAATCAGAGGTAGTAGGCGTTGCCTAATTTGTCTTTGCCTAAGACCGGCCCTGATGCTGATATACAACAGTATATAAATAATATGAATCTTGACACGGATGTTACAGTCCACATCACTACTTGGTGGTAGTAGAGTTTAGTGGAACCATGGCCTCTAAGAAAACTCATTATCGCAATCATTTTTTAGGTTCTTCTAAATCATTTCCCCATTTACACCCCCCACACCAAAAAATAATATTTAAATATTTATAAAAGATCGTGAAAATAATTGCGTTAAATGTTTAATATTATTTAGTTTAATTATTTGTTTCCTAATTATCTTATTGATAAGGCTGAGTTAGGGTATATTTTCTTTTATATAGTTCCAAATTTATATACACCTGAATTATGATTTGATAATAAGTCCATTACATTTATTTAGTCCACTTCAATTGAGGTTTTCTAAATTACCACAAAATTGATATGTTCTACTTTTTAAAATGCATATTGCTTTAAACTTTATTTTCTTCCACCACAAACCCCCCCCCTCCCAAAAAAAAGTTTGTTTTTGTTAATTTTCTCTGACATTCTTTCATGTGGACCTTGAAATAAATAAATGGAGAACGCGATTTTGTGCAGTCTGATCATATCGTTTGGAACTGCAGGATCATCATTGCGCATCACATATGTGCCAATGTGGCCTGGTGAGTCTTAGTTCGATACCACTCGGCCATTCCTTTGCTGTCTCACGATGCACCCTCGAGTGCACCAACGAAATATTACGATCTCGTTGAAAACTTTTTTGACTGTTCAGTCAATCTTTTTCTGAAATAAAGATTGCTTTAGCTTTAAGACTTGGAGACTAGGTAAAGCGCTTGGCTTCTGAACCGGGGGTCCCGGGTTCGAATCCTGGTGAAGACTGTTTTTTTTTTAATTTCGAGATCCTTGGGCGCCTCTGAGTCCACCCAGCTCTAATGGGTACCTGACGTTTGTTGGTGAAAAGTAAAGGTGGGTGGTCGTTGTGCTGGCCACATAACACCCTCTAATCAAGATGACCTTTACATCGTTTGCTCTATAGATCACAAGGTCTGATAAGAGAACTTTACTTTACTAGCTTTGAGACTTCCGCATCCCTTTTACCCGCCCCCCCCTTTGCCCGCCTCTTTCTATTCCCATCGCTCCCTCTTAAGATTCCGAGCACAAACAAAATTTGAAATTATGAAAACATGTTTAAGTGCTTTCTCCCAAGCATTATACACTTTTGTTTTCGTCTGGGACTAAAATGCTAATTCGACCTGACACACACACATACACGCTTGCATTCGCACACAGCACACGGCCACTTACACACACACCCACACACACAATGGTTCGATCTATCTATGACTAAAATACAGTTCTAATAGAATCGTAGATATCCCTACACACTTTATCTCATTGAGCCGCCATAAAGAGTGAACGCGTCACTTCCGTTTTGGAAGAGTTTATCATTCCTGTTGTATTTGTTTACATTTGACCCCGACACAATAACATCACATCTTCCTTCTCTGCTCACTGGTCCGGCTAGCGACACATCGATGGTCATAAAGTAACTTATTCTACGTCCCCCCCCCCCTTGGAGATCTCACCTTTTGCTGACCTCTCGTCCAATTAGGCCCAAGTATTTTTCTTTCCGCGGTCATCTCTTTATAATAACATAGGATGACCGGATGAAGTCGGGAGAAAAGGGGAAAAAAAAAAGAGAGGAGGAGGATGAATGGACTCTATTGATTGACCCAGTCCGGTCATCTTAGTGGACCCTGCTCAAGTGTTTACATGGAAAAGAGGAGATCGACCCCATTGTTTTCCTGCGAAAAGATTATTACTCAAAAAGTCCGAAGACTCTCGACCCGTACTTAGTTGAGGAAGGGGAGAGAAGACGTGGGTCACGAGATTTCGGTACACTGACCAGACCAGCAGTGATTTACTATGATGGCAGGAGGCTCGCCACTCATGCAATCATACTCATTGCTTGCAAGGTCTTCAAACACTCTGAATTCCTCGCGTTTTGTTCTCACGATAAAGTGAATATATTGGTGGAAGCCATTTACTGAATCTAATGTTTAATTGTCATATCTTGCTTGAATTGGTCAAATTGGACGAGCAATCAAGAACAATGACCACGATATTAGTATGTTTTCTCAACATTTTTCTTTTTGAGTCTCGTTGATTATGCCCCTTGACGTTCGTCGTATAGGTGCTGTGACATTTCGAATAGCCAAATCCCGCCACCTTTAACGGTCACCAGTTGCTCTAGATATCAAGAGAGAGGCCGGTCCATTCTTTCACGTTGTCCAGCCAGCTTTTCTTTGGCTGGCCATTTCTTCGTGCTCCCTCCACCGTTGCTAAAGAATGACTTTTGATAGTTGAGTCATGTCTTACAATAGGACCAAACCAGTTCAGCTTTCGCCTCTGGTTGTTTTGTTTTGATTTATAAGTTTCGGACTTTACTTTGGAAATGAAGAGCCTAGTCCAAGCGCAGGACTGCGGGGGATGGAAGCGGGTGTGGTTCGAATCCTGGACCATCGAGGCGACAGTTCAGAGCAAATACCACACGACCGGTTAAATCCGTGTGAAAGGTATATTTAATGTTGTGCGGATAACTATTCTTGGACTGTTAACCACAGGAGAAGGTATTACTAAAAATCTGCTGACCCTTAAGTTTTGAAAGGAACACCAGTTACTTCCAATCTGTTTTCAATTACTAGTGACCGCTGACACCAATAAACATAAAGCCCGTAACTGTTGCCCCATTTAAAGCTCCATAGTGAAAACCTAGGGCTGAGGCTAAATAAAAAATATCACGGTCTGCAGAGGCGACCTGGCCCCTCTCAGGTTATTGTCGCATTACATCTGACACCATCTGCGCGAGTTCTCGGAAAGAATACTATAGTCACCTTCATTAATACACTTTTAAATAACGCGACATTTTACCTTCTAGATTGAGAACCACTCAAGGACAAATCTTCAATATATATAATTATCTTCGTCGCCCATCCATGCGAGGCACCACGCAAGCACTCCGAGTCCCTAACCCTCGATGAAAAAGTTATGGAAAGATAACTCTTTTATTTCTGCAAGTCGGACTAGAGTTACCTCACGTAACTTTCGCGGTGACAGAGAGTGAGGCTCAGAAAAAAAAGAGGGGGAGAGGTGTATGCTACGCCGCGGGTCGGCTTGTAGTGTATAATAAGTGTTGTATTGTTCGTGTTGACTAATGTAATGCGTGCAGGTAATTGTATTTTCCCGATATGGAAGAGGGGAACCGCTGATGAATGGGAGACGGAGACCAAGACACAGGAGATTGATATGTTTTTAAGATTATAAGAAGTTGTTTTTTTTTTTGTTAAATCAACATTATGTTTTTTTCTCATCACCATTTAGTACTCGGAAGATCATGCTTCCTTGTCCAGTTCATATAGGTCAGTGGTTTTCATACCAAAACTCCCCCCCCCCCCCCCCCCAATGTAGGCGTATGTCATGGAGCGTGAGTGACGAGTTACAAAGCAACCTACGTTAACGCGTATGTATCCGTAAGTCTGCTAAGATGGACACTGCGTTGACCTCGTTCGAAATCTTGCGTTGTTTGGGCCGGGTCGTTAGTCGCTAAGAAACGAGACAAGGGAGGTTATTGAGAACTTGTTCTGGTGAGAAATATTTTTTGATGGACAATTATGTGACTGGGATTTCAAAATGAGATTATCAATACAGCTGACCAGTTACCTTCACTGGCCATTTGATTGTTTTGTTTTCCCGACAATAAATATTATTTATTTTAAAAAATCTTTTATAAAAATAAAAAAAAATTACAAGTAAATTTATAAAATATGCCTATTTTCCCCACCTCTGATCTTGTTAGTATGTTGCACTACGTGACTCATTTGGGTAACCTATATATATATACATATATTACATATGACTGTGCGCTATACATTCTGAGATTTTTACCTCTATTTGCCATGCACAACCAACATATTGTTCACCTTTAATTTTATCTGCAATAAGTAGCTGGGGGCGCGGTGGCTAAGTGTTTAAGCGCTTGGCTTTCGAACCCGGTGTCCAGGGTTCAAATCTTGGGGAAGACTGGGATCTTTAATTTCGGGATTTTGTGGGTGCCCCTGAGTCCACCCAGCTCCAATGAGTGCCTGGCTTCAGTTGGGGAAAGTAAAGGTAGTTGGTCGTTGTGCTGGCCACATGACACCCTACTTGTGACCTTAACATCATCTGCCCCATAGATCGCAAGGTCTGAAAGGGAAACTTTACTAGCTACTTGATGCCTAGAATAAACAAATATTTCAGAATGCTAAATTTAAGATATATTAGGATTTTTTTGGGGGGGAGGAGGGAGAGGTTAATAGGTTACGCTTTTTGAGCGCGACATGAATATTTATGGAATAACGCCACGTTGGGTTGAGACAAAAGTGGCGGATTGACGTAGTGCTAACGGCTAATTGTATTTTACCCGTTTGATTGAAATTGCTTGTTGGCTTAACTAACAGTGAATTCGTAACATTGAAAACTCGCCATTTCTCATCTATGCACCTGGTCACATGACTCGTATTTTAACCTCTCCAGTAACGTGCGCCGTATCAGAATGTCCAAATTTACTTTTTTTAAAAAAAAAAAGTCAGTTTACATTGTGAGAGTCTCATCCAGTAAACTATGACGAGAATCACGAGTTCTGAGTCACTGATCCTCTCGGAACAACGCATTGGTTTCCAACTGAACGAATCATCATTAGCCGAGAACATGGCCGAGAACTATGTCCAAGAATGGAAACATTTCCTTGACTCAGTGGCTGCACATGCACTAAGGAAGTGAGAGACAGATGATACAATATTATGTAGGTCACGTATGCATTATATAACAAGGAAACGTTGGCTTATAAAACAATGAGAAGAAACACATTATCAATCAGCAGAAAATATTGTATTGTTAAAAAAAACAACAACACAAAATTTAAAACGTATTTTTTCCCTTTATTTTACACCGTTGTCTATGTTACCATGGTATCAGATCAGCTTCTTTGGTGTCAACTACTTCTGTCTTGTATTCTGACGTAATCTATTTAGTGAATCTGATTCTATATCTATTTTGTCTACATCTAGAGCTCTTGAATCTACATCTAAATCTATTGAACTTCTAGATTTATTAAATAAACATCTAAATCTATTGAATAAACATCTAAATCTATTGAATCTACATGTAGATTGATTGAATCAACATCCAAATCTACTGAATCAACATCTAGTTTTAGGACATTTCCATGACCTAGATTCATTGGTCTACATCTAGAGCTATTGAATCTACAGCTAAATCTATTGAATTTACATCTAGATCTATTATTAGAGCATGGAATGGGTTGCCTGAGCTAGCCAGGAAAAACAGTGACTTGGCAGAATTTAGATCATTGGTTAATATGCGTGACTAGATGCATGACTAAATGCATGACGCGTTGGACGTAATCCTCTTCTTTTTGAAGTAACGTCTGTATCTTATAAGACAAGAATCTACAATTAAATATATTGAATCTACATCTAGATTTATTGAATTTACATCCAGAAATATTAATGTAACATCTGGATTTCTTGAGTCTACATCTCAATCTTTTTAATCAGCATCTCGATCTACTGAATCTACATCTAGATTTATTGAATCCATATCTAGATCTTTTGAATTTACATCTAGAGCTATTGAATCTACATCTTGATCTAGATGCTTGACTACAGTGATACTCGTGTGAAAACTTGGAAGGTCCTAAACCAGCGGTTCTCAACTTTTTAAGCTCTGCGACCACTTTTTACAATCCCCCACTCTGCCGCGGAACCCCCCCCCCCCCCAACTCTCCACAAACACAGCAATAGAAGAATAGACAAAAACAATCCATATTTTCGATGGTCTTAGGCGACCCCCTGGCAAATCGTCAATCGACCCGGGGGTCGCGATCCACAGGTTGAGAACCCCTGCCCTGTAATTTCAAAGTTCTCCCCCACGAAAACAAGAAAGACGGAGGAAGTGTTCTTCTCCAATGTATGGATGAATGTGTGTGTGTGTGCGTGCAATAGGGATGGTGTGTATGTCTAGGTGAGTAACTGTGTGAATAAGACAGACACATGTGTACTCTCACCTTAGAGACCTGTTCGTTGTTTACATTGGAAGGACTCAATCAATGGGAGACCACTGACACGCTAGGGATGACTAACACCCCACGAGTCCTGCTACCTGGAGTGAGAGAAGATAAGAGGCTAGTAGCTTCCGCGAGTGAATGTATCATGCTAGACCTTTTTTTTCCTTCGTTAAATAGAAAGAAAAAAAAATTAAAAATTCGTAAATGGACAAATTAAAGTATGCTTAGATCTGTACACCGATTTTTGTCACGAAAGAAATGAAATGAACCTTTTCATCAAAAAAAAAAAAGTGTCAACGCACGGCGGCCAACAGAGACCATATTATTTTTAGACAGATCCTTGCGAAACAATCCCAATATCTTCATTCGTCTACAACAGAAGACAATGGACAACCCAGTGATCCTCATGTTTGGACAGTATATGTACAATGTTAACGTGAACTGTTGTGTAAACCTTGAACTTATGTTTGTTGGCAATGTATTCTCTTCAGTACTGAATATACACTATTATTTCTTGGGGAAAAAAATGGGGTGGAGGGGGTAGGGGCACTAATAAAAATGTAGACATATTTTGTTTTGTTTACATAATGGACCTTATTCACCAATCGTAAATAAATACATTTAGCCACGTCATAATATTGATAAAACAATGAAAAATACGTATTATGTGACAGCCGCTTTGGATTACATAATTTGTATAGAAGATATATAGAATCACGTGGCTAAATGTTGTTTGTTTACGATTGGTGAATGAGGTCCATTGTAGTAAGATGATTGGCCCAAAACACCGCCTTAGGATGCAGAACAAAAGTTCTAAATTATGTCCACATGACCTGCTGATTGCTGCACACGTCATCTATTGTCTCCACACCTGACGAAAGTAGCTATATTTTATAATAGTTTTTTTGCGTTCCCTCCAGCTAACATGCGGCCCGCTGGCTGACATTTGTGCCCTCCTCTAAAGCTCAGATTCTATGAGGTCTATTAGTCACCATCAGCAAAGCACATATATCACTGGATAGTAAGCCGCCCCTCCACTGTAGCTGGTTCAAAACGATGAGCTAATTGAGATTCCTGGCTAGCTCTCGAGAGAGATTGAGCTCCTGCACAGGGTTTTAAAAACTTGACGAGATCGACACATGGAAAACAGCTGCAAATGTTTATTACATCATTTTGTTCAGAAACCCCCCTTTTTTAGGGGGGGGGGAAACTCATCTTTCGTTCTATTTCTTCTCTCTCGGGATTGTTTGTTGAAAGATGGGGAGTTAAAGCCTAGTAGGGGGAAGTAATTGTGTGGTCCTATTAAATGTCTAAAAAAAAATGTGCAGATTTAAAAAAGACATTGACAAAAGCTCCACAAGTTTCTCATTTTTTACCCCCGTCAATTTGTTCTTCTTCTTCTTCTCTTCCATTTCCCCCCCCCCCCCCCCATTGTCAGCAGCTTTCAAGCCCTCGTCCACAGACTCGTAACATATTGTCCTGAGACTGCAGTTGTGTGGGTTTTTTTTTCTCTTCTTCTTGGTATTAATTCAATTACACATCTTATGGGAAAGAGGAAAAAAAAAAATAGATACAGAAGAATACTGTTAGATCTTCTATATGTAAATAAAACACGTACAGATGTAATTTTATATTCAAATAGTTTCTGACCTGAGATAGAAAAGGAACAAAATTTTTTTTTTTTCAGAAATCAATCAAAATTTTTCGCCCCAAAAATGCATTAATTGGATTTCTTTCTTTGGTTTGGAAATGAAATTTGGATTTTTTTTTTTTTATATTATTACGAGAAAATAGAATTCTAATCTAATTATATTCTGCCATTGTCGACCACATTCAGTCGAAAAAAACAACTTTGGCGCATCACGTAGAGCATGGCTAGAAACTGTAATAATGAGACAGGACCGCCTGGAAATCTCCTGAAATTGCAAAATATACGAATAAGTCCTGGAAATCTCCAGACAAAAGGGAATAAAAATCTTATTTTGAGATGCTTATCCCACACGCGATTAAAAAAACGGCATTGTCAGCTTTCCTTAAATAAAATTTTATTGCAAAGACGAATGTATTTTCTAATTAAAATATCTTGATTTTGACATTATGCTTATCCTCGCCCGGATTGGGCCCCGCGCTATCCGTTTCGCATAGGGCCCCGCAATACTTAGAATCGGCCCTGCTTTGAGCCACAGTGAAGTCCGATAAGAGGCGCGATGCTGTGAGATGATATCACGTCCAGTGGGAGACAGTACAGTGGTCTCCTACATACGACATTGATGACAAGCTTATTTTCTTTGGGACCCAAGTTATCAATGACCAGTGAGACCGAAATGTCCCAACTCTCCATAATTCTGTCTCAGAAAGTACTAAAAATCGTCCCTGGGAAATCATAGTTAATTTTTTTCCAGAATTACGTCATCTACTGTTGTTGTGTTTTTTTTGTACATAGTGTTGTGGGCTAATCTTGTAGGCTATCTGACTTTACTTCTATATTACTAATTATAACTTTACATTAGCCACAGAACATTACAAAATAGAAATATTCTTAATAACTAGTTTCACTTGTATACAATGAAAATTTATTTCTCACTGGGAAATCCGTCCAGTCTTCCTAAAACGTCGCTATCTCTACTATTCAAAACAGCAAACTTCTAGATGAACGCCATGTTGTTGCACCCTTGTCCGCCTAAGTCTACTACGTCATTAGTCTGTCTGACTACGTCACTACTTTTACCGTCGCTAAAACTATAGCACAATATATTTGTCTAACAAAACTAACCTACTCTCTAATCTAGTACATAACAATAGGAAGTAATATTTATTTTGGAAACTGATCCAAGGACTTTTCAAAAGTCGAAACTTGGAGACTAAATAAATTAACCTTTGCTCTAGGCTTATCATTCTGACACATAGAGTACAGCATATATTATAAAGTGTGATAGAGATGGATGCAAAAAAAATGGGGGATGGGGAAATAATTGGACATTTTGTACATCAGTCGTCAACAAAACCATTATATCATTTAGTATTGCTTTAGAGGCATTAATTAATAGCCGAAATTGTTTAAATACAAAATTTAATTTTAGAAAACAGAAGGTTTCATCTTGTATGGGTTTAACAACGGAAACGCCTCCATTCTTGACAAAGCTTATAGGGCACTCGCTTTCTTTAGGGCTACATTACCTTCTCGAAAAATTGTATCACTTCACATATCAAATCCTCGTGAAGACTGGGATTTTTTTCTATTTCGAAAATATTTCGAAGATGAAAATCTTTAGAGAATGCTGAATTAATATTTTTTTAAAAATTAAACAAAACGCGCTGAGTAGTAGAGAAGTCAGGTGAAAAAGGAGGCTCACGTAGTGATAAATGTCAAGGTTATTATTTAATAGTTTTGAGGATAGCATCTGGCAGCGGATGGTCCTCTGGAAGAGACAACTGAAAAGCTCTCACTTAGGTCGCGAGACACACTTTTGTGACTGAGAGAAGAGATCGAGCCGAAGACTGGCGCAGAAGACGAAAAGGCAATTTAAATAGACTCCCCGTAGACAACTGCTTTGTCTACATTAGCGTCGCAAAATATGCAGGTCGCAACTGGGTTTTACTTGGGGATGTGAAAATACTGCACTCATCCTTAATCTTCCGATCAAATACATTGTTCATATATACATACACACACATTAAGCAATGGACATGCCTGTCTGTGGAGGAGACTTACATCCTGACAAAAGACATGAGAGGAATGGAGAGAGACGATTGTCTAGTCATGTGTGACGCCGTAACGCTCCACAGACAAAGGTGGAGGTGAGGCCAACATTTTAAGATCGAAAAATTCCTTTCTCTGTCTCCTCATGGATCCATTGTTTTGTTTTGTTTCTGTTTTGTTTGTTTGTTGTTTTTTTTTTTTTTTCGTTAGATTTTGTTTTTGTTTTCGATTCAGTGCCGGCGCAACAGAAACGAATGAAAACTTATTTATTATTAAAGGCGCTGAAAGTGTTGGTGGCAAGGCCCGGGGGGGGGGGGGGGGAGGGGGGGGAAGCAACATAAAATGTTTGAAAACTACTCCAACATTTCAGGAGTGTGCGTGCGTGCGTGTGTGTGTGTGGGGAGGCGAGCTTATAAATGGAAATGATACTTCAAAGAGTCTCACTCTATCAGGCGTCAATGGGCCATTCTGACTTCTAATGTTAACTTTTAAGTTTTTCTGACACCATTTTTAAAGACATTTTTTCCCCTTTGTTACATAGATCTATACTTTTTATACATACCTCTTGGACTTTGGTTAATCAGAGAAGTGGCTTTCTCTTTTTGGCCAAGTAATTCAGCTTTTACCACCACTTCAGTCTAGTACTAATTCTTTCACTTGTTTGAGATACAAAACAAAGAAATTTATTACCAATAGAAATTTAACTAATTTGTTACATTTCAGCTTGATCCGAGATTGGATGTCGGAGAAATAGCGTGTGCAGCTTTGCCAGACAGACACACAGAGTGAGTTGATAGAAGCTTTGTCAAAATTTTAATTTTTTTTTTTTTTTTGTGGCAAAATTTCATTAATGTATGGTCGTCTAATGTAGCCCTAACCCTAACCTTAAACTTTCAAAAACTGAGCATCACATTTTGCCAGGGCATTATGGGATTACAAAGAAAGCGAATGAAAGGACGAAAGTGTCCCCCCCCCCCCCTTTCTTAGTTCTAAGCTTATCCAACTGATAATGTGCTTTTCGATGTGCCGGAAGACCACGTGATTACGAAGTGTGCCACGACCTTGAACTTAGTCCATCTATTTACAGTAACTGTGTGTGTGTGTGTGCGTGCGCGCGCGCGCTTTCTTCCAAGGATCTACACTCCATTTCTTCCCTCCATTTCTTCCTATTTGTCTGCATTATTAAAACTCTCACCTCTTTTTTTTCCCGTTACATGCACACACACACACACACGAAACTTCTTCACTTTCCGGACTCCATTTATATATATATATATATATATATATAAAAACGTTACAATTTCATAAAAATGTGTTGACATTTAGAAAGGTTTACAGTAAAGTACACTGATGGTGCAAAATCCAAGCCTTTTTCTACATTAGCTCTCTCTGAGATCTGCACCTACATATCTCTATAATGGATATTATTTTTATGTATACATCTATTGTGAAAGCTTAAAGGCTTTGACGTGCTCACTCGCTTTGTTGTTTTTTTCTTCTCTCAGCTGAGCCTCGAGTTTTGATGCAATCTTTCTTTCCTTCAGTTTTTTTTTTTTCCTCCTAAATTTTACAGACGTCTATAAATTCTGCTAACAGAACAATGCTTTTACCTCAGGGTTTCTCAACCTGTGGGTCGCGACCCCTTTAGGGGTTGATAGGCGATTTGCCAGGAGGTCGCCTAAGACCATCGAAAATATGGATAGTTATTGTCTACTCTTCTATTGCTGTATGTGTGTGTGTTGGGGGAGGGGTCGCAGCAGAGTGGATATTGTAGAAAGGGGTCGCCAGGCATAAAAGGTTGAGAACCGCTGTTTTACCTTCTTAGCGGGATCTTTTATTTAAACTGCTTTCCGGAAGTGCCTTGTCTTTGTCTGCATCTTTGTGTAAACAATTTACATCTGTCTGCGTTATATATTATATATTTACATCAGATTATTTTAAATCTCCCGATGTTAAACTTATGATGAGTTTTCCCCTTTCTTTTTTCTCTCTCAGCATATTTGTTAGTGTTAAAATATATATCAGACAGTTCATTCTAGTCTCATTTGTGTAGGGGAGGGGGGCAGTGGCGTAGCAAGGTACCCTTTGGGCCGGGCTCCTTGAACTTCTTCGCGCCATGGATGCTACGCCCCGGGTGGGTGGCGGTTTCTTTGCAGCGTCTGTTTTGAGCATAAGAGCCTGTCTTCCATCACACTGACCAGATTCTGGGTTTCGCTCCTAGAAAGGTCACTTTGAGGGCATATTCTCAACATCTTGCATTCCAGTTCCACAGAGACTGATGCTAGTGTTAGTCCGTTCCTGTACATGCATTCCAGTCGCATGCATGGCCTCAAGTCAAAAGATAGTGCTTTGTTTACATCTATTTGTAGATCCTGCTAGGTATCATTTTCTACCATGTCGTGCCGTATTTTCTAGATCTAAGAGAAACACAAAAAGGGGTAAAGTTGCCCCTTCAGCCCTTGCAATCTATAGGGCAGATGATGTAAAGGTCATATGTCTCTGTGGCCCACGGTTAAGGAGGGTGTTATGTGGCCAGCACAACGACAAACCGCCTTTACTTTTCCCCAATTTTTGTCAGGTACCCACTAGAGTTGGGTGTACTCAGAGGCGCACAAAGATTCCGAAATTAAAATTCCTTAGTCTTCATCAGCATTCGAAACCGGGACCCCCCAGCTTCGGAAACCAAGCACTTTACCATTCAGCCATCGCGAGTCCCAGATCTAAGTTGTTGCGTCTTTTTCTTTTTTTTTTTCTTTTAGAAGTTTCTGGTGATACCTTTAAGTAACCTTTTCTGACCTATGGTGCAGATTATGTAAAGGGACTAGGTTAACAATGGTGTCATGCGGCCAGCAGAACGACCGACCATCTGCATTTACTTTTCCCAAACTAATGTCAGGTACCCATTAGAGTTGGGTGCCGACTCAGGTGCACCATAGAAATATCAAAAATCCCAGTCTTAATCAGGATTCGAACCTGTGACCCATTGGTTCGGAAGCGCTTTACCACTCAGCCACTCGATACCACATTAAACTGTGTGAGATATTAGCTTGACCTACTGGGTCACCCATATGGCTGTGTGAGTTGTCGGTTCGGTTTGACATACTCAATTTGTAAAACTTCCCTGATCTGGTATTAACAATTAGTGCAAATATTAACTTTAAAAATATATTTGAAAACACAATGACGTTGTTTCAAGCCTAGAATGGAAATCGACCAGCATCTGACCAATCCTTAAAGCAATTAACTGGTCAATATCTTCTTTTTTTTATATATATATTGCCTAACTCCACCTCCTATTATTTTCAATTATTTTCTGTGGATGTAAAGAAACTTCAAAACCCAGACACCCTCGCCATGTCCTCATTGAGGGTATACCTTACTTTCTGTGCCCACTCGTCTAACTCTATAGAGATCTTTAACTCGAGCATCAGGTCGAGTGGTCTGTTATCCCGTGGGGGCAGGGCTGAAGCATCGTCGTATGTGTCCCACTTCATGAATGCAGAGTAGCCAATACAGAACTTACGAATTTCATAGAGCTAATCCGTAAGCGTGTGTATCAGTGGTCGGTGTCACCCGGTACGGTTAGCTCAGAGTGTCAGCCTCATCAACTTTCTCCAAACATTTCCCCATAAACACTATCGTGAATTTGTTATTTTTTGTTGAACTATGAACCAATACATTGAGATGATTGCCTAATTTAATTATTTGTTGCACTAATTTACAATGGATAGTTTCGTTAAAAAAAATTAAAATTGGAGATGATTGTGTTTTAAGTACTGCGTCCAATTAATTATTTTTGTAATAGAAGGCTAGTACACACTTAAGACATTGAAGTGGTCACCTGTGCAACTATTAACTTTATTTCATAGTCATTTTAAACATGCTTCTTTTTTTCTGCATTCTACTGCCAATTAACTTCTACAAAGTTATTTATATAACATCCTCCAAAACTGCTCTCTTTACCTAAACACCCCAATAGAAAGAAAACTATATGGAGAGCTCCCTGATTTGGAAACCACTGCGCAGTTCATCTCATGTATTGGTCTAGTCATCTGAACGCTCCAACATAAGAATGAGAACGAAGAAGAATAATAATTTATAAAACAAAATTCCTCAGCAGTTTACTCGACCAAATAAGAACAAAAGGTCATCAAGTTTATCAATTCATAGCTACACACACAATTTCACTACTGACGACTCAAAACATGAAGTCACTCACAATTTATAGCATGCAATAACACATTTGACTGAAGGTTAGAGTGAAAATGAAAGTAGAATTTATTTCTGCAATGTATCTGTATCTATACTCTCTCTACCTCTCTCTTTAACTCTCCCCGCCCCCCCCCCCCTCAGAAATATAAGTAATCCAACACCTAGATTGTTCCGTTACTATTGTCTCATTTCATCGGCCTTGACCACGAGGAGCAATCCGCTTAGCGCTCGCCAACTTGACTCGCTCTATCTGCTCCTAAGGAATGCGAGTCTCGTCAACTGGGGCATTCTTGGCCTCGCGACCTTTGACCCTATTCACTTGAGCGCTACAGCAACAAGAGTGTGTTGGTTCCTTATTTATGTCATATGAATGGCGGACAGTAGTGAAAACTTATACGTAATGTTATGTATACACATGCAGTCACTCAAAGAACGTCTCTGTATGTTGTGTCGGCTTCTCTTTTGTAGAATGTTGGTGCTCTAAATACTTGCCCTGGATGTGGCAAACTATGCAGGCCACAGCTGGGGCTTCGTGGCCACGGGAAACACTGCATTCCTCATTAATCTTCGGACTCGAAGACAAGCCTCATTATTATTATTATTAAATGCAAAAAGTGTCCGTGCAATCACAAATTATTTCCAATAAGGATCAATAAAGCAGTCTAAGTTTTATAGTTCTAAATGTGTCTCGTGTACAGAGGCGGATATAGCCGAGACCAATTGTTATAGAAGGCCGCAACACTGATCTTCAACATCACAACCTGTGGGCAGTTTAGACCAATAGCTCGTGGCCACTTCGTACAGACCTGTGACGTGGCAACGATTTATAGGTTTAAACTGCCCACAGGTTTTGACGTTGCAGATCAGTGTTGGGGCTTTCTCTAACGACTGGTCTCGGTTTCGTTCATCTGGTCATGACGGAACATTTTCAATAGTTTCTAACGTAAAATGCAAACCGCCCAATCCACTGCGCTGTACTATTCATGTACTCAATCCTGTCCAATCCACTGCGCTGTACTATTCATGTACTCAATCCTGTCCAATCCTCTGCGCTGTACTATTCATGTATTCAATCCTGTCCAATCCACTCCGCTGTACTATAAATCTACTCTGTCCTGTCTCGTACTGTTGGTCTCATCCTTGTGCTACTCGCACACGAGTTAAGTATGCATACCATTCTGTTTACTCCCCCTTTGCAACCTAAGTCTATACGGCCAAAGTTATTCCCCTTAGCCAGCGGTTCTCAACCTTTTAAGCTCGTCGACCTCCTTTTTAGAATCCCTCACTCTGCCGCGACCCCCTACCCACACATACAGAAGAAAAGTAGACAAAGACAATCCATATTTTTGATATTCTGGGGGGCCCCTGGCAAATAGTCAATCAACCCTCAAGGGTGTCGCCACCCGCAGATTGAGTACCCCTGCCCTAAGATCTTTAAGTTATACATCTGGCATTTGGTAATCGTGTTCGCGTCCTCTAATTACTATCCCCATCAGAAGTGAGTCGCGCACAGATTGACCTTTCGACCTTACAGTACCGGGTGTTACACAGCTAATGTTTCATGCAACCAGTAGGCGCTAAGTTCAAGACATGCGGACAGTTTACCTTTGTCCATCTGGCGCGCGTGCAATAGTTAACCAGGTAGTTTGTTGAAATCCATCTGGTGGTAGCGGGGGTTCTTGACCGATACGATATTTGTTGATGTTAGCTGAATCCATTAGTGGTGTCCTGGCTTGACCTCTCCACTCTTAAAGGCACTAAAAACTTTAATAGTTCTTGCAATTAGTAAATCCATTAATCACTGCCTGATGTCTTATGAGCTTTTCATAGAAACTTTACACAACCAAAGTTTAGATCAAATCATTAAAAAGCCAACTAGATTAAACAACACATTAGATCTCTTCTTAACCAACAGACCTGGATTAGTAGTTGATTATGATATTATCCCTGGTCTATCAGACCATGAGATCATAAAAATACACAGTCAGATAAAAGCAGTAGCCAATTCAAAACCCAAAAGAAAAATCTTACTCTGGAATAAATGTAACCTAACACAACTACACCAAGCTGCATTAAACTTTCAATAAACATTCTTATTAGAAAAAGACATTAACCAACCAGTCGATGACCTCTGGAATTTCATTAAAAACCATCTTAAAAGCATTATAGAAAATCATATACCAATTAAATACACATCAAACAAAATAAATAAATGCTGGTTTAATAATAGGCTAAAGAAGCTTTGTAAACAGAAGGAAAACCTATATAGAAAATTTAAAGAAGCTAAGGCAGAAAGAGTTTACAAAAAGTATATAAAAATTAAACACTTAACCCAAAAAGTAAGCAGACAGCTGCAGAGTGAATACATAAACAATGTAATATCTAAAGATAACAACAAAAACCTATGGTCATACATTAAGTCTAAGAAAATGGAAACAACAGTCATAGCGCCATTAAAAGATGAACATAACATAATACATAATGATAATGAAACTAAAGCAAACATCCTAAACAAATACTTTGCATCAGCATTATCAGCCCCAGGAGACAAAGATATATTACTGAATTTGAACCAAGTAGACAACATAGAAGATATAGTAGTACAAGAAAATGGAATTCAAAAACTATAAGCCAACACCAAACCAAATAAAGCGTCTGGACCTGATGATATTCCAGCTAGATTACTCAAAGAACTAAGCAATGAGCTAGCCCCAGTGTTCAAAATACTCTTTCAGGCTTCACTTAACCAGGGCAGAGTACCAAAGGACTGGAAAGAAGCTAATGTCACCCCCCCTCCCCCCTATTTAAAAAAGGAGAAAAATCTCACCCAGGAAACTACAGACCAGTATCACTTACCAGCATCACATGTAAAATCCTAGAACACATAATATGTAGCAACATCATAAACCACTTAGACAAACAAAATGTCCTCACATTATACCAACATGGCTTTAGAAAATATAGATCATGTGAAACACAACTAATAGGACTAATTGATGATTTTTTTAAAGGTTTAGATAATAGTGAACAAATAGATGCTATCTTACTAGATTTTTCTAAGGCTTTTGACAAAGTTCACCACCATAGTTTGCTTAAAAAATTAAAATATTTTGGCATTAATGGTCCACTGCATCAGTGGATTAAAGATTTTCTGATAGGGAGAGAACAAACTGTAATAATAAATGGCTCTAAATCAACACCGATAACAGTAAACTCAGGTGTACCTCAAGGAACAGTCTTGGGTCCACTACTATTTTTAATTTACATAAATGATTTACCAAACTGCATTACTTCAGGAACAAAAGTCAGATTATTTGCAGACGATTGCATAATATATAGAACAATAAAAACAACACAAGACACAGATATTTTACAAAGAGAATTAGATGAATTACAGAAATGGGAATCAAATTGGAGCATGTCTTTCCACCCAGAAAAATGTCAGTTGTTAAGAGTAACAAAAAACTAAAACAAATTAATTCCACTTATCTTATTCATGGCAAACCAGTAACACAGACTAAAAACGCAAAATACTCAGGTGTTATAATAAATGAAAAACTGTCATGGAATCCACATATTGATGAAACTATTTTAAAAAATCAAACAAAGCATTAGGTATTATTAAAAGAAATTTCTATAAATCAAATAAGAACATAAAACTAAAATGTTATTTAACCTTGGTTAGGCCAATAATAGAATATGCATCCTCCGTTTATGACCCCTCAACTCAAGAAAACATTAAGAAACTGGAACAGACACAAAATAGAGCAGTCAGATTCATAACAAATGAATATTCACATTTGACTAGAGTAACACCTATAGAAAAATCACTAAATTTAGAAAGCCTTCAGGACAGAAGACTCAAAAGTAAAGTAGCAATTATACATAAAACACTGAATCATAATCTTCAAATACAAAAACAAAATTTAATAAAATACTCTGAAAGACATAAAGATAAAGGCACATTCCTTGTCCCCTATGCTAGGACAAATTTGTACAAATACTCCTTCTTCCCTAGTGCTATTAGAGCATGGAATGGGTTGCCTGAGCTAGCCAGAAAAACCAGTGACTTGGCAGAATTTAAGTCATTGGTTAATATGCATGACTAAATGCATGACGCGTAGGACGTAATCATCTTCTTTTTTGAAGTAACGTCTGTATTATATAAGATAAGATAAGAAGACTGCATTCTCGGGTTGTCTCAACACGTCAAGAGTCTTAACAGTAGCAAAAAATAAAAAGTTATTAAAAATAAATTCTTGCTGTTACATAAAACAAAATTAATTAATTAGGACTTAATGATTAACTTATTGGTTAATTTTTTGATTCGTGTATTGTTATTTACTAGGAATAATTGTGCGAAATTTCAACTTGATCCGAGAATGGGAAGTGGGGGGAAAAACGTGTACAAAACGCAATAATGGGACGAAATCCACACACACACACATATACATATATATTAAGTAGCATTTATCCCCCTTATTCCGAAATCAAACAAAATAATTAATCACCAACAACTAATTAACTAGCTGTTTAATTTTTTTTTTAATTTATATTGATTCCTGTCATTGATAGGATCCGAGAATGGGAAATGAGAGAAAAATGTTCAAATGTTTACCAGACAGACAGACAGACATAGTGAATTGATATAAGCTTTGTAATAAACCTAATACAATATCCAGACATAACATTTAAAGACAAATCTCATATTCCATATGCTAGGACAATTTCGTACAAGTGCTCCTTCTTCCCTAGTGTCATTAGAGCATGGAACGAGGGGCCTGAAATAACCAGGAAAACAATGACTTAAAACTAAAGGCTCTAGCATGCACGGCTATATAAAGCTGTTACGCAGGAATAAGTTGTTTCTGTAAAGATGTCCAAAATAATCATTTAAAGTACACTATAGCAAGAGTGACTTAAAAATGTGTTGTGTGTGTGTGTGTCTGTGCAGTGTTAACACGAAGCACCTCGTAGTTCGCTCGGTTGTGATGAGAGACTAGCTTTAACGAGTGCAGTGTTGGGGAGGGGGGGGGAGGGAGTGACAGAGGGACCTTGTCACAAGTTAGGTCTGTATTGACTTGTCGCAAGTCCAATGGGGAGTTGGGACGATCGTAGCCAAGTCATAATATGACAGAAAGAGAGAGTGGGTGGGAGGAAGAGAGAGATATATATAGAAATAAAGAGAACACAATGATGGAGAGCCTGATAGAGAGAAACGAGAGATACAGAGCAATAGAAAAGAGAGAGATACCAAGAGAGAGATTGAGATTGAAACGAGAGTCAGATACAGAGACACAGAAAGAGAGAAATTGAGATTGAAACGAGAGTCAGATACAAAGACTCAGAAAGAGAGATTGATATTGAAAAGAGTCAGATACAGAGACACAGAAAGAGAGAGAGAGAGAGAGAAAGAGAGAGAGAGAGAGAAAGAGAGGAGTTAAGAGCTATCTGGAGAAAAGGGAGTTTAAAAAAAATCAGTCTGTACTTCAAGGTACAGAAACTTAACTCTAACATGTTGACGACTAAATATTCAGACTGAAGCCTTCGTTTCCTCAGTTGTTCACTTTCTCGGCGCCCTCTCTGAATTCGTTTCCCCAGGCTCCCCATGTCAGTTTCCACAGTGTAAAATAATCACCAGAAAAAAAAAAATGTCCGGCCGTAACTGCCCTTGTTCCCCAGGGCGCAGCGCCCCCACACTTTATGCTTCAGTTTGGTGGTTAGAAAAAAAGGAAATTGAACTAATGGAATGAAGGGGGGGGGGTGAGGGGTGGTCAGTGGAGAAAAAAGAAGGGGGGGGGGGTGGCAATTAAAATCATAAAAAAGAAGAAATAGTTGCAAGTGTCAAGCTTTGAAATGGTAGAGGAGAGAGAAAATGGATGAAAAGATTCAGAGTGGTACAAAATACAGGCGGAAAGTAAGATTCAGAGTGGTACAGACAGAAAGTAAGAGTCAGAGTGGTACAGACAGAAAGTAAGAGTCAGAGTGGTATATATATTATAGCTTTTATATATTATAGCTTTATATAGCCCTATTATAGCCTATAGCATGCTCAGAGCGCTTTTTGATCCAAGAGGGTATCTAGGAGTTGGTTTTTCGTGCTGCCTTTAGGCGCTCAGTAAACGCAACTCTGCCCGAGTCCGGTGTCGAACCTCGAGACCCCTTCCCAGGTTGCCAAGACTAGCCAAGTTCAAGCGCACTTAGCCTCTCGACCACACTTCCCAGACGAAAAGTAAGATTCAGAGTGAAAGAGACGAAGATGGAGAAAGAAAGATTCAGAGTGAAAGGGTGTCAAGAGAGAGAGACAGAGAGACAAACACAGAGAGAGAGAGAGAGAGAGAGAGAGAGATAGAGAGAGAGAGAGTAAAACTCGTAAAAAAGAAGGAGCGTGAAAACAAGAGACATGTATTTGATTACACACAGAGAAGAATTAAAGAGGCTGATAAACTTGTTGTTGAGGTTGTTAATGAGAGGATGTCTGAAAGTTTCGTTGATACTGCGCTACGATATCTTGCTATATATTAAACACAACTATCTTGCTTTATTAAACACAGGTATCTTGCTATATTTAACACATATTTTATATATTAAACACATACAACTTTGTATTTTAAACATCGATGTCTTGCTATATTAACCACCGATATCTTTCTGTATTAAACGCCAGTATCATGCTATATTTAACACCGACATCTTACTATATTAAAATCGATATCCCCTGCTATTTTACTTGAACATTTAAACACCGAAATCTATCTAGATTAAACACCAATATCTAAATGTAACACTTGACAATTCAAACTTACCTCACAGGGTTACTTTTAAATGTTAGTTACCTTACACGGGTACATGTAATGTATATCTTAACTATTTCAATTTATAATAAGTAAGTTTTATTCAGAGTATCTAACTGTGTATGTGTAAGTGTGCTTGTGTGAGTGTGTGTGTCATCTTGTTACGTCTGCCACATGTCTAGAGCAATGTCATAATTCAGAAAACGCCAACTTCGCCCGATAATGTTGTCTTTATGTTTTCAGGTTGGGTGTCTTACCTGTCAGGTGCTTCCAGTGCCACGAGAGTGTTATTATGACAAAGGTAAGTGAAATGTTTGTGACACTGACATGTGACATGATAATAATCGTAAGCCAGCTTCTATTTTTCAACGCTCTTATGAGTGCTAGGGTTTATAATATTAACATGATTAGTAATACATTAGTATTAATCATAATGCAAGAATATTCCACAATTATCAACTATAACTCCCAATGTCGAAAAAGTGAAAGCGATTGTAAACTATCACAACAAAATATAAAACCAAACCTTTGTAATATGGGACATCATCGGAGCCCTCGTTATACGGGGCCTTGGTTATACGAGTCTGCATCAAAAGGGAGCCCTGGTTAAACGGTGTCCCTGGTTATACGAAATTAGAATATGTTACCCGTCAGAGGGCAGTCATTTTATTTTATTGTCTGAAATTTACACACATTCTAGATAGCATACGCCGTTATTTTGAGGGCCGGCCAACGTACAGAACTACTTTACGAATAAAATGCATAGACGAATTTATTTTCTAATACAAACTCTTAAATTTCACTTATTGTTCGTATCCCTACCCAAACTTGGCCCCGCGAAATCCGTTTCGCATACGGCCCCGCAAAGGTTGAGTCCGGCCCTGCTATTTAGTGACGGGTGAATACAGAGTAGATTACTTGTTCTTCTCCATCCACCCCTCTTTTTTTCGCCGCTAAAACTACATGGGGTAGAAATAAATAAGAGTGATCTTTCCATGACTCTTTGGTCACAACGGTTAAGTCCGACCCTATTTTGTGACGGGTGACTGCTACTTGTTCTCCCCCCCCCCCCCTTTTTTTTTTTCGTTAGGTAACTCTAGTCCGTACACTTGCAGAAATAAAGCGTAATCTTTCTTTTACTTCTTGTCCAAACTCTTGAGCCATGAAGAGAATTATATATAGAGATATTTTTCTTTTCTGTGAGATCTTGTTTTAATTATTTCAAGTAGTCATATCTCTCTGTGGGTTTTTACGTGCTACAGTATCCCCAGGTAGTTTCTAAGCGGTGTATAATGTCTCTTGTACAATTTTTACCAAGGTAAATAAAACAACAACTGCAAATTATACCTGGTATACGTAATATCTCAAAAAATTAATTTAAAAAATACGAAGGTGAATTTGTGGTATCTAGGGCCAGGTGGCTCTTACATCTAAATAATCCGATCAGTCAATGATGCATAGAGTGTACATACAATTAATATTGCATTAGGATGCGTTTGTAAAGGGCTGAGCTGAGTTAATGAAATATTCTTTTATACTTAAAGCTGGTCGGCTGGTCGAATTCATCGAACGAAATTCAATTGGCATACATACGAAGTAAAGTGCCACTTCATACTTCAATGGTGTTAGTTTTGAAAGGGAAATAACTGGGGTTAACTTCTATCAGAATAAAAGTTAATGTTATCCCCCATTGATAAAACGGGAATAATTTTCGGAGGAAGAGTACTTATTTTAACGATTGCGTCCCTTGGACTTCATACCATTTTGGGACACAAGAACAGTTAGAGTTGTTGATCTTGGTTTTAATCTAACATTGTACATAGATTCATGTTTTGAGAAAGACAAATATCTGTATTTGAACTATTTGTTTTTAGCTTTCTAGTCATTAGATAGAACGTCCGTTTTGTAATGAAATAGTCAAAGATCACAATGTGTGGGACTCGATTTAACAGCTTCGTGTTCCATTGTATACAATAAATAAACTTCATAGAAGAATAGTGTCCTGACATGTTGGACGTGTCTTGATACACCAGCGGTGTCTTGATACATGGGAAGTGTCTTGATACTTGGCCATTGTCTTGAAACGTGGACAGTGTCTTCGTGGGCTTAGTTGTATCCAGTTACGTTTTTAGTGTCTTGATACGCTCGAAATCTCTTTGATACGTTCGAATTGTCTTGATACGTTCGAATTGTCTTGATACGTTTGAAGTGTCTTGATATGTTTGAAGTGTCTTGATGCGTTCTTAGTGTCTTGATACGTTTGAAGTGTCTTGATACGTTCGAAGTGTCTTGATACATTTGATATGTCTTGATAAGTGGGAAGTGTCTTGATACGTGGGAAGTGTCTTAATACGCTCGAAGTGCCTTGATACGTGCAAAATCTCTTTAATACGTTCGAATTGTCTTGATACGTTTGAAGTGTCTTGATACGTTCTTAGTGTCTCGATACGTGCGAAGTGTATTGATACGTGCGAAGTGTTTTGATACGTGCGAAGTGTATTGATACGTTCTAAGTGTCTTGATACGTTTGAAGTGTCTTGATACGTTCGAAGTGTATTGATACGTTCGAAGTGTATTGATACGTAGGAAGTGTATTGATACGTGGGAAGTGTCTTGATACGTGGGAATTGTCTTGATACGTTTGCAGTGTCTTGATACGTTCTTAGTGTCTTGATACGTGCAAAGTGTATTGATACGTGCGAAGTGTATAGATACGTTCTAAGTGTCTTGATACGTTTGAAGTGTCTTGATACGTTTGAAGTGTCTTGATACGTTCGAAGTGTATTGATACGTTCGAAGTGTATTGATACGTAGGAAGTGTATTGATACGTGGGAAGTGTCTTGATACGTGGGAAGTGTCTTGATATGTGGGAAGTGTCTTGATACGCTCGAAATGCCTTGATATGTGCAAAATCTCTTTAATACGTTCGAAGTGTCTTGATACTTTCGAAGTGTCTTGATACGTTCGAAGTGTCTTGATACGTTCGAAGTGTCTTGATACGTTCGAAGTGTCTTGATACGTGCTCGAAGTGTCTTGATACGTTCGAAGTGTCTTGATACGTGCGAAGTGTATTGATACGTGCGAAGTGTATTGATACGTTCGAAGTGTCTTGATACGTTCTAAGTGTCTTGATACGTTTGAAGTGTCTTGATACGTTCGAAGTGTCTTGATACGTTCGAAGTGTATTGATACGTTCGAAGTGTATTGATACGTTCGAAGTGTATTGATACGTAGGAAGTGTATTGATACGTGGGAAGTGTCTTGATACGTGGGAATTGTCTTGATACGTTTGCAGTGTCTTGATACGTTTGCAGTGTCTTGATACGTGCAAAGTGTATTGATACGTGCGAAGTGTATTGATACGTGCGAAGTGTATTGATACGTTCGAAGTGTATTGATACGTTCGAAGTGTATTGATACGTAGGAAGTGTATTGATACGTGGGAAGTGTCTTGATACGCTCGAAATGCCTTGATATGTGCAAAATCTCTTTAATACGTTCGAAGTGTCTTGATACTTTCGAAGTGTCTTGATATGTTCGAAGTGTCTTGATACGTTCGAAGTGTCTTGATACGTGCGAAGTGTCTTGATACGTTCGAAGTGTCTTGATACGTTGGAAGTGTCTTGATACGTTCGAAGTGTCTTGATATGTTCGTAGTGTCTTGTTACATTCGATGTGTATTGATACGTGGGAAGTGTCTTGATATGTGGGAAGTGTCTTGATACGCTCGAAATGCCTTGATATGTGCAAAATCTCTTTAATACGTTCGGAGTGTCTTGATACTTTCGAAGTGTCTTGATACGTTCGAAGTGTCTTGATACGTTCGAAGTGTCTTGATACGTGCGAAGTGTCTTGATACGTTCGAAGTGTCTTGATACGTTGGAAGTGTCTTGATACGTTCGAAGTGTCTTGATATGTTCGTAGTGTCTTGTTACATTCGAAGTGTCTTGATATATGGGAATAGTCTTGACATGCTGTCTTGATGCTCGGCTATTGTCTTTTTCATCGATAATTAATGTTAAAATGCGTTTTGATATTGATCGATTTTTTTTTTAAATTACAATCATAGTTAAATCTGCTATCCCCATTTTTTTCGAAATTGTATCTCTCTCTTGGAATTTTTCCGAAATAGGCGTGCTTAAAGCTTCACCCCCCCCCCCCACTCCACTTTAAGAACCTGTTGCTATGACAACGTCTGTCAAGTTATTAGATCTAGCCAAAAAAGGTAACTGTACTTGAAAAGGTCATCCCAGATGATATCTGGACATGAGAACGAGAAATGGAAAACATTGCAACAGTGTTCAACTCTCCACCCCACCCCCTAGTCCCTCATTCTTTTCCCGGTAATAAAAAGTGTGACGAGTTAGACGAGAAATGCAATTACTTCCCCTCGAGAAGCCCTCGTGCTGTCGACACTCTATTAAGTCTACAGTGTGATCTACTTGCCTCTGCTCCTGTGACAGACGGACACGAGATGTACGGAACAAGTCAAGGGACTTATTACCTTCGTAGACTGGGTGTTTATGTTGTTGTTGTGCTAGCGTGTATGTGTAATCAGCTCAGTGGTTGACGGGTCACTTTGACATAATTCTGAAAACCTGATTCACCTTTTTTCTTAAAGACTAACCTAATCCAGAAAGGAAATGAAATGAACTTAATGACCACAGAAAAGGAATGGGATTTCATCTCAATGACCACAGAAAGGGAATGGAATTTCATCTCAATAACCACAGAAAGCGAATGGAATTTCATCTCAATAACCACAGAAAGGGAATGGAATTTCATCTCAATAACCACAGAAAGGGAATATATATATATATATATATATATATATATATATATATATATATATATATATATATATATATATTGGAAATCACACACTCGTGGTGGTGCAGGAAATCACATATCTGGGAACAACAATAATCAGCAACCTAGATTTACACACTGAGCTGACAAAAAGAATACGAAAGGCTTCTGCAGCAATGGCAAAACTCTCCAAGCGCGTGTGGGAAAATACCAAATTGGCTATGGCAACCAAAATCCTAGTCTACAGTGCCTGCATTCTGAGCACACTTCTTAATGGCAGTGAGAGTTGGGCAACTTGCATGCGTCAAGAACACAGATTAAATAGCTTCTTCCTACGCTGTCTGCGACACATAATATAATGTGCATCTCCTGGAGGGATCACATCACCTTCCAGGACGTTCTGAAACAGGCCAATGTGCACAGCATCTACCTCCGACACATAATGTGCATCTCCTGGAGGGATCATGTCACCTACCAGGACGTTCTGAAACAGGCCAATGTGCACAGCATCTATGCTCTTCTTACGCTGGCTCGTTCGCGTCACTCGCTTACCAGATGGAAGAATCCTTAAAGACATCTAATACGCTGAGCTTGCAGAGGGATTCAGACCCAAGGGCCTCCTAAGACTAACCTACAGGGATGTCTGCAAGCGAGTCATGAGATCCACGGGCATCGACCAAAGTATGGCCCAAGGCCGGACAACAATGAGACAGACTGTACGTGCTGGTACGAACTTCGCCAAGTGCAAAAGAAACGCAGCTGCATCAGTCAAGAGAAAGAAAAAAGAAAGCTGCCCTGTCAGCTATTCCTAGGAAAGATGCATGCATATACATGCACGAACTGTGGCAAGCTCTGCTCTGATATCTTGCGTTATGGGTCATTGTAAAGATGTTAACTGTTTGTTCCGTCTTCTTCTTTGGATGTGGATTTATTGCCGTAATGAACCTCATCACAAATATAAGAGACCGACTAGAAATCTGTGCTCACTGAGCCGGACATAAATGCACTAAAAAATCTAACCACAAACGTAATAATCTTCATAAACATTACTTTAACGAAATGTTTTTAGTTTTTTTATTTGATACATAAATATTGTATGTATTTATGTTGTATTTAAGGGTCCAGGTTAAAAAAAGTTTGAAAACTATTATATGCAGATCAGCATATATGAGGGATTAATATGTCAGCCAGATGAATTAAATATCATAATGAATATCAATTAAGTAAATATAAAACCATACACCAATAGATTTATTTGTGGTCTAACTTTTTTTGCATACCGATAGTTTTTGTTTGAAGCATTTATGAAAGGGTATGTTGGTTGATTTCATATTGTGTAAAAATGAGCTAGATCTATTCATTATGTCATTTTTGTTCCTTTTTATCCAAAACAAAATATTTTAATAGTAAAAATATAAACGAGGATTTATTAAATCACTTAAACTGTCTTAAAGCCCTTTCGATAAGTTCAAATTTCGATCGAGCCGCGTATGTTCAGCTGGAAACGATCATTGTATCAATAAACGTTTATTGTCTCCAATCACGTGACTTAGAAATCTTTATATCTATTTATTCATATAAGTCCTGTTCATGTTGAACTTAATTGGTCTTTTTGGCAAAAATTTTATGTTACGAACAGTACTGAAGCGCCACTGGCTGGAGGCCTGAGTTCTTTATGGGCTCCTATAACGCCTCTGGGATGGAGGCCAGAGCCCTACATGGGCTGGAGTGCCACTGGGATAAAGGCCAGAGCCCTACATGGGCTGGAGTGCCACTGAGATAGATGCCAGTTATGATGGATAATAGGTTCTGGTACCCATTCCAAAGCCCACATGTTGTTTAAATGTCTTTAAAAATTAAATTATTGAGGACTTGTTTAGCTGTCTATATTGTGGACTCACTTATATAAAGATTCATCAAAGAAAAAAAAGTGAAACTCATGTGGTCCTGTGGGCAAGTTTTTCTTGTCTTAGAATCGCGATTCTGGATTTAAAAAAAAAAGAAATCTTTCCTATATGTTTGTATTTTGATGATACACCTGAATGACCTAAAGTATTACCTGGAAAAACGTCATTTATTGGTCGATTAAATGTGTCTAGTACGTCATATGAAAATGTCAAGACACCGTATTTTAAATTTTTTTTTTCTAGGCTCGGATGGAACCTGGCGCTACGAATTGCTCAACAAAGTCGCGCTATATTCTGGCTGGCTGGGTCCTCGAGGTCAATTGAAAACATGGCGTCTGCTACATGGGATAGGTAAACATGAGATGTGTTTCAGTGGTCCAGCAATGTGATATCTAAGTCAACATCCCGCCTGTGCGTAATGAGCTGCAAGCCAGGGGCTTGTCAGCGTAACCCCAAGCAGATGTACAGTGTTATATGCGTCACCTTTGAACCTCAGCTGGCCACGTTCTGATGCTGAAGAAGCCTGTGATCCTGGGTGCGTTGCTGCTGGGGCGTTAATATTTTTTCATCATCTGTTTGCCATATTACGCTGTCATTAGGGTGCCAATTTTACGCCATCGGCTTTAACACGTCAATAATGTGCCTACGTTGAGTTACCGTTGAAAAAGCCAATATTAAGTAAGGACGGATCCTGACCATTTTACTTGTGATGGTAAGGGTTGTTTCTTTATATTTTAGATATTTTCTATTTGGGGGGGGGGGGGGGGGGGAATGAGGTGATGGTTTTAGGTTTCAATTTGTATAAGGTAAGGGAATATTATACAACGCCAACAAAAAAAAAAAATCTCCTTTTTCAACCCGAACAAATCGTAACGAAACTATTTACCCCCTCCCCCCCCCCCCCATAGCATAACAAGAGAAGTAAACTTTTCTAAAAGATTTATTTGTCAATTATCTTTTTCCCAAAATTACATTTTTTTCATCATGGTATCGATCGAAATGATGAAAAAAAGTAATCGAATTTCTTCGGCGCTTCGATCTCATTATAATATTTTTTTGAGAACCCGTTCTATAGCCCGTCCGCGAAAGTCGGACCCTCGAAAATCAAGGGGACCATTGTATCGGTTATAACATTTGAAATATTTTTTTTCCTTTTTGTCACGCAACAAATCTTCAGACACCCTCTTCCCCCCGTGTAACAAACCGTAACAAATTACCCTCTCCTCTCCCCTTACGTTACGTCATATACAAACGTTCCCTAAGACTTCGCCTGTAATCTTGAGCCCCCTTTCCTCTTGGAGACATTGAACATGCGTGTCATGTGACGCGTCCCCGTTAAGGAGATCTTCAGTCCAAAAGAAATAAGCAGCTTCTCTGAGCAGAAGTTTTCGAGGTGCCGGATAGGACTGCTGCACGGGCCGGAAAAGGCTCGCGTTCTGTAATTTGGTAATCTCTGTAACAGAGGATGTGTAAAGGTGTAGTTGTAGGCCGAAATGACCCATCAGCCTTGTCATATATCAGTTTACATAGATTATCCGTATGTATGTTTTAAGTAGCGCATCCTATGAGCACATCAGTCTGATTTTCGCGTTGAGTGTCATGCTTTTGTTTTGAAAGTGGTACTATGAATGTACAATTTTTGCCAGTAGTTTAGGTATATATAGATCTATATAAATGGCCGGAATGGCACATTCACAGCACCACTTTATATCAACGAATAAAATAAAAATATTTAAACAATCACTGTATACTACTGTTGATTTATAAAAGTGAATCAATTTTGTGCTTGAAAAACAGCTTTTTGTTTACGGTAGAAAAAAATACGGATTAATTTTTTTGTTTTAATTGGCGGACTGGTATTTAAACCTAGTTGTTATTTTTTTTTTTTTCAGTTGGATGCAGGCGTCAATGAGGTTGTATCGGGAATCTCCGATCTGGTAAGTCTTTTATTTCTTTGTTTTACACTTCCATACACACGGCATTGAAGAAGTGACCTTGACACTCATTCGTTTTACTCACAGACAGTGTATCACGTGACTGCTCTTTTCGATTGCGTCATTTCAGTCTTGGCGCTAAAGTCTGTGTAGTTTTATGAAAAACCGTGCGCGTAGCTTCCAAATGGACAGACAAGCAGGTTTGGTCCTATTGTAAGACATGACTGATTGTCTTTGTCTTAAAGTTACAGTGAAGGCAGCACGAAGAAAAGGTCGTCCAAAAGCTGGACAATGTAATAGAATGTAGCTTCCCCTCTCTTGATATCCTGCTAAGAACAGCTGCTGACCGGGGGAAATTGAGTGATTTTGGTTACGCGAACTGTCACATCACCCCTACGACAATAGTCAAGGGACAGATGATGATAATAATAATTATTTTAATGTAAATATATTTAAACTATTTAAATCTATAAATGATTGTCATTGTATTGAAATTTTAACTTCGTAGTACGTAGCTCTTTAAGGTCTGTTTAGCATTATACAGGCTTCTTCTAACAGTAATATAAGACAGCAGTCCCGTGATGCATTGTCTTTAGTGCACTTCATAAAATATTAAACACTAGATTTACTACAAATAGCTAGCCTATATAACATATACTTTCACAGCAAGTGTTTGGTGTATAACAAAATAAACTCATTTGGGTTCAAGAACACAAGACATTTTTTTTTCATTTAATTTATGTTCAAGAACACATGACATTTTTTTTTCATTTACGCCATCATTACATACTCGTAATACATCAACATTTCACTCCACTATTAGTACACATTTTCATTACTATTTAATCTATCAGCAAATGCATGTTTATTGTACCGCAATCAATGCAGTTATCATTACTACACATTATGGCATAACAGTACATCCCCTTGAAAAAGACATTTATGCATGACTCTCGCTACCATGACTGATACACACTTAATGTTCTTAATAGACAATTTTGGAAATACTATTATATACTCACGCAAAGCGTACATGAAACTCACCATACTCTCGTTACTGCACAACGTTCTTCTCATTCGCTCATCTGCCTATCGTTCGAATCATTGACTTCATTTTTACTTTTTCTTATCTAGCTCTACCTGTATTATTATATATGCTAATTACTTTTTTTTTTTTTTTTTTCGGTACCGATTTTTTTGTTGAACTCTTATGAAAGTTCTGAAACCTGGGTGCTTTGATTGCATGCGTTTACAAAAAAAAAAAAAAAAAAAAAAATTTGGGAAATACGAGCTGGGAAACATGAGTTAGAGGTATTCGGGGCTTGGAAAGACCTTCCTTCAGGGAACAGTACCAGGAAAAAGAATAAGAGGCAGACAGAGAAAGTGATGTGAAGAAAGCATAAAAAAAAAAAAAAAGGTTCTATCCAAGGCAAAAGAGAGGAATGGAGAAAGGCGGTTGACAAATCTTGCCTGGTGTCAACGCCCCAACAGAATAAGAGATAGGTGAAGGTGAAACATAAGTTATGGCATAGGGCTGCCACTTCGTTGCAGACCCCCCACCCCCACCTTTATGGTCCCAGGGATATGTTCAATCATTTGAAGACAAAGCTAGGCATACATTGTTTTATGTTGATTACAAGGGACCCGTATCTCTAAACCCTATAGCCTTGTGAAATCTAAATACAGCACTGAATGTACGCTGTATAGTGAGTCACAAATTTTGTTAGATTGAGTGAGTATACTTGAGACAATATATTGCTCAAAACTAAATAGTGATACAAATTTACATTGACTTTTCTTACAACTTTAACATTCGTGTCATTAAATTTCATTGACATTTTAACTTAGCGTACATGTATTCAGGGCCGACCTTAGCTAATTGGGGGCCCTAGGCGAGTGGAATTTGGTGGCCCCCAAAAGAAACAGAAGAAAAAAAAATAAACTGCGAAAAAATAAAATGATGCAGATTATTTGTAACCTTTTGACTCCAACAATAACACTGAGCACAAGTCTCGATATTTCATCTCTACAAAAATTGTTCAGAGTCCTGTGCGAGGCCCCAATCAATCAATTGCCTATGCCTAGGCCGGCCCTGGTGTATTGAACGTTAAAATAAGTACATACTATGTTAAAAGTGTATACATATATCAACACATCTGTAGGTCGTAATAATTTAAACCTGTGTGTGTCACATTAATTTGTAAAGTTTACTAAGATGTGTGTATGTGTGTGTGTGTTTTTAACACATTGCACTACAAAATATACCGTTGTGTGTGTGTGTGTGTGTGCCATATGTTGTAGTAGAAGGATGGGTTAGGGTTAATTTCTCTCTCTTCTCTTTTTATTAGATAAGAAAAAACAATCTACTTTTCATCTTTTTCATCTTCTTTGTCTCCTTTGGCTGCTCTTGTGTAGATCATTTGAGAAGCATTGTTTGGATATGAGACGAATCAAACCTTTAGAATGCAACTCTCTGAGGGCCTGCTTTGCAAGTGATCCTCTGACCTTTAACCTTTCAGAAACTACTGAAGGGGTAATGAGTTTATAGCTGGGAACTTCTTTGTACAGTTTATCATAAGTTGCCTTGTCAAAAAGGATCAAATTGTTGAGTTTATCACGGACTTTTCCTTTGGACCACTTCTTCTTTTTAGCTTTACCGCCGGAACCTTCCTTTTTAGGTTTGCCTGCAGTGGTTTTAGCAGCCTTCGCTGCTTTGGCCTCCGCCTTCTTAGCACCCATGATGCTGGTCGGAAACAGGTTAATTTCTCTCTCTCTCTCTCTCATTTATCAATAAATGTATGTACCTACACTGTACAAAGAATGTATTTAGAAATACGTGACGGTTATATTATCTGAAATAGCTTTGACCTAAATACATAATATCGATTTATTTATGAGGACGTATTTGTAAGTAGTTTGACATACATCTAAATTTGTTTGGAAAAAAAAAAAGAGTAATTGACGCAAAAGAAAAGCCGCTGCAAATATGGATGAGAAGACTCGGCGAGGGTTGTTGGTGGCGGCAGATATCCCAGTGAATCCCCCCCCCCCCCCCCCAAAAAAAAAAGATTAACTGATGAAGTTAAATCCAAGATACAAGAAACAAACCAGAACTTACACCGAGCACAAGACTGTCTGTTACGTCTTCCCGCAACACCTTCCCGATTAAATCAGACCAGCGTTTCCCAAGTTGTATGCCTCCGCGGAACCTTAGTATTTCGCAAAGCCTGAATATGTGTTCCGCCAACTAATGGAATCATTAACTAGTAGGCCACCACGTGAATTAATCTCTCTTAAAAAAAAAAGAGAAAAGTGTTCCGCTAATTACTCAGAATATGCGAAGTGTTCCGTTAAGGACAAAGTTTGAGAAACACTGAGCTAGAGAGTAAATCAAAGTCTAAAAAAGTACTAGACTGTTCTCTCAATTCTCTGCAACAACTATACATACTACATATATTAAGGCAGCCTTAGAGACCACTTTTTTATGACAGAAAATAGTGAATGAAATATAACGCAATAATGGACTTCTCTGGCCAAGGCACGGACATTTGACCCTCCTATACGACAACTCCGCCTAGCAGCAAGACAACGTTAACTAAACTAACTGCAACAAGTAGTGGATACTTTATAATAAAAATCGTGCAGTGAAATAAATGACTGTGTACACGTATAAAAATACAACAAACATGCAAATATGTGACCCTTCGGGACCAAGTAAAACAAAGGACGTTTGGGCCACAAGGCCTTCATCAGCTACGAAACAAACAAAAAAAAAAGACAAACAATAGACACAAAATAGGCTTAAGTGAACGTATCTGGCTGATGTTGTTCTCTGTCGAGGCAGAAAAGAAATGAGCATTTTGCATGTTTATTGTATTTTCTATACAGTCGTTCACCCCTGCAGCAGTAGATCTTTATTCTCGAGTTGTGTACACGTATACGTAGCTCGTCTCTGGCTTTCTGAATCAACGGAACAAGCCCAAGTTTGAGAATCACTGTAAAAAGGGAGACATAAAATAGGGGTGGATAGCCAGCAAACAATGCCTGGTACAGTTTATGTTGGCTTGCATGTTTAGACTTTGTGGCTGGAGGCGTGACTTGGTTTTGAGATGGCGGGGCGGCCGGGTATAACGGTAGAGATATATCTAACAGGTGGAAGCCATTCATCATGCAGTTTAAAAATATCTCCTGCTTTCTTTGTCAATAGCGATTAGCGACGTGTCGCCTCGAGGTGTCCAGGGCCGTGTCTCGTGTCGCTGTTCGGGGTCACAATATGAACGTGCATGTGGGGGAGACAGGGTGGGGACGAAAGCAGCCCTCATTCCAACCTGTTGCCGGGCTCAGTGTCTAGCCTGGAAAATGAGCAGGTTCAAAAAGTGAACTTGAAAAACAAAATCTGCCGACAGTGTAAACTGAGGAGCGTTTAAAATGGTGGCCACTACATTGTGTCTTTGAAACGAAAAAAAAAACAACAACAAAAGGCTCTCTTTCTAAGAAACAAAATGTTGAAAGACCATTCCAATGTATTGAAGAGTGAGCTCCCCTGTTGTCTAGCCAGCTATTTAAAGTTATGTAAGTCAGTTAGTAAGTCCTAACTATCATTCTGATACGCTTATGAAACTCATCGAACGGACCAACTGAACCGCTTTATATGAACTCTTGACAATCGAATGACATCGACGTGTTCAATTATAAATCAGACATTGACATGTTCATGTATAAACCAGACATCGACATATCTAATATATAAAGCAGAATGTAAAGCATATGTAGGTATAGCTGTATGTATGTATGTGTCCCGCATCCGGCATCATCTTTTTTCTATAAATTTATTTTAAAATGTTGAAAATGTGTTCTAATGTCTCAAGTGTTTGTTGAAACGTAAAAACAATGATATTCCTGGTATCCCTTTCAGTGTTTCCGTTCCTTTAAGTGATGTGATTAAAGTTTGGAGGTAAAACATCTTCGGTTTTGTACCACGCCTTTTGGTGTTAGAAACCTCGCTCCGTTGCTCGTTTTCTGAAGAAACCTCGCTCCGTTGCTCGTTTTCTGAAGAAACCTCGCTCCGTTGCTCGTTTTCTGAAGAAACCTCGCTCTGTTGCTCGTTTTCTGAAGGCATGGTGACTATCGAGATATCAAATGAATGGACGAGCCATTGGCGAGCAATGCGAATGTAAAATAAAAAAAAATTAATTCAAGAACTGAAAATGTTCCTACTGGTTCCGTCTCTATGCTGCAGGCGTCTGTTTGTTGTGTGATGGAGAGCTTAGGGCAGGAGTTGTGTTGTCTTGTGCTTGTTGGGGGCGTGTAAATAAGGAAGTCACTTTCTCTCCATGTTTATGCAGGAGTTCGTTTTGTGACAAAACTGTCAAAACTTATTGAATCCACAGAGAGAGAAAGAGAGAGAGAGAGAGAGAGAGAAACTTTAAAAGACAATAGAGAGAGAAAAAAGAGAGAAAAACACAGATATAAAGGAAACAAGATAGAAAGACAGAGAGAAAGAGAAATAGAAAGAAACATGTATAGAAAAAGGCAGATAGAAAGAAACAGAGAGAGAGAGAGACATATAAAGAAACATATATAGAAAGAGGCAGATAGAAAGAAACAGAGAGAGAGAGGGGGAGAAAGAGGAAGATAGAAATAGACATATAAAGAAACAAATTGTTATAAACCTGGTGGTGGTTTGATGGGGGTAGTGGTGTGAGTGTAGTCAGCCGACGCAATTCGCACCAGGCCAGCGCTAGACGAGCGGTCAACCGTGACGAGTTACGACGGTCAGCCGAGACGAGTGTCAACACGACGGTTCGGGAAGGATCGACGTCGTAAACAGAGCTCAGGAGCGTCACAAGAGTTGTAGTCATTTGACCACCTAGAAACGTTGAGCGGCGTTCTGTCCGGTTCGAGAAGGCCAGTAGGGGCCCTATATAAGAGCGGAGGTGTCGCAGTCAAGACGGTTGAGAAAAGGGGCTCAATACAGCGAGGTTCACGACAGAAGGTTCACGACAGGGGCTCAGAACACGGTCGACTACAGCACAGTTCAACGGTGTGGTTCTGTACGGAGCATTACTAGCATTCAGTGCGGAGTACTGTCAAGTACAGTTGAGACGACTGGCGTCTTGATCTTGGTCTGCGATCGAGTCCGACACAACGAGCCTAGTGTGTGAAGTCAGTCCAGAACTGTTGAACCCAGTGCAAGCCCGGAACGAGACGGAGAGGCCAGTGCAAGAGTTGATACGGCGGAACGGTGTTATCGGAAAGATATTTGTACAGAGTACATGTTGCCAATTGTACAGTATTGGCTGTTATTTATTCAACTATTAAAGTGTTACGTTACTTTGGAGCCCTGAGTTGTCATGTTCTTTAAGTTGGTGGTGTATGGTGCAGTTTGCAGAGAGCTTCGATAGGGAGATTCGTAACAATATATAGAAAGAGGCAGATAGAAAGAAACAGAGAGAGAGAGAGAGAGAGAGAGAGATACACATAAAGAAAGAAACAGAGAGGAAAAAACAGTGCGCGAAATAGACACAGAAAAAGAGACAACGAGAGAAAGAAAGAAACAGAGAAAGAAAGGAACACACAGAGAGAGAAAGAGAGAGAGACAGAAAAAAAAGAGAAAGGGCTAAGAAAGAATGTATGAAAAGAGCTCTAGATCTAGTTTCCTCGCATATCGTATTCTGTTTCTTGTTGGACTAAAAGAATATTGAACAAAGATTTTAACATTTGCATTTTTCTTTAATTGTACACCAATGACCAACGCGTACCCCACTTTGGGAAACACTGGTCTACATCATGATTCCAACTCAAGCCTCCCCCCCCCCCCCCCCCCCAAGCCATTAAGGTAGCTATGCTAATGTCAATGTTGTATTTGCAATGATTTGTGTCAGATCTCTGTCTAGTGACCTCACGCCATAGATTGAATTAAGAGTGGGGCGAATTAGTGAATTTGAGCTTAATCTCAATTAAAATTGAGCTAAACATTGAGCTAAACTTGTTTTAGTCAAACTTTGAAAAAACCAGCTGGCACTTGGAACAAGGAAAGATAACTCTTGTCATTTACCTTTTTTTTTTCTCTCCCGCTGGTCGCTACCTAAAACAGCAAGTTAGTTGTTTCCCTTAGCTCTATCCCAGGGGGTCACGGTCGGGACGCTTTCTAGAATGACATGACCAGATGCTGGAGTTTGTTCTAAAATGTAAGGAGTAGGTACTCTCGAGAATTCCCACAAGGCCACAACCTACTTTTGTATTTCTCCAGCGCGAGACTCTTGCTTTATGTTGGTCCCGTCACTTCCCGTTATTATGACGTCACGATACCCCCCCCCCCCTTTTTTTTTCCTTCCATTTTCCAGAAAGACCCTCCTTCCCCCCCCCCCCCCTCCAGTTTTAATCGTAAATAGACGAGTAAAGTTTCCAGTGTGCAGGGTGTGGAAGGGGGGGGGACGTGCGTTTTCGGAAATGAGTTGTGAATGAGGGCTCACCAATATGAAACAGTTTTTCGAACGTGAATCTAGTAGATAGACAGCGAGGTAGAGGGAGGGTGAAAGCTAGAGAGGGGGGGGGTCAAGAAAGAGGGGGGTTGTGATCCATAGTTGAGTGTGAGCTGAAGGGGGGATGTGGTAGCTTGGTATAGTAGGTAAAAAATAAAAAAGTGAGATTATTTGAAATTCGAGCAGGGTTAGGACAGCGAACAAGCTCATAACATATGGTTACTTGAACGATGTGGCCATGACTTTTGACCTTGAGAAACATCTACATTTTAATTTATTATTTTTTTCACGCGTTGTGCATGCATGAAGTACCAAATACCTAAAACTAAAGTCATGGGAGAAACGCCTATTTTTTTTTTTTAAATTCACAATTTCATTTGACATTATTAGTAACTTTGTAGTCTCAGGTCTAAATACACCCACACACAAAAAATAAAAATAAAAATACTTAAAAAAAACAACAAAGCTTATAATAATGTGTATCAATTAGTTTGGATCAGTCATGTAATTAAATTTGTAATAGACACAAATGCCACAGAGACCTAGACTTACAATAATACACCTGTTCTCACCAATTAAATGCTTTGCATCCAACTTTAGTATTCAAATGACAGGTACAATAGTTACAGTCCCTGACCGGACGAAGCCTCCAGAATTGTCGGTATCCTTTTCTTTGTTTGTGTTGCTTATACTTTATTTTCTTATAGACGAAAAAAATAGGTACAACAGACACGGTACCTGCCCGGACGAAGCCCTCAGATGTCAGGGGTTCATATTATTGTTTTGACTCGACTTGCCTTGGGTTGTTGTGTTTCATGACTTGGTTCCTGTGGCTCACTTGGGGTTTCGCTTATACGAACAAATATTACTTGATTCTTAAATTCTTCAATTCTTAAATATTACAACTAAGAACAATTATGGTTTGCCACATCCAACGAAAACATAAGCATAGTATGCCGGTGGTCGATTTAGATCAGCGGTTCTCAACCTTTTAAGCTTTTAAGCTCGGCAACCCCTTTTTACTATCCCCCACTCTGCCGCGACCCCCCCCCCCCACAGCAATAGAAGAATACACAAAATACAATCCATATTTTCGATGGTCTTAGGCGACTCCTGACAAATCGTCAATCGACCCCTCAAGGGGTCGCGACCCACAGGCTGAGAACCCCTGATTTAAATTCTCTTTTCGCCGTCTACGTCTGTCCTTGACATTGGAACTTCTTTTGTGCATTCCGCGGCCTTTGTTAAAAAAAATCTCCAGCAATCTCGTTCTGAAGCCACCTGCAGTCAGATGCCCACTTCCATGTCAGTTAAAGCAAGTTGGTGCCTAAGCTGGCCTTTAAAGCGTTTCTGTGGGGCATGTCTGCTACGTCTATCACCTTTCAGCTCACAAAAAAGACTGCCTTTTGCAAACACTCGTCCCCCAATAAGAGATAGTGCTTTCTCCAGCGTAACTGCCGGACCATAAGGATTCCCTCTATACTGTCCATACCGGCGTGTTCTGTATAGGGACTTAAGAGACTTCCTTTTCTAATCGCCTTGCACATTGACATTTAGAACTAAAACAACACGAAAGCAACTTTTCGAATTAAAAGTCTTTATCCGATCCAAAATAAGCAATTATATTTCCTCAACAAGTTATTCAAACGGGCGAGGCTCAGTCACCTCGTACTGTTGGGATAAATCTCATATACCAGGTTTCGCGCTAAACCACATATTTAACACTGTCGCTTCGCTTTTGTGAAACTTTGTAAATGTCGAAAATTCCGCCATGTAAGAAAATCTCCTATTGAAACAGAGTTTGAAGCTCTAGTGCTAAAAGGAATGATGAATAAGCACGACACGTAACACCAATTTTAAATTTACAAAACTGAAATACATATGCCTAAATGTGTAGGCTATATTATTTCACCCAAACATGCATTCTTTCTTATAATAAAGCTAAACTTGAATATCGCAAATTCTGAGGTTTCCTTTAATAAAAAAAAAATAAAAAAATAAAATAAAATTACCCAGCAACATAATGTAGCAATTAGTCTCATAAACTTGAATTCTTCTTTCAAAAAAAAAGCTAAAATTAAATAGCGCAAATTCTGAGGTTTAATGCGAACTGCTGTGTAAACCGTAAACTTATGTTAGTGTCGTATGTGTTGTTGGCAAGGCAATCTCTTCAGTACTGAATAATACAAAAATGAGTAGAACTTCACACCCGATGAAGTTTCAACAGATACACAGAAGAAAAGACCATCGACTGTATTATCAATACATTTGGTTGAACTAATAGCCTTAGAGTCCAGCGGTTCTCAACCTTTTAAGTTCGGCGACCCCTTTTTACAATCCCCCACTCTGCCGCGACGACCCTCCCCCTCCATACACAAACACAGAATTGTAGGGTAGACAATGACAATCCATATTTTCGATGGTCTTAGGCGACACCTGGCAAATGGTCAATCGACCCCCACAGGTTGAGAACCCCTGCCTTAGACGTATCTCCCCTTGTCCACGTGATGTATTCTCCAGCTCTGTAAAGCCATGTCCGGCGAGAACTTTAACTGTTTTTTTTTGTTTTGTTTTATGTAAGGATCTCCGCCTTATCTGTGGGAACCCACGGCTCAAATTGGCGAATTAAAAAGCGACTTACTCTTCTCCTATGTTGGTCACCCCCCCCCCCCCTCCATGTCTGTCAACATCTGTGGAAATACAACTGACGTTTCCCCCCCCCCCCCCCTCCTTTATATTGTTTTCCCACGGCATATACTCCTCTCAGACGTTTGTGTACAAACCAAACATGTTTGTGATTGTTTTCTCTCCGCCCTTGTCTTAGGTCTTGTCCCCCTACGTTCACGTAAAGTAAGATACGCCGATGAGTTTGCCTTTCTCTCGGCTTCCGATTCTTTGTTTAAATGTCAGCCGAATTACCCGATCCCGTCATTAGGGGCGAGATGCTTGTGTTTACATGTGTGTGCGTGCGTGTGTGTGTGTGTTGACACATTGCAGCATTGCAATGTGAACTTACAAACAAGTGTTCTTAATAATTAAAATCATCAACTTAGAGGTGGTCATTGGTTAGGAGTCATGGTCATTGGTTAGGAGAGTTGGTCATTGGTTAGGAGAGATGATCGTTGGTAAGAAGAGATGGTCATGAGAGGTGGTCATTGGTTAGGAGAGATGGTCATTGGTTAGGAGAGGTGGTCATTGGTTAGGAGAGGTGGTCATTGGTTAGGAGAGGTGGTCATTGGTTAGGAGAGGTGGTCATTGGTTAGGAGAGTTGGTCATTGGTTAGGAGAGATGATCGTTGGTAAGAAGAGATGGTCATGAGAGGTGGTCATTGGTTAGGAGAGATGGTCATTGGTTAGGAGAGGTGGTCATTGGTTAGGAGAGGTGGTCATTGGTTAGGAGAGGTGGTCATTGGTTAGGAGAGGTGGTCATTGGTTAGGAGAGTTGGTCATTGGTTAGGAGAGATGATCGTTGGTAAGAAGAGATGGTCATGAGAGGTGGTCATTGGTTAGGAGAGATGGTCATTGGTTAGGAGAGGTGGTCATTGGTTAGGAGAGGTGGTCATTGGTTAGGAGAGGTGGTCATTGGTTAGGAGAGGTGGTCATTGGTTAGGAGTCAGAACGTCTTGTAACTGACACACTTTATTGTTTCAAAATGAGACGAACTTCTAAGCGTGGAGTTGGGCAGTTAAACCAAAGCTGCAATTAAGAGGGGTGCGTGTTGTGTACGGCTGTTGACTTGTAGCACCAAACTGCTAGGAAAACAACTGTTGGAAGTATAAGCTCTGCTATGTCAAACACAAATATAAGATCCCAGCCCTATCCTATATGAAACTAGAGAGATCTTTTGTAAAAAAAAAAACAACAACCAATAAACTAAGGGTTGCCTTATGTAATGACTCAATAGTAAAACGCAAGGAAGTTGGGGGTTAATCGGGAATTTCCTTAATGACGAGATGGAACAAAAGGACTAATTGACGAGAGAGGCTTCTTTTAGTGACGCCTATGAAAGAACGTATTTTTCTATTGCCGAAGACATGTCATGTGCCCTTATTTTTTAATAAAATATTGTGTTATTAAAAGGTCAGATTAACTTATTCTATTTATTATATTGCTGGAGTTTTTTGTTTTTTTTATAGAATTAGATCTCGCGATTACAAGAACAATATTTCAAGTCAATAGACTCACAACCTTCTTTAGAGAAGCAACACCAAGGCCTCAACAAAGACTATATCAAACTCACATACAAGTTGACCTCCTTAAGACATGGGCCTATATGGCATCTTATGGTTAAGGAAAAAAAAACATGAGATTTCCTTCTATCAAAATCAAAATATGAACCTCCTACCGAATCAAGATTAAATATAAGGTCCTCCAATAAACTAAAATTTGAGATCCACAGCTCAAAAATTATTATTTTTTGGTTAAAGTTTCCAAAATGATGGAGCCATGCAGGCTTTATTTCTCTGCTGTTGTTATTTAAATCGGTGTCATGAGACTCTCATCTCTTTCCCTCTCCTTGGTCCCGTCTGGGGCATCAACCAACTTCCTCCAGGCGTCTCGTTTCTGGGCGAGTCTCTCCAACCGTAACCTCCGAGGGTGCCGCTCCAACCAAATCCGCCTCAGTCACGAGGTCACCCATTCAACTGTCCCCACGTCCAGCTTAATTGTGCCAATGGTGGTGATGGTCCTGGTGGAAACTATGGTCGTCGGTCTGTTTAGCTTCCAGACGTCAGCTTCATCGACATGCGTCGTACGCTTTCCAACTGGAGGTCCATCTACCCCAGATCCTCGACATCTGTTGATTTGCTGTTTGGTGCTTCCGGTGGTTTTGTCAACAGGTTAATATGCATGACTAAATGCTTGACGCGTAGGACGTAATCATCTTCTTTTTTGAAGTAACGTCTGTATTATATAAGATAAGCTTAGTGTGGCTGGCCCAACGCCTAACCTTCCTTCTTTTTCATCTTGGGGCTGTCCATGGCGGGGTTATTTAAATCAATATACAATAAATATCCATTTTTGTGGCAAGTCTGTATTTGTATTGCCACACATGTAGATTTATATCTTCAATGGATATGACTTAATACGAGACTTCTAATGTAAAGTTAGCATCGTTGACATCTGTATGACAACACTTGAAATGATTCCGCTACTCTTGTAATACACTTGACATCTACATTGAACTAGTCTGTATTTGTAGTGTTGCTATATCGTAGTGGTGTAGCTCTAAACGTGACGCTCATCGTCAACTTCCGCTCTCGCTCTCCCTTTCCTACAAGCTCGTTCTTCTCCCTGACGCGTTTTTGAAATTCCCTCGTTTTTTGAACAGTCACGTGATTCGAGTCATTAATGCTTGGCTTACAACCTTTGTCCTTAATCAAGAATGGCTTGATGTCTACGAAAAAAAAAAAAACCCGGCGTGCGTTATTTTTTTTTATTTTTTGAGTGGGGGGGGAGGGAGATTTTTTAGAGATAGTTGGCAGAAAAAAAAGGGGGTGCGGGGGTTCGTTGCTCCAAATATTATCCCTGTAATCCTAGAATAATTACTTGGGCTAAAAAAATGGCTGCCCTCCGTTCCCGCCTCGCGTAGTGCGCGTGGCACATGTTTGGCCTGATTTGACTTAACAAGACTAAATTATATGATTCCTTCTTTTTCTCTCTTGTCCGACCTTGTTCTAGATCAGTGCAGTGCTTCCCAAACCTTTTCCTTAACGGAACACATCCCACATTTGAATAAATTAGCGGAAAACTGCTTATTTTTTATTTTTTTTAGAGAGAGAATAATTCACGTGGTGGCCTACTAGTTTATTATTCCAGTAGTTCGTGGAACACCTATTCGGGCCTCACAGAACACTAGGGCTCAGCGAAACACAATTTGGGAAACACTGGTCTAGTTGAATGCGTTTTTGTTTTTTTTTTTGGAACGGATAGGAGCAATTCTGTTACAGCAGTGAGGGTAAGCCAACGGTTCTCTTGATATTTCTCATAGACAAACTGTTGCATTCACGTAGGGGTATTTTATCTTTACTAAATCATATTGGACCCTATTACATTTGTTTAGCTGTTTCTACGTGCTTTTTTTTTTGTATTTTGAGCATCGTCGTCACGTGGGGCCAGGCCTGCAGATGATGTAAACAACCCCCCCCCCCCCCCATGCATTACTTTTGAGACGCCTCGCTGTACAGCAATTACCCAGCACACTTAGTACAGGCCCCGACTTGACAACAGCTTTCCCCTTGTGCGCCTCGGCGTGAGCGTGTAGAGGGCGGGGCGATGGGTTTAGCAGTGTGTGTGTGTGTGTGTAGCAGTGTGTGTGTGAAGCAGAACGATGGTGACACAAATTCAAAAATGTGAGCGCATTTCTCTTTCACGTTTTTGCTCACTTTCAACCGAGTTTAAAAAAAAACAAAAACAAAAACTTAGTTTTATTCTTTGTGTGTGTATTGGGGATGAGTTTATCTCTTGTGTTCTAGCGGCTTTGAGGATTAAACAACGAGGCGCCGCTCGAGTGAGAAAAGTAAGCCTTGTGCATTAGAGCGCCTGTGTAGCAAACAGTATAGATTGAACTTAGTGATTTGTAGATGTAGTGAGTAGATGTGATCATGATATACAAGTCTAGACTGTGGTCAGTAGCCCGCGAGTGGCGTGCAATGTGCACCATGTCGTGGGTGTTAAAGTACCCGCGAGCGGCGTGCAATGTGCACCAAGTCGTGCTTGTTAAAGTACCCGCGAGCGGCGTGCAATGTGCACCAACTCGTGCTTGTCAAAGTGAATTCGTACAAATGTGCACCGACTGTAAGATAGCTTTGAGTCTCCAATACCCATTACTCTCTCTCTCTCTCTCTCTCTCTCTCTCTCTCTCTCTCTCTCTCTCTCTCACACACACACACACACATGTGCAATATGAACTAACAACTCTTTCCTATCATATTATCGAGGAAGGCGACTTCCCAGACAGCGGCTCCTTTCAACGTCGGATCCACGGTTTAATGTTCAGGTATCCATTTTATCTGCATATTTTCTCAGACAGCACATGATGTTTATAAGTTTATATACAATAAACATATTTGTCAAAACAAACAATATTTGTATGCAAATAGGAAATACCTTTTTTTGTACTTGAATTGGTGAAAAGGCATTCAGGATTATAACGATTCTCATTCAATCATACTAATATATCCATTAATTGTTAAAATACTTAATAACCAAAGTTGCTATAGTCATTGACCTAATGCACCTTGTTTTTAGACACCAATTTGCAGGTCTGTAGAAACCTTTATTTTATTTTTTTTTTGTTTGTTTTTGCTTGCTATAATTTGACGGCTCAAATCCTATCTCATTTACAGTAGATAAGTAGCCGTAAGTTAATCTGACAGATGTTGTCAATGGATCGATGCATATAAGCGTTGCCCTTCTGACTTGCGATTCACCGAAGCGTACCACGAAATACAAAAAAAAAAAAAAAATGAAAGTCTAAGAAACAAAGTGTGGGAAAGGGGTTGGTTTAGGGCTTTTTTTTTTCAATGCTTATCATTATTATTACTATTATTATTATTTTTATTTTGTATTTTTTGTTTGAAGAGGGAAGACATTAGTCATTTTATGTTGGCAGTCACTTGTGGGGGGGGGGGGGGGGGGGCTGTATATAATGAGATGGGGGGGGGGGGCGGTACTTAGGATTGGGTAGAACTTGACAGCATGGCCAGGTAAGGGGTAAAAAGTACGTTGTGAACTTGGGGAAAAATCGATATTGGCCTCGCGTGATCAATGTGCGGTGACGTAATATCAACACGTGTTGAAGGAAATATAACACGAAACAGTTCTTGCGATAGAAGTATTTGTTAATTCACACACACACACACATTCCCGCACATGGAATTATGTTTTCTGTTGTTTGCTGAGTTCTTTATTTTTCTCTTTCTGTCTCTCTTTCTGTCTCTCTTTCTCTCTCTTTATCATTTTACTAAAGCCCTAAAACTGACCTTTGCGTCCAGTGTTTATTCTAATTGCATTGGAATTCTCCATTTAGCCTCGCCTGTCGTTATATTGTTTACTTAAGTATTGTTTATAGCGCCAGTGTCTCCACCAGGGCTTAGACTTAGACTTAACTTAGGCATTGTAAACCTTAAACTAGATTTAGACTAGACCTTTAAAAACTATAATCAACAACAGTCATCATGAAATTGCTCTGGCTATTTATCCTAATAATTACTAAATACACACTAGCTGAACATAGAACTAGATCTACCTTAGTCAACACTAAACTTAAAAAGGAAACAACAGTCATAATCAATCATCACACTCTAGATCAATGCAACTTCAAAAATAACCTAACATACACATCCATAACATTAAAGAAGATCACCCATCACAAATGGAAGTTCTCAATCAGACACAGCAGAAATAAATACCTATCACTGTTAATATTAATAGCAGGAGATATAGAGTCAAATCCAGGGCCTAGATCTAAAGATAGATGCAACATCTGCAAAAAAGTATGCACCATGAAACAGAAAGCCATTCAATGTGACACCTGCGATGAATGGTACCATGCATCATGTCTCCATATGAATACACCTGTGTATTATGCCTTAGGCAACAAAGACGCATCATGGCACTGTGTACGTGTGGGTTACCTCAGTTTACATCAGGACTGTTTGATTCCTTTGATGCTGACACTTCTAACCCATACAATATCCTAAACACCATTCCAAACCAAACTCACCAACCACTAGCCAGATCCACTCCTGTTAAACCTAAATCTACTAAAATTAATACAACAGCCTCACTAAACAAACCTACTAAAGAAGTAATACCAAAATACCTTAAAACCTTAGTAATAAATTTTCAAAGCATTAGGAACAAAACATCAGACTTAGAAATTTTACTAGAATGTGAGAAACCAGACATAATTGCAGGAACAGAAACTTGGCTACATCCTGAAATTTATAATGCAGAAATTTTCAATAGTAATTATGAAATTTTTTAGAAAAGATAGGGCTGATAATCATGGAGGAGTTCTTCTAGCAATAAAAAAACACTCTTATAGCAGAAGAAATTACCTTACCTAACTCAAAAAATATAGAATCAACATTTTGTAAAATTAATACCACCTCAACATCCCTAATAATAGGCAGCATTTACAGACCACCAAATTCTAGTTTAGAATACATGCAGGAACTATGTAATCAGATTACTACACTTAAAGAGACAAATAAAAATGCAGTTTTTTGGATTATGGGTGATTTCAACCTACCTGATATAAATTGGAAAACACTAACCATAGATAAACACCAAAACCTTAAGGACATAAATGAGCTTTTCATAGAAACTTTACACAACCTAAGTTTAGATCAAATCATTAAAAAGCCAACTAGATTAAACAACACATTAGATCTCTTCTTAACCAACAGACCTGGATTAGTAGTTGATTATGATCTATCAGACCATGAGATCATAAAAATACACAGTCAGATAAAAGCAGTAGCCAATTCAAAACCCAAAAGAAAAATCTTACTCTGGAATAAATGTTACCTAACACAACTACACCAAGCTGCATTAAACTTTCAACAAACATTCTTATTAGAAAAAGACATTAACCAACCAGTCGATGACCTCTGGAATTTCATTAAAAACCATCTTAAAAGCATTATAGAAAATCATATACCAACTAAATACACATCAGACAAAATAAATAAATGCTGGTTTAATAATAGGCTAAAGAAGCTTTGTAAACAGAAGGAAAACCTATATAGAAAATTTAAAGAAGCTAAGGCAGAAAGAGTTTACAAAAAGTAAATAAAAATTAAACACTTAACCCAAAAAGTAAGCAGACAGCTGCAGAGTGAATACATAAACAATGTAATATTTAAAGATAACAAAAACCTATGGTCATACATTAAGTCTAAGAAAATGGAAACAACAGTCATAGCGCCATTAAAAGATGAACATAACATAATACATAATGATAATGAAACTAAAGCAAACATCCTAAACAAATACTTTGCATCAGCATTATCAGCCCCAGGAGACAAAGATATATTACTGAATTTGAACCAAGTAGACAACATAGAAGATATAGTAGTACAAGAAAATGGAATTCAAAAACTATAAGCCAACACCAAACCAAATAAAGCGTCTGGACCTGATGGTATTCCAGCTAGATTACTCAAAGAACTAAGCAATGAGCTAGCCCCAGTGTTCAAAATACTCTTTCAGGCTTCACTTAACCAGGGCAGAGTACCAAAGGACTGGAAAGAAGCTAATGTCACCCCCCCCCCCCCCTATTTAAAAAAGGAGAAAAATCTGACCCAGGAAACTACAGACCAGTATCACTAACCAGCATCACATGTAAAATCCTAGAACACATAATATGTAGCAACATCATATACCACTTAGACAAACAAAATGTCCTCACACCATACCAACATGGCTTTAGGAAATATAGATCACGTGAAACACAACTAATAGGACTAATTGATGATTTTTCTAAAGGTTTAGATAATAGTGAACAAATTGATGCTATCTTACTAGATTTTTCTAAGGCTTTTGACAAAGTTCACCACCATAGTTTGCTTAAAAAATTAAAATATTTTGGCATTAATGGTCCACTGCATCAGTGGATTAAAGATTTTCTGATAGGGAGAGAACAAACTGTAATAATAAATGGCTCTAAATCAACACCGATAACAGTAAACTCAGGTGTACCTCAAGGAACAGTCTTGGGTCCACTACTATTTTTAATTTACATAAATGATTTACCAAATTGCATTACTTCAGGAACAAAAGTCAGATTATTTGCAGACGATTGCATAATATATAGAACAATAAAAACAACACAAGACACAGATATTTTACAAAGAGAATTAGATGAATTACAGAAATGAGAATCAAATTGGAGCATGTCTTTCCACCCAGAAAAATGTCAGTTGTTAAGAGTAACAAAAAACTAAAACAAATTAATTCCACTTATCTTATTCATGGCAAACCAGTAACACAGACTAAAAACGCAAAATACCTAGGTGTTATAATAAATGAAAAACTGTCATGGAATCCACATATTGATGAAACTATTAAAAAATCAAACAAAGCATTAGGATTTATTAAAAGAAATTTCTATAAATCAAATAAGAACATAAAACTAAAATGTTATTTAACCTTGGTTAGGCCAATAATAGAATATGCATCCTCCGTTTGGGACCCCTTAACTCAAGAAAACATTAAGAAACTGGAACAGACACAAAATAGAGCAGTGAGAATTAAAGTCATTGATTAATATGCATGACTAAATGCATGACGCGTAGGACGTAATCATCTTCTTTTTTGAAGTAACGTCTGTATTATATAAGATAAGATAAGCTAGTTAGAACCGTTGATTAATTATTAAAACACTTGAAGCACTTCCGGTGTTTTACACTTTTTTTTTAATTAAATATAATTATTATAAGTCACGTCATTTTTTTTCCTACTAAACAAAGTTTTTGTGACTTGTTGCCGGTCGTTGACCTGTAGCACCAAACTGCTGGTAGAGAACTAAACCGCTGTAGGCATATTATATCTTAACTTATAAAACTTAAAACAACTTGAATAACTTCTTTGTGAATAATATTATATATATAACTTTAATTACAATATAGACAAAATCTAATTCACTACAAAAAAAAAAAAAAAAAAAAAAAAAAAAAACACGTCTTTTCCATCTGGCGTTCTGGAGTTCTGTCCTACCGCTGGAGACAGTGCCGCTTATCTTACATCATTCTTACTGCTTAGCTAGCCTCTTCCCATCGTCACCTTAGAAACACACACATTCCATAACAGTCAGTTAGATTTTGAATAGTAAAAAAAAAGAATTCAAGATGAACATTGTTTAGACCCAGTTGCCTAGCTAGGAATTGACCTCTTTGGGGGCCGCTGCATTTTGCGTAATATTTAATATTTAATGTAAAAAAAAAAACCCACTCATTTGGGGCCCTCCCTCGCCCACCTTAGCTACGCCTCTGTTTAGACCAGTGGTTCTCAACCTTATTTAACCTTGGGGTCTTCATTTCCCACTTACATATCACGACCCATCCCGTTGTTTTCTCTATTTGTGAATGCATCTGTCAACAACGGGATAAATATATCATTCAGATTTGATGGTGGCCTATTCAACCCGAGGCGGCTTAAAGCAAAGTCGAAAACAAATGCAGCAGTACTCAGAGACTTGCTATTTGCTGCCGACTGTGCCCTAAATGCCTGCTCTGAAAACGATCTGCAGAGCATCGTCAGTGACTTCTCAAGAGCATGCTCAGACTTTGGCCTTACCATCAATACGAACAAGACTGAAGTCTTATATCTACCTGCTCCTGGGAAAGCCTACTCGGATCCAAGCATCACTATAAATGGACAGGATATAAACGCAGTGGACAAATTCACATATCTTGGCAGCACACTCTCCAGAAATGGAAAAATCGATAGTGAAATCGACCTGCGTATCGCCAAGGCCAGTGTATCCTATGGCAGACTGTCTAAAACTGTATGTAACAGACGTGGCATCACCACAAAGCTAGGGGTCTATAGAGCCGTCATCCTCCCTACATTGCTCTATGCCTCAAAAACATGGACAGTGTACAGAACATGCAAAGAAACTGAACCACTTCCACATGACATGTCTGAGAAAAATACTAAATGTCAAATGGCAAGACTAATACCAGATACAGAAGTCTTTCGAACAGCGTATCTGCAAAGCATCCACAGAATCCTGATGCAGTCCCAGCTGCGATGGGCAGGTCACGTCTACAGAACGGAAGACCACCGCATCCCTAAACCACTCTTGTATGGCCAACCAAGCGAAGGAAAGCGCTCGCAAGGTGGACAAAGAAAGCGCTTCAGGGACACCCTCAAAGCTTTTCTAAAGGCGTTCAGCATAGACCCAGGCACCTGGGAAACAGAGGCACATGACAGAGCATCATGGCGTCGCCCTGTGAAAACTGGCGCACAGGTTGCTGAGGAAAAAAGAACAACGCTGGCAGAAGAAAAACGCCAGAGAAGAAAAGCAAGGCAAACGACACTAGCTCCAGCTGGAATAACCTGCCCAGTGTGCGGCCGAAAATTTCCGGGATCACATAGGTCTCACCAGCCACATGAGGAGGCATAAAACCCCAGTGCAAAACCCTCAGCCCCCTGGATGACAAAGTGGTCATCATCGAACCACGATGGACGAACTATATATATATCACGACCCACATCACAGACAATGGATCCAGCTGTCTGCGGCTTCATTATAGCAATGCAGGTGGACGCTACGAGTGGGTAATGTAGCTACGCATTAAGGGCCTGGCATGACCCGTGGGCCGTTGTTTGGGCATCACTTGTTTAGCTTAAAGAACTGCACCAACCTATCCCCTTCCTACCAGCACTGTGAATAGATATGCTTTACGCATTTACGTCTAAAACATTCGAAGCTTTATATGGCATCTTCACCCTAGATAAATAAAAGTTCGGTTGGTTGAAAAAAAGCAAATTATCATCTAAACAAGCCAACATTGAAACAGCGAAACAAAATTCAATGAATAACTTCCTTTCTATCCCACCTCGTGTCTGAGCTTTATTTCCTGACCTCGCCCTCAGCCTCGTTTCCTGACTCTTACGTACACTCGTTATCTAATCAAGTCCTCTGCCCAATGACTCTTCCTATTAAGAAAAAAAAAGAGGCCATTGCGTGATTTAAGATCTCGTCACTGACTCTTGTCATCATCTGACGCAAGCGCTGAGTGGTTTTCTAGCACACACTACAAGCTCCGTCTTTCCTCTCTACCACGTCGACTTCAAATCAATCTAGATTGGAGGGCACACTATCTCGAGGTTTTTTTGTCGAGTCTTTAAGAGGAAAAGTCGAGAACTAGAAATTGTTTTCAAGTGCTTAATCTACCAGCGGTCCTCTGTTTTTACGTTGTTAGTTTCACGAGAACTAATATGGTGGACTTTAGCTGAAAAAAAGTATCGCTGGTTTCGTTTTTGATAACATTTTTACAAAGCTTATATCAACTCACTCTGTCTGTCATGTTAAAAGTGTGTACACGTTATTTCTCCCACACCAAAACTTAGCACAATTATTTATTGGCAAAGACATAAATCGATTTAAAAAAAGGGACATTTAGAAAAGCAATTACTGATAATTAATTATTTTGTTTAATACCAACAAGTGAAACAAGTACTTCAGTACTCACATTTATGGCTAAATTTGTTGGGTTTAGTCCCCTTAAACAATTGTTAACGCTTTTTCTCCCTCAAATATTCTCCGATGAAGTTGATACTTTAAAAAATTTAAACAATTATTTATTGTACCTAACAAAACATGAATCAATAAACAAACGTACCAATTTGTCAATTAATTATTGGTCATTAATTATTGTCTGTAAAGCTTTTTTTAAAGGATCTTTTATGTTTCTTTATGTTCCATGCATATATTATCGAAAAAAAATTTATATAACAGTGAACTAATATTGGTAATCAATATATACATACATTGCTTCACATAGTAACGGTTTCTGCTGTGTGTTCAAAAATTCTTAATTAATGTATATATAATGATGATTATGATTTGTTCATCGGCGTCGCTTGATTTTGGTTTTGATTCGCTTGTCATCCTAAAAAGGTTCTAATTATTTCTTGCTGATAACATTCATAAACTCATTGTAAAAAGTGAGCAGTAGTGTTGCTTAGCACTCCGCTTCCTAAGTGAAAGTAATCTTCTGGGTCATATTGTGTCTGTAGGCGCGGTGGCTGAGCGGTAAATCCCTTGGCTTCCGATCCGAGAACCGGAGTTCGAATCCTGGAAAAAGACTGGGATTTTTAATTTCGGGATCTTCGGGCGCCTCTGAGTCCACCCAGCTGACATTAGTTAGGGAAAAGTAAAGGCGGTTGGTCGTTGTGCTGGCCACATGACACCCTAGTTAACCGTAGGCCACAGAAACAGATGACCTCTACATCATCTGCCCTAAAGACCACAAGGTCTGAAAGGGGAACTTTACTTTAACTTTTTGTACAGATAGAAAAAAAAAGAACCTACAGCCTTTACTTTTGTTACGATCATCAATAGTGCTAGATGTCACAATCAAACTTGATGTCAAGATGTCACGTTGAAGCACAATCAATGATCGTAATTGCCGAGGATCTTGAAATCGTCTTTAATAAGATGATTGTATAGAAGTAGCTAGATCTAGTTGATAATACGATCATTCAGAATGTTGCCATTTGATAAGAGGATCATCTAGAAGTTGCCAATCGCTAAGCCGATCTAAGTATGTTACTATATTCAATGAAGAAACTTCTCTTCGTCTAAAACAAATGCTTTAATTCAAAACTTGGAAAAGTTATTCACAAATAATTACAATGGTTAAATGTACTTGAATAGAACAGAATAAATATAATTCTGCTAAATAAATGATCTACACAATAATGAAAAATATACGTCTGAATCCTAACACGTTCCGTACGACACTGGCGGTAATCTAGAATCTTTCCCCGGGTATAGCGTTGTCACGTGTCTAACATCCCCTCGTTGCAATGCCAACCAATAAATGCAGCTCAATGTACAATAATTGATACTTTAAACCAATCATATTTATTTCCAAATATGATCCTGCTGCGTGATAGAAAATTTCCCCTAGGTAGCTAAAATTCTGCCGACAAGCTAAATATAGACTATTGCTAAATGTAGATACAGTGTACGTGACAACTTTCCCCAACTAATGTCAGGTACCCATTAGAGCTGGGTGGCCTCAGAGGCGCCCAAAAGATCCCGAAATTAAAAATCCAAGTTGTCAAAAGGATCCAAACTCGGGACCCCCGGTTCAGAAGCCAAACACTTTACCGCTCAGCCAAAACGCCTCCTAATGTCCATCTGTAGAGAGTTGAAAAGTGAAAAAGTAATTTAAAGCTACATATTAGAGATTTTAGATATCTCTCTTTTTTATTGATAAAATTCAAAACCAATTAAAATAGCCATATGTATTGCTGGAATCTCCAAACACACTGGCCTTAAGTATCATTGTAAGAGTTTTCGCAAAGAGTTTCTCGTGTATATCTTGATGTTTCACGTGTTGCTCGAATATTGAGTCCGCGCGAAGATGTTATCACTATCGGAAGAAAGAGCAAAGGCGAGTGACTGTCGCCTCAACCAGTAAGCTTCGAGCATGAAGGGCTCATTAGTCTTGGCTGGCTACCCACCTAGCAGAAGTAAAACTGAATTCAAAACTCTCCAGTCTTGCAACTCAAACATGGGAAAGGTTTTGTGGGTTAACCTGAGGAAAAATAAGGAGCCGGCGACCATAATGCAGTTTGCAGCACACAGCACTACATCCTGTCAGAACCTGTGACGCTGCTGAGCCCAAACTTATATATGTCGTTTGCAAAGAATTACATATGAAGCTTTTAATTTTATAACTCATGCCACTGAAGCAACATTGAACTGTATTGTTGCTTAAAGAAATTCTTTTAATAATATCAGATGTGGGTTTGTGTAAAACAGGTTTTAAAACTACAACGGCTGGTAAAAATCAATGTTTTACCTATGGTGTTTTCCGCATTTTGCCATAAATAAGTAAATTTCCCCTTTCAGACATTGTGATGATGTTATGGTCATCTGTTTCTTTGGCCAACGGTTAACGAGCAGGGTGTCATGTGGGCAGAACTACGACCAACCGCCTTTACTTTTACTAACATAATTCAGGTACCCATTAGAGATGGGTGGACTCAGGGGTGCCCTGAAAATCCTGAAATTCAAAATTCACAGATATTCGAACCCAGGACCCCAATTACGGAAGCCAAGCGCTTAAGCACTACTACCACACCCTTATTTTGCTATAAGTGAACAGATATTGTAAGACTCATAAACCACCATCTTCTCTACATGATGTTGAATAGAGGTTTTGTAGGTCTATTCTGAAGTTTATCTTTGAATGTTCAAAAGTTTTTCAAATCTATATATTTTTATCAGGGTGATATTGTCGCAGATGATCCTCAAGTGTAATTAGTTTCATATCGTCATAAAAAAGGCAATCGGTAACGGCTTGGTTGACAAGGAAAGAATGAACAATTGTATATAATCAGCCGCTAGACAGTCTACATTTCTTTTTGTTAAACATTATTTACATGAAGACAAAATTAAGTTATTTTAATAAGTATTGAAATTAAATACAACAATTTTTTGTTTGAATAGCAGGAAAAATATTTAAATGATTAACTAAGTTACAAATTATATTTTTTTATATATAGTGTGAAGAATTACATTAATGGGATGTAAAAATTAAAGTCACGACCTGCTAATATGAAATCTATTATCATAGACCCCCTTGGACATCTCATGGACCCCCCAATTTGTTTTTTCACTTTCGTAAACCCCTTGAAAGTCTTCGTAGACCCCTGGGGGTCTATATAGACCACTTTGGGAATCACTGGTGTACACGTTATTTCTCCCCTTCCCATTCTAGGATCAAGCTGAAACTTTGTACACTTATTTCTTTGTCCCTATCAAAACACGTTTCAGTCCAAAAAAAAAAAAGTATTTAATTAGTTTGTTTTTCTTATATAGAAAATGGAAAACAAATCGTAAAGTACTAAGAGATATGACTGTAAATGTGTAGATCTTTACTTATTATCATAATACTTCACATACACTTTTTTTTCCCCTGAACTTTATTGAAATTCGTACCATTTAGGTTATTTTTTGCATAATTTTGTTTGTTTTATAGTATACATATATAATATATATATAAAAGAAGCATTTATCCAATGTGTGTTACATAACTATGGTTTCAAATAATTTCATGCACTTGTGGCCCAATAATGCAGTGAATTGAATAAGCAGGAATTATGAAGCGATTGGACTTAAATACTATTTCCGTTTAATCTACTTTTCTTTATTTATTTAGTAAGTGAGCGGGATACATTGTCCGTTCTTTTTTACAAGGCTCATATCAGCTCACCGTGTCTGTCTGTCTGGTAAAAAGTTTGTACACGTTAGTTCTCTCACACCCAATCTCGGATCAAGCTGAAATTTGGGTCAATTATTTCTTTTACATAACATAAGAATCAATAAAAAATAATTAAACAATTAGTTAGTTAACTATTGGCAATTAATTGTTTTTTGTTGTTTGGCTTCAAACAAGGGAAATAAATCGTACTTAACTTATGTTGTAGTATAAGTTGAATTTATCACCTCTACACTATGTAGAAAGACCTTTTAATTTCTTGAGCACTTCCTTGGCAACGTGGTTAGTACATTGACTTGCGTGGGCTTAAATAGGCTTAAGCCCTCGAATTCGAATTCAGAAAGTTCCAACTTTAAAAAAAAAAATATAAATGCATTTAAAAAGAGGTGCGGGTAAACTTCATCCAAATATCTCCTTCTTCCCCCCCCCCCCCCTCCCATGTTCCCAAGCGGTCCAGACAAGTGTTGAGACCATAGCGTATTGAGAAAGTTAAAAGCATGAAATAGCGTTAAACGAAAACAATTGGTAAAAAAATTAATTATAATAGCGGAAATTTATTATTGTTAGCTTAGCTCTGTTATACATCTAATTACATGACTGATCCAAACTTTTTGATACATTTATTATAAGCTTTGTTTTTTGTTTTTTATTATTTTTTGTATTTTGCTTGTTGTATGTCGCTACTGTTTGTTAACATAAGGGTGAAACTTTTTAATAGCCCAGCCCCCTCCCGTTACATGAGCTGAATAAAACTTGGCAGCACCACGGGAGCGACGTCCCCTCATCTTCGCACAAGAAAACCTCCCTCTCGTCTGCCCAACACGCCACCCAGTCCGCTCACATTGTCCGACACCACTCACGGCACAATATTTGTAAACCTCGCCCGGCGCTCGGTGTCTGTCATGATTCCCGTCATAACCTGTCAGCAATCTGAGGAGGGATGTCCTGCGCCCGCGCACTTGGCTCAACTCTGCAGTACCCAGACGCCCCGTAGGCCCACACATCTCTGATGTATATTAAATGTTATAATTGTGTGGTGTCTGCTGTCGGGAAAAAAAAAGCTGAGCTTGAAATCTGACGTAAACAACTGAGCATCCATTTTGTTTTCACCGTGACCTCAATAATTTTCTACGTTTTAATTAGGTCACTACTTAATTAAGTGTAACGAGTTCATGTGGTAAAACCACAAAGGCGATAACTTTTAAATTGCATTTGTTATTGATAAGATAGTCATCTTTTTTAATGTGTTTTTCTTCTTCTAGCAGTGTCGTGTAATAAGATTTTTAGCGGCCTTGCTTGGCCATATGCGCTTCGAACTGTCGGTACAATGATCCTGAGTTCGAGACCCCTGCCCGCTGTAGAAGAGGAAATAAACTTTATATATTTGATCTACATAGTTTTGTATGTGTAGAATAGTTCTCCTCAAAAGTTGTTGTTTTTTTTAAGTACTTTGCATTTTTTTTTCTTTACTTTCCCATAGTCCCATTTTGAGCCCTGAATATGATTGTTTCGTGTGCAGCGTGATGCCCATAACAAAACCAGCACAAAAATGTTCCTACACCATTCAAGGATGTAGCTTATATTTGCACTACGAATCGGAAATTCCCGTTTCACGTTGCATGAATTGGGTGACGGGGCGGGTGTCACTTCGGATGACTTCCTCGTGAACTTTTCAAACACATCGCGAAATGCCCGATGTACAGAAAGTGGCGGGGTGATAAGTGGGGGTGAACTTGTGTTTCTGTCAATAGGAAAGTTCGATAGGTTATATTGACACAAGTGGCAGTGCTGCTTCTGTATGGGAAAAGGGAGGGCGGGGGAGTTGATTAGAGCGTCTTGAACTTTCTCATGTGTAGGTCATTTAGTGCGATACACACGATGCTAAGTATAATCCTCCTGATTCTGGAAACAACACTACGGATAAATGTCTTAGTTTTTACAAAGCTTAAATCAACTCACTTGTACTTATTTAGCGGCCCCCGTAAGGGGAAAAAGCCGCTATTAGGTTTGTGCAAAATGTCCGTCTGTCCACTCAGATCTCGAAAACTAAAAAAGATATGAAAAATATTATTTCACCATTAAATGCTTGAAAAGTTTAGGTGCAACGGCTACTTTTTGTTTTCTAAAAGCAAACCGTTTAATTTATAAAATTAATTATGCAATCGATTTTTTCATAAAAATACACCAATTCTAAAACAATAACGTAAATGTAAGGGAGGCAATGTTACAATATGCTAACAGAGATATATAACTTTTGCTTATTCTCAGTATCACTAAGTCAAATATTTTTATAAAATGTACTTGAAATGTTTACAACAAATATAAATATTAACTAAAGGTGTTTTTTTCTGGTCAACTAGCTGCTAAAATAAAAAGAAAACATTTATATTTGATTTTAAAGGCTAAGAATGCACTTTGTATGTAAATATCACGCACATTTTTTAAAATGGACTTTTTATGCAGCGACTTTCGTGTAGTAGCGTAAAGCCCGGCCTCGACATAATGCAAAACTAATTTCTTAAACTTTTTAAAAAAATCAGATTTTATTTATTTTTTGTTTAGTGCCCTCATCAGAATAAAAAAGGTTTAATTTTGTGCGTTTTGTCTGTTGGTAGGTCTGTCCGTCACGATTAGATAAAAAAAACAAACTCTAAAAGCTATTGAAAATCTGATTTACCCTTTAATGTTCATCCCGTAACATCTCAATAGTTTTAAGTATCTAAAATTGATTGTTCCGGATTTTTTCGTGCAATACTCATCAACGCCAACAAATGTTTGTTTGCTCTTCTAACTTATATTACATTTAATTTCCATGTTTAAACGTTGCAAAAACACATGATCAATAATATGTTGTTCCCTTTTTTATGTAAATAGCATATTAATGCTAAATCAAAATCTCTATACTGACTTTTATTTCATTAAGTGTAAAAATGTTCCAGATATTGTTTTAAAAAAAATGAATTATGTCAAATGATTGTTTGAAATCGCATAATTGACTAATATTACACGTATATTATTTGACAATGCGTCGCTATAATTTGATTATCGATATCAAATTGTTCCGTAT